>MU159021.1:284143-339970 GCA_015888305.1 Antheraea pernyi
CCGCGGTTTCAGTAACCGTATTCTGTTGTGGCGGTCTGGCAGTACGTGTACGCCTGGGTGCGTTGCACTGGGCGACGGTGCCGGCGCGGCGATTTCTCATTTCACGTCGAAAGACGGAGCAGCTCTTTTTATTATTTGCTGTATGGGCGCCTCCGCAGTTTGCGCAGGTCGCCGGCATATCTCTCGGGCGATCACAGGCGTGTGCAAAGTGCGGTCCCCCGCACCGTACACAGGCGACTTCTCGGTGGCATTGCTGCGATGAGTGCCGAAACTGTTGGCACCTAAAGCATTGAGCCAGGCGGCGATCCCCTCTCCAGGCTTCTATGTGCACAGGCAGTCTCAAAATCGTATCTATCTTGTAGATGGCGGGTATCAATTCGGGCGTTCTCTTGAGGGCGGCGTGGTATATACAGCCATTTCTGCCGCTCCGCCCGTTAGACGGCTCCGTCGTCACGCGTTCGAGGTCGTCCGAGAGCACCGCGCGCTCCGACCTACGCGACGATGCGCTCCTCCCGCGCACCCCCGCCAGCTCCGGCCCCGCCGTCGAGCAGGCGCGACACAAAGTCATGTCCTGTAACCAAAGGTCCTTCTCAGGGCCAAAAGTCAACAGTTTGTCAATCGTCGATTTCCGCTACGCCTACTGAATCTGCCGCCTCTCGAAAAACCAAGACTACTGCTTCGCAACTTGACACCGCCGCCTCTCGAAACATCAAGACCACCGCTTCGCCCATGGACAGCCGCACCTCAGTGCCATCCCCTCAGCCGTCGACTTCGGGTGTGCAACAGAGGCCGTCCGGTGGGGTGTACCCTTCGGCAGATGCATACGAGAGTGATATCCTCACTCTCGCCCAACTAATCACAGCTGGGGCACTGTCGGAGGGTATGCTCCGTTGGATGGCGCTGTACATGCGCATCTCGGAGGCCGCAACCGAGGGAAACCTGCCCTCCGCGTTAGACGCGGCGGCGCTCGAACGCGCCGCCCGCGGCTCACTCGCGCTACCCGCGATTCCGGACGCCCCGGATAGCCCGCTCGGTCGAGCGCTACGCCGCAAGCGCAGCGAACCCGAAGCTGAGGCCACCACGAATCGCGCATCATCACCACCGACTCCAACCGAAGCGCAGCCGCTCAACAAGAGAGCCCGAATTATCAAGCCCACGCAGCAGCCAACACCATCGCCGCGACCAACCACCGAAACCCCAGCGGTGCGAGGGGTCGCTCCCACCCCCGTGCCAGCCACGCCGCGAAGGGTAGCCCGCGAGCAGCCCTCCTATGCCTAGGCCTGCGGAACCCTAAAACGCAGCCACCGCGCGACAGCGCTGCCACCGCGTCCGCGGTCGACAAATCGACGCCTATCTCGCCCGGCGTTTCGGGTCCGCGTTACCCTCCGATTGTGGTCGAACGCCTCCCCGACTGGGCTGTGCAGCTCCCGCAGTTGGAGGCGAAGTTGGGGCGCGCACCCAACGTCCACGTCTACGGTGAAGGAGTACGCTTCATCCCGCAAGACGCCGAAGAGTATCGAGTCACCTTAGATTTCTTAGAGAAGCAGGAGGGACTTGAATGGTTCACGTACACCCCCCACACCCTGCAAGGCCTCAAGGTCGCGATCCGCGGCCTACCAAGCGGCACAGACCCGCTTACAATCCTTGGGGCCCTTCGTCAGAAAGGCTTCAATCCAGAATACGCTCGACAAGTGAACGGACGACGAGGCAGACCGGGATGCGTCTTCTTCGTCATCCTAAAACGCACGCCTGAACTACTGCCTGCTATATACAATGTAGACAAGATCGCTACACTGCCTATCACCATTGAAGCCTGGAGGGGGGAGCGCCGGCTCGCGCAGTGCTTCCGCTGCCAGCAGTTCCGGCACTCCTCGGCACAATGCCACAGGAAGATAGCTTGCGTCCGGTGCGGGGGGCCTCACCCCGCCCGACTATGTGATCGCTCGAGAGACGAGCCGGCGACCTGCGCCAACTGCGGGGGCGCCCACTCGGCGAACAATAAAACAAAATGCCCCGTGTTCAAACGCGAGTTAAGAAACCGCAAGGCCGGCACCCTGGCCCGGACCGGCCGCGGACAAACCCGAGAAGCCAGACCGACACCGACGGCGGTTGAGGAGACTGCGGCAGCGAGCCTCATGGCCCCCGCAAACGACCCTCCCCCCAAGCGACAGACGAGAGCACCGAGAAGAAAGAGAAAGTCTCGTGCGAGCGAGCGCGCAGTAGCCGCCGCCGAAAATCTTCTCATAGAGACTGAGACCAAGCTGGCCAGCCTGGTAACCGAGCGCGACCGTAAATTAGAGACAGCCTCCCCGGAAGAAGCCGAGATCATCAAGGCGGAGTACAGGGATCGAGCGATTGAAGTCAGACGCGACTTCACTGAGAACGCCAGAGCTATCACACACTTCTAATACAACACAGGAATAGCCACCACACTCACACCGGACATCGGGCGAGGACGAGACACACCCAGGGGCATCGCCACATTCGTGACGATTGCGCCCGCAACATATGACACCCCCACAGAAGGTGGGGGGAGAGTGATTCCACCGCCAGAGGGGATACCCTGATGCGGTCCCCCCGCACGCCCCTGACGGGGCGCGCGAGAAGAGCCTAAGAGTAGCTGTGATTCGGTGCGTTTTCAACTGTGGGTCCGAACGGAGCTGTGGTGTAAAGGGGTAATAACAAAGCTAAGTAAAATATTATAATTTAATCTGTTTGTCCTGGTTAATATGTATTTTCCATGAATTTGATCAGTGATGATATTTATTATTTTATGTATATCTTGTGAAAATATATGTCACGAAAAGATAAAGATAAACCAGATCGAGTTTCTTGCCGGTTCTTCTCGATGAACTGGGTTGTTTCCGAACCGGTGGTAACTTTAACGTTCAGAAGCGCCTTCTCAGGACCAAAATAAAATAAAAGTGTATTTGGATTGAATTTTAATTTAATTTTATTTTGTTTTATGATGCTTTAAAAAAAAGTCCTTTAGTCATTTTAAAATTGGTTTCACTAAATCATCAAGATGATGTTTTTATATATTAAAAGCAAACATATAAATTAATTTTCTAACACGCGCGACGCTATGAGACGTGCAAGGCTTGCTATCTACATTATTAAAGTCTTAAAAATAATTGAAACCCCAGAAACGGCCGTGGGCATTTTACTCATTATACGAAACGAATTCCTAAGAACTCATACCCATAACTATATAAAATGTGTATTTTGACGTGAACTTGGAAAATAATAGAACTTCTAATGTTTGTCTGCGAGTGCGTCATCACAGTTCCACGTAGTAAATACAGCTATAAATGACGTAAGGTGGTGCATCTGTTAAGGCTTTGCTAGGCCAATAGCTTATACAGTTCGAAAGAAAAAACATTAGACCGCCACGCGTCGAGTCGCTTTAATATTGGTTGGACCAAATGAATTGTAGAAAATCAACCTTGAACCTAGTATAATTCAGCGCTAATGGATGCGTTCAGTGAGTTGTAGTTGCGAGCCTCGCGTCATGTCACCGAGGTAAATGAACACGCAGCGGTTACCGCAACACACAAACTCAAAGCCTTATTATAACTTTCGTCCCCAGACGCGATCCCTTGGACGTCACCGCGCACCCACCACGCCCCGCCCTACTCGCTATTACTCAACACTCTTTACCTTTACAAATGTAATTAAAAACCTAATGTTTCCTTACCTTTTTATATTCTACTACAACAAAATTATAAATTTACATTATCCTTAACTCGCTGCCTCCGATTCTGCTCTATCTACCCGATGTAGTGTTGCGTCACGTACAACTGTATATCCTTTACGAAGTATACATCTAGATTATAATATGCAATATCCCGCAGACGCGAGACGAGGTGTCGCGACGGCTGCACGTACACAATGCAATGAATACTGCAAATCCCTCGCGAGCACTGTCTCTAATATTACAATATAAAGTATAACAGTAAGGTATATTTATTTGCACTTTTTGTTTCAAACTATTTTAATACCGCAATATAAGTAACCTTTATTCTAACCATTGTTATAGCTAAACATTGGAACTGAAAGCTATTTTGTATTCCTATAAATTTAACTATAAATAAACATCATGAAACCTTTAGAATTTCTCAAGTCTTATCAATTACTAATTGCAACCTTGGTAACGTTTTCTTAATAAATTCATTTATAAGTATAAATTCTAAAATATATAAAAAAACCCTCGTAGAAACACGATCTCAATATGATCAACGACAATTCCCGTATAAATAAATGACTTAAAACATTACGCGAGAGCTTATTGATAACTAGCAGTCATTTTAAAGAGTTAGAAAATTAACATTTTGTGTAATATTGGAGACTTCTTGCCTAATATAATATAGATTGTTTATTGTGTACATGTTTTTTTAAAATATATGGAATTAAAAATAAATAGAACAGGATATCTTTGCTGATACAAAACAAGGTTTCTGAAGGTGGTAGAGCCACGCTGTAGCTTTGAAGGTGGTAGAGCCACGCTGTAGCTTTGAAGGTGGTAGAGCCACGCTGTAGCTTTGAAGGTGGTAGAGCCACGCTGTAGCTATTACTAGTTTCAGCATGAATGGGTCGGCTCGTCCGGGGTAGTACCACTCGTCCCTACTCCTCCCCCATACACAGGCTGTCAACGCACTTGTGACTCCCCTGGTGTTGCTAGTGTCTATGGACGGTGGTGATCACTTAAGATCAGGTGACCCACCTGTTCATTTGCCGCCTTTTGACATAAAAAAAAATCATATATGTCAGAGTATATATATAGAGTCTGTAGAGAGCCGAGAGCACACGGATGGCATTATCCTTCATTTGTATGTATTTTCACAAAACGACCGACACTATGAAATGAAACGAAGACTTCTTCGATTCTTTTTCTTTTAATGCTTTTACAATAATCTCAGAGACAACGCCCTCAGAGACAATAATTATCACTTAGCGACAATAACGATAGATCTCACGATATCACAAACAATAATGAATAATGAATCTTGCACAACCTCTTACAAGCACTTATAAAGGAATCGCCTACCTTCACCTACCGACAACCCTAGTGAAGGAAGTCTTAGTTCAATGAAGTACTTAATCTATGATGTTGTACATAGTTACACTTTATGTTCGCTAATAATTCTAATTATAAATAAATAACTATTTTAACACCATACATTGAATAATTACGTTGTCATTAATTATTTCAAAGTAATTCACCGTTGTAACAACCGAAGTACTTTACAAATCCTTATTTGCTATAAAACTCATTTTAGACCGACAATTATTCTAGTAATTACAAAATAATACTAATAACATAGTACAATGCCAATATGTTTTAATTACATTGTTATTCATTCTAAATAGCAACTTTACTATTCTATCTCGACTGCACATAGAATGGATTTCCGGTTTTAATAAATAACAAAAGGTTCCAAATGTTACTTAAATCTAGAATAATTGTATTACAATTTCACGTGTCCGAGTTTAATTATTGTGACACTACTTTAGGTCTACTTTAAATCAAGAATCAAATCAAGTTAGAAATGTTATTGCACGACGCGACTATTTCTTAAGATGGTGTCTCGCGTCGTATGGCGTGACACCGGCTTATTTAGTTACTTCTATCAGTGCTTATATGAATAAACATATGGAATGCTTAGAAGCTATGAACAGTTTAATCTAATCTAAATTACTCAATAATTTACAAGAATCCACATTAACATTAATTAAATAGAAGTGAATTACCAACACAATGCCTATATTGATTAACATAGAAAATATTATATGGCGGTGTTAGCACACACTTATGATAATTCGAATTATTGTAGGATTCTGTAATAAAAATATGCGTTACTATGTATGTGTTAATTTCGACTGCTGAATGCTCCGACTGCTGGATGCTCCCACTATGACATATATGATCAATTACAACATAAAATTACATTGTAATAATTACAATCACAGACATGCATGACATTAATAGATGACAAAAAATAAAAACTAATTCTAATTAGGAACTATATAGATTAGATAATTTTTTTACAAGTACAACATCAAATTATGTTTTTAAGCAAGTGCAGCTTGAATGATCCAAATGCATCAAAAATATGTCGATGTTGTTATTTGTTCGAGATACATCATTATACAATCTAGCCATACGTATTAATGTAACAAGTATATCCGCTGACCGATCGTTTAAGCGAACATTAATGATCGGTGTGCACTAAGCAAGGAAAATGTATCTTCTTTGTAGTACTGTGTCAAATATATCTAAAACGTGTGTATCTCACATTGTTGGTGTATCCAAGCATTTTATATAGATGCAGCGAAACGGAGCCGTGGTTCCACTCGGTTCCGCGACCCGCAGGGCCGCGACACGGGTTGCGTTGTAGATACCGCTTTAGCCCCTACAATCTATATATCATTTATATGCAATGACATAATTCGTCGAGAATAGTGCAGATCCGCGTAAAAACTAGCATTGGATAATTCCGCGTATAAAATGTAGTCAATTTACAATTTCGAGAGCAGATTACATAAGATTCAGATTGGCAGCTACCACTTGGAGATGAGGTCTGTTTGACCTATAGAATCCAAATAATCACTCAAAAACAATACCGCTTATCTAAAACCGGCTAACGTCGATACCGCGTATGTGATCAAATGACATCGGGAGTGTTCTTGTAGTTTATTATTGAAGTGAAACTTCTTTAGGCGCATGAGGGAAAAATTTTTACAGATGTAACGTCACGCAGGTATGCAACGGAAGCGACGTCATTTACAGTAAACGCAGATTTTTCATCTATTTTTCAAGTCTCGGAAATCTAAAGTTTTTGATTTGTATAAATATAAACAAGACTTATAAATTAGTTTGCCAAAGAAGTTTCACTTCTGACATGTGTACTTTGTACGCATGCACTTTTTTTGTTTTTAAACTTGGTATTTATTTAAAAATTAATCAGTATCATTAATATGATACTGATTAATTATTTAATTTTATTTCATTTCAAGCGTATGTTTTCATCATAACTTTGCAAATAACAAAACTTTTATTTTAAATAATTGTATATAAGAACATATTTATACTAATATTATAAAGAGGTAACGTTTGTGAGTTTGTGACATTGTAGGGGGTAATCTCAGGAACTACTAAACCGATTTTGAAAATTCTTTTACCAATAGAAAGCCACGTTATTAGCGAGTGTCATACGCTTTATATCGTCACGCGAAGACCAGTAGGAGCGGAGTAATAATGAAAATGTTTTAAAATTGGTGTTTTTTTCCTTTTGAGAGCTTCCGCTTCGTCTTAGCCCAAAATAACTATTCCACGCGTACGAAGTCGCGGGCAGAAGCTATTAACTAATTATATTATCTATACTTATATTATAAAGAGGTAAAATTTTGGAGGTTGTAGGAGGTAATATCTGGGGAGTCGGAGAAAAAATGGTCGAACGAAAACGTTTCTTACGAACGCTGCCTTAACGATGAGAGATATATAATATAAGAGATATATAGAAAAAAGTTGTAGCTTGATAATGCCTATCACCGCCCAACGAAGTGGGCACGGGTCAGCTAGTTTTATATAAATACCACCAGGTAATACAAAAATCCATTATCTAAATTAAATAACCAAAAATGATAATATGTTTAAAGAAATTCTTAGGAATATCGGTTATTAAGAAGAAAGCAGTAAGGTACTGACTAGGAGAGAAATCAAATAAACAACAATAAACCGGAAAGAACATACTTTGCCTACGCTTAAAATTTAATACAATATTTTTTATACATTCCCAAAATGCCCTTTCACGATTAAAGAATAGAAACTACCTAATTGTATCTAGATCTCATTATACAGCCTAAATGTGAAATTCATCGTATTTATGTTAAAGAGACAACAAAAAATGCACAGGAAGATATATAAAGAAACTGACTTATTAAAATTCGCTCTCGAAACCGTTGCTAGCTCTTAGACGAATAATTACAGGCAAGTGACAGTTGACACATCAACATATCTATATATTTTTCATATTTATATGTTTCTTCAATACAATGGAGTGTGAAAAAGTTTTAATACAAGTTGAAGATAGTTATGATAAAGTAAGTGGTAGAGATGATTATTCAATTTTATTTTCACGTATTGTCCATGTACAGAGTCTATGTGTAGTAGGTTAGGTGTCGTGATAGAGAATACATAAAATTTTCGTTTCAAAAGCAAATCAACACAAGGATTACCTATTGATGTATTAACTTTTATTAACTTGATTGTCTCAGATCATTCAGTGTTTAATTTATCATTATTTATTTTATAAATATATTTTATCGTTTAATTTACAATTTAACTTTATCAATTTGATATTTTAAAATCTAAATTATACTGACTCTAAAGTAAACGTCTACAAAAAAGGTAAAGGAACTTTGTTCCAACCGGGGGTCCATAGATCCCGCAACATTTTTTTTCATTACTGCCGATATATATAGGTTATTTTTTACCTTAATTAAACCCGGTAGATGATGCCACAAACGGGTTCTAGGCTTATTTTAAAAGATTTCTCAAATACCATTTGGGTATATGTTTGAGTGAGTGCCTTGATAGTTTTGATTCAGAATTGGAAACGGTAGGTGTGGATGCAATCGGGTTTTAGGTTTATTAAAATTTTTCACGTTTAAAAATACAATTGAAACCGGTGATAACCGATTTGGTGCAAACGAAGTTGCACGGGTCAGCTATTTCTGAATGCGACTGTACTGCAACTAGCACTGACACTGGTGACAAAGTGGGTGCAACATGGGGCGAGGTAAGTATGCGGGTGAGTCTGCTCCCCTTTCACCTCATCTGTGTCCCTCTGATACCTAAATTTATTTTCTGCGCATCTACTTCCGAGCGGTTAAAAAGTTTGATGCATACTATAATCACATTTTGAAAGTGAAATCCTATGTTGTACGCATGTACGGATATTCGAATTTGCGAATTATTCATTGATAAATCGTGCAACATTTCACACTTCACATGTTTCACATTCTATGTATATATGTATGTGTCTTCTCACACTTCGCTTTCCCTCTCTACATACTCCACCTACCATCACCACATCTGATCAACTGGCCTGCCCACCGCCATTTTAGTTAAGTAATACGTACACCGATGTCCTTTACTTTCGTGTTTTCTCGAATATCCGTATTTTTTTATCTATCCCTCAAGGTGATGCTTAACATGGCACGCTCCATCGTACGCTGTGCAACCCTCATTTTGTGCATGGTTTCTTTTGTGAGCGTCCATGATTTAGCACCATATGTTATTGTGGGCAGGACACATTGGTTAAAAAGACGGGTCTTCAGACATTATGACATTTTTCGATCCCTATAAACGACATCAAGCCGTTTAAAATTATTCTTTAAGACTGATATAGAAAGCTTGAGAGATATATCGTCTCCATGGCACACACCGCGCTTGATTGGTATACGTTCAGTAAGTGTATGCAGACGAACTTGCACTGATGTTAATTCATAAATTTCTTGGAGGACATCCACGTAACGTGCATCAACATGAGAGCGGAGAGAGAGAGAGGGCATCGAACACAGCCCAGTGCTCTACGTTGTCGAACGCTTTCTCGTAATCGACGAAAGCGGAGCACAACGGGCGGTTAAACTCTTCACAGTTCTCCATTAACTGTTTACATTGTGAATGTGGTCAATTGTTGAATATCCATTCCGAAAACCTGCCTGCTCAACAGGATGAAATTCATTCATCATTCAAATTCATCGAGCTGGCGAGTAATTCTGTGGCACAAGACTTTATCCAAAATGGGGCAGAATACTTATTGCTCTATAGTTCTTTAAATTTGTTGTGTCCCCTTTTTTTTGCAAAATCGTAATGATAGCATTTTCCCATGCTTTTGGTGTGCTCCAGCTTATAAGAACATTATTAAATAGTTCTACAATAATTTTCTTAACTATTTTTCACTCAGCCTTTAAGAGTTCAACCGTTACTCCATTTTCGCCCGGCGTCTTATCGGCCTTCATTCGATTTCAGGCCCACTCTATTTCACTAGGAAGTATGCTTGGTAAGTTATCACATTTTCTGTATCTATGTATTCGGCTCTAGGGCCATCATTTCTATCAGTTGACATGATAGTTGCTAGTTGTCAAATAAAATCAGCTGAGTGCTTAGTAGTCCGGTGAAGTTGTAAAGGCCTAACAGGCAAAGAGCCTAGTCAGTTAGAGAAATAAGAGCGTGAGTCATAGTCGCGCGGAGCGTCGACCCGTTCACATCTCTGAGTATAAAACATAAACAATAACTATGTTCAATAGTATATTACTGGATCTGCTATTTATGGTAAACCCGTTTATTATTATTACTTGATTGGTCTTAAGTGACTGGTCGATTAAATGACAAGGAGGACGTTATCTATGATTGACGTCATACCTTTAAAACTATCATCCTCAACGTCATCCTCTTCGAACGTGATAATTATGTTAATATACTTTATTTTATTTTTAAGTTTTTTTTTTTTATGTCATAAGTGGCAAACGAACAGGTGGTACACCTGCTGTTAAGTGATCACCGTCCATGGACACTAACAACACCAGAGGAGTCGCAAGTACGTTGCCACCCTTTGGGGGGAAAGGAAGAGGAGGAGAGGGAGGGGAGGTGGGCCTCCGGCGCTCTCACTGACCGAACGAAACGCAACAATGCAAGCACTGTTACTTCACGTCGGTTTTCTATGAGAGGGTGGTACTACCTCGGACGAGCCGACCCATTCATGCTGAAACCAGTAATAGTTTCAACGTGGCTCTACTACCATAAGAAGAGAGAGAGAGAAGAGAAGTACCTAGAAATGTATATATTTTGCTTTTGTTTTTTTTGGAGTCTTGTTTTCTGATAAATAAATAAAACTAAAACACTGAATACCATTACTCTATTCGGAAACTATTCGCATATCACACATTTTTGAAATCCAGTAGTAGACAGTTTATTATAGTCGATATTGTTCTAATAACGTAGAGAATTCCTAGAAGCTACATTGAAAATGGCTCGTTAAAAAATTCCGACAAGCGAGATCAATATACAGCGAGGCGGCGCACGGCTTCACACGGCTGCGGTAATGCAATGAATATACGAAAAACGTTACCGTCTTCATTAATCAAGCGAAAGATTCTTCAAGAAATAATTTATTACTATGAAGATTTATCTAAGTTGGTAGTTTTATTTAAAAGCTTGTTTAAATACATAAAGCTGAACATTCAGCAGCGGCGCGTCGCGGCGGACCGGCCTCATCATGTAAAACAAATCTTCTATAAGAATCATAAATTATGAAAATCAATGAAAGGCTTCATCGCGATGGATGTTTATAACTTTCTCGCCGCTTCTTAATTTATTTGGGCTCGTAAAAGTTTTCAATTTCATGTTTTTCCCCTCCCCTCCTCCTCCCTTTCCATCTATACTGACACTATACTGGACGCTTCTGAAATGTAAATATAATGAAATTGGCGTCTATTAAAACGAAATATCATGTTCATTTGTATTTATTTATGTTTGACATCTTGGGTTTATTAGAACGTTGACAAAAATTTGTTTGCATTCTTTTGACATAAGTTGAATTATTTGTGATAAATTAAATAGCAAATCACTAGTAAATTAGCTTTATTTAATTTAGAGTTAAATATGCACAGTAATTGCTATGACGTCACAGAGTATAGAGAGTAGTAAAAAAAATGAGGGATGTCAAGTGTGAGTTTAGTTATTAAGAGGCGCGTATTTCAAAATACATTTAACAATTTGGTTTTCAATTGTTGCTATCTCTATCTTAGTTTTCAATTTATTATAACGAGCTCGTTAGACAAAATAACATAGTGTTATGCACTAGTTTTTATATTATCAAGTGAAAAAGAAATTGAATACGTGTTTGGGCGGAGTTGTGCTTTCTCTACATTTGTTGTAAGAATTGGGCTCCAAGTACATATAATGGAGGAAAAAAATTTCAATTTCATCATTATTATTTCCTAGAATGCCTTTATCCTGGAAACGGTCAAGTGGAATATAGAAATAGCCCACTTGTTGAATAATATGTATAGTATTGTTAATGAGATTTTTCTGTTGGCCGGCGAAAATTCATTTGTATGATATCGAAAGAAGCTAGAAATCAAGTCGGAGTTGTAGTGTACTCTCACCTCGACAGCATTATATAAAGCCCCTTTGTATTATGTTTACACGCTAAAGTTTGCCTATAGTGCCACTTACGAGAACGGTAGTTATTATAGCTACCGAACACAGATCGTTATATACTTGCTGTTGGTTTTTGATCTTAACGTTGTTCATATCAAGCTATTTTCACTTCTCAGAATCGGATTTGTATGGAAAAGGCTCGACTAGTTTTGGTTATCAATCAACTTACTAGATGGCACTGTTATATAATTTTTTTGGCAAGTTTGATAACAAAATATGGTGGACGACAATTAATTTTGACATATCAAACTGACAACTTTCAAATATTTATTTTTATTCTCTTTGTTTACGTATCTGTTACGAGAGCCTGCTCCCTTAAATTTTCTTGTCTCCTACAAACAATTTTATCTATCTCCGGGTCTACTTATAAACATTGACTCCTGCATATACATATTTGGATTTAGATTTGCCTTACGATGAATATATTCATTACCAATAAAAATGACCAAAAACTTGTATACGATTTTCGCAGTACCGCTGTATGCATAAATACATAGCTATAAATGTACATTCATAACCAACAGATATTAGTTCGAAACTAGTATTATAGAGGCGCTGATTTGAAAGAACGAGTGCGACCTCTATTTATATACCGTACTCTGTGGTTCATAAATGAGTAAATCTATTCTTTATACGGTTATTATAAATTGATAAAGTTTGTTTGTTGAAAAGAAATTCCGGAACTGCAGATCCCATTTAAAAAATAATATAATTTCGTTAATAGCAGATTAAATAACCTATGAGTGCCATAAGCTGTGTTAATTTTACTAGCTATGTCCAGCAATATTTTATAAATTCATCCCATCATCGATCAGGAATCTTCTCCTGATCGATGTATGTAAATATCGTGAAATTGTCTGAATCTAGCTCTATATCTTCATGAAATTCCATAAACCTTTATCTTTTAGAAGTACTGACTTATATGTCTATTGTAAAGAAATATTATTTAAGTACAAACGTACTGCCATATTTCATTATTCTAGTTATAGAGAGTTATTTAAAATTGTCGTCACGACTTGCTTAATTGGAATTCACTATTTTCGACCCCCATTTGCATTTTGGTAACCTATGGCTTACATGAACTTGAATGTATTGATGAAGTGGTAAAAATTTGAACGTTCATTTGAATTTAAAGTTTGAATGTTATTAAGAATATTTGGCAAGACTATAACTCTGTAATCATAGGTTTCGACAAGTTTACACAGTTAATTTAACGATCTTATTTCAATAAATTATATAACATTTAAATAATAAAAAAAAAACTCTAATAAAAAAATGCAACTTGTTCTGCCCTTGCGCAAAACTGGTTGCTTCAATAAAACTAATTGATTGGTCTCCTTATCCTTGAGACTTATTTATCGTCATCGCAAATGCAGGTACTATTATCAATTGAGTTCTTTGAAGGTTAAATCATAAAATAATTCCAGAATATTTTAAATATATGCGTGGGATCACAATTACCTATTGCATGCGTTTCCAGTTAAAGCTTTATAATCAACTAGCTGACCCGTGCCCACTTCGTTGGCTCTTAAAGCTACAAGCTACAACTTTTTTCTAGAACTCAATCATATATCTATCATCGTTAAGGCAGCGTTCGTAAGAAACGTTTTACCATTTTTCCCCCGACTCTCCAGATATTACCCCCTACAACCTCACAAACTTTACCTCTTTATGATATTAGTATAGATAATATAATTAGTTAATAGCTTCTGCTCGTGACTTCGTACGTGTGGAATAGTTATTTTGCGCTAAAACGCAGCGAAAGTTCTAAAAAGGAAAAAATACCCCGATTTTGCAACATTCTTCATCGCTGCTGCTTCATATATGCTATCACACTAAGACCTTTCCTTTTACCTTCCTCGTTAAATGAGCTATATAACACTAAAAGAATTTTCCTAATCGGACCAGTAGTTCCTGAGATTATCCCTTACAACGTCACAAACTCATAAACTTTACCTCTTTATAATATTAGTATAGATAACATTACGATACATAAATTTCATGCGACGTTTTGTTAATTTGTTTTCTTTTTTCGAACTGACTACGCTATTGACCTGGTAAGGTCTTTACAGCTTCACCGGACTACTAAGGCGAGCGCTTAAGGCACTCAGCCGATTTGGTTTTAGGTAACATACACAAGGGCGCACGGCACCTCGGCTTGGGCTGTTACCTGAGAAGTCGCGTCTGACCTAGCTAACTATTCTAAGCTATTCATACATATATATATTCATTTGTGAATCATACAATCGAAATTGCATGACTCACAAATGTATATCGGAATGAAACGAACTAAACTATTCGATTCAGTTCGATGAAGGAAAAAAGAACAAAACCCTCCCACCATGTGTATATATGTGCACGTGTGTGAGAGAGGTGATCTCATATGTGTGTACAAGTGATGTGGGCGAGTCACTGTATCGCGATAATAACAACTCGAGGGCTCTATCCGGGGACGACCTCGGCTCGAGATATTACTGAGAGCCACGTAGTATACGGGAGCGAAAGAGAAATCTTTCCCTCACGGCAGCGTGAGAGTAGGATACGCGTGCGTGGGCGCAAACACGCATTTAAAGAGATCGAATTTAAATTTATTGAACGGCGTCGGCGTAGGAGTTTAAAAATAGACATAACAAAAATTATTATTATTAGACGGTCGTTTTAGGGGAAGATAGACGTAAATACACGGATTTACTGTATCTTATATGAGTTATTTATTTTTGAACGGCGGCACGTGCAAGCCGTTGTAGGGTAGCCGCTGTGGCTGGAAACCTATGTATCGCCGTTACGGTACCTAGTAGCAGATTTCGGGTGGTCTCTTCGTAAGCCGAGATCTCCGAGATCTCGTGGAAAATGAGTAGTTGATCTGCGTAATCAATACTCGACAGGGATTGTTAATTTGATTAATTCTTTCTTTGTATTTATGTTTCTAATCAGCAAATCAGTACGATGAACTTTTAATACTAACTTTGTATTTCAAATTTTGGGATGTAAGGGGTGTCGCATAACATCTTAAACTTGAGACACCCAAGCCAACCTCACCTGCACGTGGTGCACCCTGCTAAGTAACGAACGAGGCAATGGCGACAGCGAGTTAGTAGGGTATTAAAGTCCGACTGGGTTACAATCACCATACATGTAGCGAAAAAAACCCATAATAGTGATTCGTTCTGCGCGTCGCGTTTCGGGATCAGCTCTTGCATATCCAGTATCGAATGACTTTCGCCTTGGCTCGGGTACCGGTGAGAATCTCCGATAGTTTACAGTCTCAGAGAGCTGCACTGACCCGGCGGCCTGGGATATCTGTAGAAACGGTTGTTCCGCTGGCCGCCCGCGGTACAGTACAGGGGCCCAATCATGAATAACCAACATGAGAGGCTACCCCACCATGCCGCGCATAATCTCGGGTAGGTTAGTCGTGCCGGTTGGTGACCGGATTTGGGGTCCTGGCGACCTATTCCGGGGGTACGGGGGCCTTTCCGTCCGCTGGGTCAGTGCATTTCTTGCTGGAGTTATAGTGAGCCGGCGATTAACACTGGTCACTTCTGCACACGGATGGAGGTGTTTCGCTCTTCTCGTTTCTTCCTAATAAAAAAAAACGGCTGGACCTATTTTAACGGGAAGTTTACTTTTTACTGCCAGATAGCCGAAATTATAGCGGTTGACTTATTCTATTTTATTTGTCCGCGGTTTCGTCCGCATGGCTATTTTCAAAATGGTTGGACCGATTTCCACGGGGTATTCACTGGTAGATAACCTCATAAAAATTAATTTAGGTTTTTTATTTTGTTACTCAAGACTTCGTCTGCAATATCCTACTATCCCCTAATTGGTTGGACCGACATTCACGGGACTGTTACGGGCAGATAAATAGCGGGCTCGGAAGACGTTATCCTGCCCCGATAATAAAATGAAAACCTTGACAAATTATACCTAAACCTTCCCCATGAATCATCATTCTATCTACTGGTGAAAATGGCATGAAAATGTTCGTTTTTGACTTTATCGCAAACAGACAAACTGACAGAGGACTTTCTTTTTAACCGACTTCGAAAAAGGAGGAGGTTACTATGTTCGGTTGTATGTATTTTTTTTATGTATGTTAATCGATATTTTCGTCAATTGTGAACCGATTTTAATGGTTCTTTCACGCGGTTGTAACATATTTTTGATCAATTTCACACGGACGAATGCACAGGTAGCAGTTAATCACTACATAGTGTACCAATTCAAACAAAAAAGAACCATTAAAATCGGTTCACAATTGACGAAAATATCGGTTAACATACATAAAAAAAATACATACAACCGAACATAGTAACCTCCTCCTTTTTCGAAGTCGGTTAAAAAGAAAGTCCTCTGTCAGTTTATCTGTGGGTGTGTACATTACAGAAAAGCTTTTTCAAAAACATTTTTAACTACGACACGTACGTCAACTGTTATATGTAACGTGTACATTAGATATAAGAATGCACATAGTATATCGAATGGGATGGGGTTTATCATCAGCAACATACCTGGAACTTCAACCTACTATATACCAAACTCAGTGCTCACTAACAATATATAAGAAAGTAATGCAAATTATAAGCTATACATTATGGAACTGTAATGTACACACCCACTCACAATTTTACATTTCTTTAATACATTTTTTAAAAAGCGCGTGCGGAGCCGCGGGTAACAGCTAGTACTAGAATAATTGTCGATCTAAAATGAGTTTTATAACAAATAAGGATTTGTAAAGTACTTCGGTTGTTACAACGGTGAATCACTTTGAGATAATTAATGGCAACGTAATTATTCAATGTATGGTGTTAAAATAGTTATTTATTTATAATTAGAATTATTAGGGAACATAAAGTGTAACTATGTACAACATCATAGATTAAGTACTTCGTTTTCGGTAGGTGAAGGTAGGCAATTCCTTTACAAGTGCTTGCAAGAGGTTGTGCAAGGTTCATTATTCATTGTTTCTGCGAGGAAGTCGTCTCACAGAAGGAGGCGGTGGAGAGGGTCCGTGAGCAAGACCCTCAAAGTGGCCGTCTCCGCCAATGGGGGACAGGCAGGAGGAGGCGTCAGTTTGACCGCCTCCTCCCACTGTAACCGGACCAGGGAAGATGGGTCGGGGGTGCCACCTTCCCATGGCACAGGTCCGGCGGACGGAGGAGATGGCCGGTGTGTACACAGCTGTCTCCTAACAAGACGGGGCCCGGCGGCGACCCTTTTGCTGCTGGGCCAACCGCTGGGGCGGCACGATGAAGCCTATAGAGATCTCGTACCGCCCCAACTATAGCGGAAGACGTACACCGTGGGGTTTTAGTCCGTGCGAGTCGGACATAACTCACCCTCTCCCCCGGGAGGGTGGCGTATGCATAAGGGATTTCCCCACGTTAAAAAAAAAAAAAAAGGTTCATTATTCATTATTGTTTGTGAGATCGTGAGATCTATCATTATTGTCGCTAAGTGATAATTATTGTCTCTGAGGGCGTTGTCTCCGAGATTATTGTAAAAGCATTAAAAGAAAAATAATCGAAGAAGTCGTCGTTTAATTTCATAGTGTCTGTCGTGTTGTGATTCCAGGTAACAGCCCAAGCCGAGGTGCGCGTGCGCCCTTGTGTATGTTACCTAAAAACCAAATCGGCTGAGTGCCTTAAGCGCTCGCCTTAGTAGTCCGGTGAAGCTGTGAAGACCCTGCAGGGTCAATAGCGTAGTCAGTTCGAGGAAAAAAAAAGCTATTTGCAATAGAATTTTTTTTTCTTTCTTTCAGTTTTTATGGCAAGACTAGGTATAAATAATAATCTTTCGATTATCGTAACTTAGTGCACTCCACGACAGGTACTTCACCTGCTCAATAAGTTTTTGGATGCATGGATATAATTAATCCAGAAGTTCTGGCACAGATTAAGCATAAACAGTTTTTGCAAACTACAGCCTACGGAGAAAGAAATTATCAATTATTTAAGTCTGGTGACTACGTTTGTTATGAAACATCAATGTCAACTGAATTAATATCACAATATAGCTTAGGAGCGGAACAAATACCTTATCTATACTAATATATAAAGCTGAAGAGTTTGTTTGGTTAAACGCGATGATCTCAGGAACTACCAGTCCGATTTTTGTTCCGCTCCTAAGCTATATTGTGATATTAATTAACATATAACCTGGCTTAATGAATAAAAATAATTTCTGAAATTTTGCTAGTACATACTAACAAAATAACAATCTCTTGGCATATTTATATAAGTTCTGTTTTTTGTTATCATTAACGTGAACGAACCCGAGGGCATTTAGTTTTTTTATAATATGCTCGCGGGCAATCACTTTCAGCTTTTAAAAGTTTAAAATGCCCTTACATTTTTTAAAACTTTAATTACAGGGTGAAGAGAACCTCCCGCGGCCGCGCCGTGTCCGAGGGGTAGTGTGCGTTGCCCACTGCCAACTACCCACCCTTCCCCTCCTCCTTCACGCTGACAACAATGCGTTCCGTGTACGTGCGCCCGTTATTACACCAGATGAAAAGAATTCCTACAGAGAGCGAGATGTTATTTTAAGTGAAACGGTAATGTTTCTCGCAACTCCAGACACTGTTAGGACATTTAGTAATGATTTACTAATTATTATGGTATGGGTGGTGTCGTACGTTAATTTTCATCTTATACAATTGTTAATAACTTTACCGAATATAATGTAATAGTAATAGCGCGATGTCGTCAGCGTTATATCTGTTCTCTGTCGGTTATTATTTTCGACGCCGATGTACATATTATCATGTAAATAATGAGGAACAGCTTTGATGTTGTACGTTTGATTAATCTCCGGTTAGTAAATATGTATCTCACAGATTCGATGCGATTTAAAGGTTTTCTCTTTTAAATACGTCGCTTTGATGTCGGCTCGTCGTACCTCGACGCGCGACGCCCTCGACACGTACCCCATACACCTACTATCATAGACGTTGTTCTGTTAATTTTGTTTGTATGTATGATGACCATTATTAGATACTTTTCAATTTTATGTATTTTTATTAAATATAATATCGGTTAGAAAAGAAAAAGTCTTAGCGTATTAATATCAAATGTGTTGAATTAATTTATATAAATGTGGGTAGATGTAAAATAAAGCTCTGTAAGCTAGAGGAACACTAAACAGCGGTGATTATATGTAGAGCCGTCGTGGAGTACAGACATTTCTTTAATCGCTTATGTTTATTGTTGTTGTATTTTATGTTTCCTCGTATGAATATAGTGGTGATGGTATTAGAAGTAGTACAGCCACGTTGAATCTATTACTGGTTTCGGCATGAATGTGTCGGCTCGTCCGGGGGAGTACCACCCGACATACAGAACACCGACGTGAAGTAACAGTGCTTACACTGTTGCGATTCGTACGGTCAGTCAGAGTGCCGGAGGACCATCTCCCATCCATCCTTCCCCACTTATTCTTCTCCCTCCCTCCTCCTCCTCCCAAATACAGGTTGGCAACGCACTTGCGACTCCCCTGGTGTTGCCAGTGTCTATGAACGCGCGTATGTACGCGTATGTACGCGAGTATGTGTGAAACTCTTCAAAGTTCACACAAATAATCTGGAAGTTTCTGTCGAGGTTCTCTGTATTTTTATTTTTCGTGCGAGCATTTTTCATTATTTTCCCTTTTACAAAGTTTTCAGTTACGAGATGACTCGGGTTTCTACTTACGTATATTATATTACTTTCTGTTTACTTGTTTTTAACGAGTCGCCTTTGTATGAAGAATGGCTCGCGGCCACTCAAGGTTTTTTAAATGTTATTAACGTATAATTCATTTTTTTGAACTAAAACTTGTTCAATATTATAGTTTCTTAGAACTTTCCATGGAGTTTTTGTGGCATCTCAGAATGCATGCTGCGTGGTATTATTTCCCATCCACTTCACTTATGCACAATAACCGAACTGTATTACGTAAAAGACCACCAATATAATAAAACATCACAAGATTATGAATAAAATATAAACTCCACTATATGACAGACTAAGATCCCGTCAAAATTTCATTTGTTATATTTGGAACACCTTATTTTTAATAAATTATTATTGGTACAGAATAACCATCAACAGCCAAATCCGCAGTCATGACTATACCTACTTTTCTTTTTAAAATAGACAACAATCCTCACCTACTTCATTATAAACTAGTAAAATTAGGTTTAAAAAAATTTTGAAAACTTTTAAAAATTGTTTGTAATCAACTCGCGGGATATTACTTCACAATCTTCCTGCGAGAGGCGCTCGTGATGGCTGTGATCAATGCTCTGTATATACCATTCTTCTGTGGCGGTTAAAATCTCTTGCAGAGTTTCTATTTCTAGATGATTTACGGAACTTGCAGTAGTGATACGTGAAGCGTGTGCAGGAGATTCTTCGGAAGCCCTATCACTTCATTCTATAGAACGTTCCAAATTCTGTGGTTTGGAATACGCAACCCCTTTATTGACTATTTCTTAATTAATTAACTAGTTCTAATACTGCTTTATTTGTTGCGAAGTGATGCAGTCCTTAATGAAGTAGGTAACTCTTCCTCTTTTTCTTATTATGATCTCTTGATTCCTAGATATTGGGCCAGTTGACATTGATGTTTCATAACAAACGTAGTCACCAGACTTAAATAATTGATAATTTCTTTCTCCGTAGGCTGTAGTTTGCAAAAACTGTTTATGCTTAATCTGTGCCAGAACTTCTGGATTAATTATATCCATGCATCCAAAAACTTATTGAGCAGGTGAAGTACCTGTCGTGGAGTGCACTAAGTTACGATAATCGAAAGATTATTATTTATACCTAGTCTTGCCATAAAAACTGAAAGAAAGAAAAAAAAATTCTATTGCAAATAGCTTTTTTTTTCCTCGAACTGACTACGCTATTGACCCTGCAGGGTCTTCACAGCTTCACCGGACTACTAAGGCGAGCGCTTAAGGCACTCAGCCGATTTGGTTTTTAGGTAACATACACAAGGGCGCACGCGCACCTCGGCTTGGGCTGTTACCTGGAAAAAGTCGCATCTGACCTAGCTAACTATTCTAAGCTATTCATACATATATACATTTGTGAACCATACAATCGAAATTGCATGATTCACAAATGAATACGTGTATATCGGAATGAAACGAACTAAAACTATTTGCACGTGTGTGAGAGAGATGATCTCATATGTGTATTCAAGTGATGTAGGTGAGTCACTGTATCACGATAATAATATCTCGAGGGCTCCACGCGGGGCGACCTAGGCTCGAGATATTACTGAGAACCACGATGTGTGCGGGAGCTAAAGAGGATCCCTTCCTTCGCGGCGGCGCGAGGGTCGGCTACAAAAGCGTGGACGCAACACGCAATTAATAAGATCGAATTTAAATTTATTTAGCGGCGACGGCGCCGAAATCTAAAAATAGACCTAACAAAAATTATTATTATTGAACGGTCGTTTTAGGGGAAGATAGACGTAAATACGCGATTTACTCTATCTTATATGAGTTATTTATTTTGAACGGCTGTCCGAGCGAGCCGTTGTAGTGTAGCCGCGATGGCTGGAAATCTATGAATTGCCGTAACGGAACCTAGAAGAGGATTTCGGGCGGTTTCTTCGTACGCCGAGATCTCCGAGATCTCGTGGAAAATGAGTAATTGACCTGCGTAGTCAATACTCGATAAGGAGAAGGAATAGGCGGGGTGATCCTGTGCAGGATTAGCCGCCGGCGGTCTGGGAATGGGCTGGGACGCGGGCTTAGGAGCCCACGGAGCCTTAGGGGCCCGGTAGGGGCGGGGGGGCGCGCTAGTCGCGGGTACGGACGCTGCCGGTGCACGAGATGTGCTTGGCAGGCTCGGGAAGGCCTCTCGAGACATGAGAGGCGGAGGTCGGGGGCGGGCGGGGGCGGCGGCCGTCTTAGACGGCGACGCCTGCCTGGGGTAGCGAGGGCGCTTTGTGCGCGGGGCGCGGGGACATCCGCGATAATTCGCGGTATGACCCACGCCGCGGCACAGAACACAGCTCGGGGGATCGGGGGAGTCTTTCGAGCGAGAACACTCCTTGGTGGAGTGGTCGCCGAGGCACTTAACGCACCTGGACTTCAGGAGACAGTTTCGTGCGGAGTGTCCGTACACCTGGCAGTTGTGACACTGCGAGGGCACAGACGTTTTGCGCGGCGGCTCGACGATAACGCCGGAGAGGCCGCAGAGGGTCGTGAGATTGAATATCGCTTTCCCTTGATGGGTGCGATCTAGAACGACGAGAACCATGTCGTATGGGGCCCTGGTGCGCGGAGAGCGCATGCGATGAACCTCGCGAACAGGAATCTTCTGCTCTTTGAGGTCGTCGGAAATGTCGCAGGTCGGAAGTTCTGAAGGAACCCTACGGATGACTACCCGTAGTTTACGCTCCTCTTCGAGAGAGTGCGTGAAATAACCCCACTGGTTGTCCCGAAGGAAACGAGTGAGGTTACGATGGGCGGTGGAAGTAGCTACCTTCACCTGAATACCTACAGCGGTATTCACAGCGGAGGTGTAAGGGATGCTTGCCGTTTCCAGCAAGCTAGAGATCTCGACCCAAGACGCTTTGTCTTGGATCGTAACGGGGGGCGGTGGGCGGGGCTTTTTGCCCGAAACTGCGGAACCCGCAGCTCGAGGCGAAGCGGGTCTAGAGGGCGCTGGCGTCGTCTTCGGCACTTTCGCGCCATCGACGTTAACAATCTTTTTGGAAGGCAACGTGCCTTCCGGATCGGACGAGGAGTTTAGGCGCTTACTGCGCGGTTTGCGGTGCGTGACGGTGGTGAAGCCATCGTCCGCAGGAGGGTCTTGCTCCGCAGGAGGGTCTTGCTCCATATCGGAGCCTGAGTCGGAATCACTATCATGATCGGACGGGATCTCGAAGTTATTAGCTGCCTCAATCTTGGCATAGATCGAGGGAGCGGGCTTCGAGGAATTGGGAAAATCGATGCGACGCTTCGCAGCGTACGCGTCGTAATCGTCTACGAGACGAGGACATATGTTGGAAATGAATCCACGGAGGCTGATAAGTTCGGTCTCTAAGAGGCCAACTTCTCTATCGGAGGTCATACCGGGGCCTGAGGAGGGGAGTGGGGCGGAGGAAGACATGAAAAACCTCCCTGCCAGAGGGGCAGGGGGGCGCGCCTTAATGAATTTAACGGACTATCCCGAGTCCGGATCAAAGGGAGCTAATAAATAAATAATAATAAAAGCTCTAACTACTAGTAGCGATGGGTCACTGGGCAACAACGTAGCTCGAATACAATAGCGACAGCGATGACTCACTCTGCAACAATGTGCAGCGCGCACATCTGGCGCGCAGGTGCAGCGCGGCGAGTGTCGGGCACGCCGGCAACCTACGTCGATCACGATGCGCCGTACACGTTGGGCACGGCGCGCGCTTAAAATGTACGTAAAATACTCTGAAAAGAGCGACCAACAATTGAATTTTCGATTAAAACGTCGACACGAAGCTCTGGATATGTGACGAAGTACGCCAGCTGCATACGCCGAACATGATGTAATGCACTCGATGACCGCGACGCAACGACACGTTGTATTCGCTATATAGGGCGCGCACTGAAAACTGCGGTTTTATAAAAATACAATCGAAAACAGCACTCGCGACTCACAGTAACACTACGTATTACACGGCAACACAATGTATCACTATACTCGCGAATATCGAATATTGCTCCGAGCGCGTCAACACGTCCGTCCCCGACCGTGTCTGGATCGGAACTCTTGCAAATAGCATTTATTACTTTTACAGTGTGTTAGTTTAATACATAAATGTAAAATAATTTCAAATATAAATAGCTTATTCAAAGTGGTCTCCATTGGCTGCAATACAATCGCTATGACGGAGTGACTGAGCCATACTGTTGTGAGAAAATCAAAACATCGGCACAAGTGTATCAATATACCATTCCTGAGAAGGTAGTGAAGCCCCTTAACAACACCATGTTCAATAATCAAGAATGGTCCTTCCAGCAAGACTCGGCGCCGGGTCATAAAGCTTGGTCTACGCAGTCTTGGTTGGAAACCTAAGATCAGGACTAGACGACGGCCAATCTTCAGCACTGATGCAGTCCGAAAACTTCGTTTCCAACCAAGACTGCGTAGACCAAGCTTTATGACCCGGCGCCGAGTCTTGCTGGAAGGACCATTCTTGATTATTGAACATGGTGTTGTTAAGGGGCTTCACTACCTTCTCAGGAATGGTATATTGATACACTTGTGCCGATGTTTTGATTTTCTCACAACAGTATGGCTCAGTCACTCCGTCATAGCTAATACCCCACCAAACCATCACTGAAATCGGATAGTGCCCACGTTGCACTATGTCGACTAATTGGGAAGCTTCCTTAGAACTTTGAGCATAAATACGGTCGTTTTATTTGTTACAATGTTGCTCAATTGTAAAAAAATCTCATTCGTAAATTATTTTTTTCTGTGAAATCCCTTTGCGTACCGCTTTAGTAGTTGTTTCGATTTTACCGCCCTATTCTTTTTTAAATTATTTAGTTAAGAAATGACCAGTTCGTCTCTTATAGGCTGCAAATCCTAAGTCATCTTTTAAAATACGCGACATGGATCTAGATGCTATCTTCATCTCCCGAGATAAAATCTTTTGATTTCGGACAGGATTTCTTCGAATTCTTTCCCTTACTGCTTTGTACACCTTTTTCGTACGAACACTACGTGGACGGCCAGATATTTTTCTGTGACAAACAGAGGAGGTCTCATTGTACCTATTAATAGCCCGGTACACAAACATTTTACTAATACCAAGCGTATGCAGAGTTTTAAATATTGCATTTAGCTCCTACTTTGTGTAATTAATGCAATCACAGCGAATCGGGTCTCTTTATCACCCCACTCTATTTTAATATCGCAAAATATTGTACAGTGTATTGACACCAAAATGAGAAATCTCAATGAATGATCATATAGAAATGACAGATTCCAAATTCAAATGTAATATTTTGTTTATTTTTAATTGTAACAGTATTTATGGCCATTGATGGCCAGAAGTATGCCCAACATTGTTGCTGCTCAGAACACAGGAATTGATTCCCTTTTTTATTATTTTAACGTGTCTGTCTGCCCGTCTGGCAGAATGGTAAGCTGGAGAGGAGATGTTACTTGTGAAATTCCGTTTGACAAATGAAATGCCGAAAATTCAGATGAAATAAACTGAACGCTATTGTCACTTACTAATTAATGTATGTGGTAAATCGAACCGCGACATGAACTGCTCATATACTTTTGACATAATTAAAGAACTTATTTTTGTACAAGCATCCACAATGATAAAATAACAATGATTATTATTGGGACCCAGTAAATTAACGTGTATACTACGAGTATACACGAGCCCAACGGAGCACGTGGCCTCAACTATCTAAGTTGGACGCATACAGAACAATTTGGAATAATCTTATATTGAATACATTATTACTGGGACAGAATAATAAACTGACGGTTGGCTGTGACTTCTCTTTTCAAAATATACATCAATACAACAATATTATTATTTTTAATAATCGTGTATTCTGTTTAGTAGAACAATTTCTCCTTTGTTCACATTTGTTAAAATATAACATGCAATAGAAATAGACTCTATACATTATCATATCAAAACATATTCATAAACTTAGTATCTTTCTAATAATAACATAACGCTTTCTTATTGCGTGAAGAATTAACAATATAAATGGTAAATTTAATGAAAAAGTTATAAGTAAATCGGTAAAAACTTTATTAATTAGAATTAAGGATTCGCTTACAGATGTCTGTCATTCGCGTGACTTCTCGACCGACTGGCTGACCTCAGTTGTCGAGTCAAACGTTTTAAAGCTTGAATTAAATAAATTTTGAATGAAATATTAGTAAAAAATATCACGTTTAACATTATCAAACTGTAAACGAATACATTTAAACCGCTTGTACTGTGTTGAGTTTCTTCAATTAATGTAGTCAGCTGATTTTTATTGTGAGCATGACTTTTTTATAGTAACAATACAATATACCGTAAGGACATCTAGTGACACATCGTGATAAATAGGTTGTCATAAAAATGTTCTCCATGAAAAATATTCGGATGCGCCAGGTTTTCTGTTAATCTGTGAAATATATTTTCTTTAAGAATATAAGCAAAAGTTAATATAGTCTGTTCCGCGTTCTCAGAGCGCTGCGAACTCTAAGCTCGAAGCTCTTTAGAAACTCCTATATATATTAAATCCCGGACGCGTTACGCGACTCGTGCGGTAACTAGATTCGTTAAGGTACATAAATCTGCACTGGTTACTTAGAATTTACTGGTTCTTTATCAATTAAATACTACAGGTTAAAGACTTATTGCTTGGTTAATTAAGTGTAATGACTTTTCTGAAAACTATGCTAAATATAATTTAAGTTTAATACATTTTTATTAAGTTAACATTAGTTTGATTTTAAGGTTCTGAAGTCACTTAAAATATGAAAATCGTAAGTTTTTTGTCGCATGGATCGTGACCACCGTACATATGTTGTTTCTGGATTGCGCTGTGAACTCTGCTTATCATCAGGCAACACTGTGACTGCTTCATGTTCCGATAAAAACAATGTTGATAAACTAAATTATTTTTCATTACAAAATAAACTTCTTTATATAATACCTAGTCCGGCCATAAGTTCTGTTACAAATGAAAAATGCATTTTTTAATGAATTTATGTAATATTATTTAATTTATACCTACATATTTATTAGTATCAGCAAAAAATAAAAAAAATATTCTATTCGAAATGGCCACCTATATACCTTTTATACAGGCCTTTAATCTGTTTGGCCACGAATCGATGGATTTACGCACTGTTTCCAAGGGAAATTTCACCACTGCTTGCTCCAAAGATTTCAAAGAAAGAGACTCAATATCGCCGTGTCGTTTAGAGCAGGCCATGCCCTCTAAAACTGACCATAATTTGAAGTCTAAAGGATTGAGGTCTGGGCTAGATGAGGGTTAGTTCAGCTCTTATAATGTCCGGAACGTTGGTTTCCAACCAGGTTTGGGTAGTTCATGCCTTGTGACTAGGTGCAGGACTCTGCAGTCCTGCTGGAAAGACCACGGCATATTTTTAAAAAGTGTACTGCTGAGAGGTTTCACAACATGATCCAAGACTGTATCTTGATACACTTTGGCTGAAGTTTTCACTTCTTTTTCACAAAAATGTAGTTTCCTAAATAAAAATCTCCTTGATAAGACACGCCCCACCAAACCATCACTGACACAGAACAATGACTACGTTGTACTTTTCCGGCCACTTGTGCACTTTAGATCTATGAGCGTACACTTTATCATTTTCCTTATTGTAGTGTTCTACAATCGTGAAAATTTTTTCATCGGTAAAGAGGATATTTCTGTGCCTTTCACCTGCGTATCGCGACAGAAGGCGTTTTGATCGATCCACTTTTTTTAATTGTAAAGATTGATTTAGGGCATGTCCTGTATATCGAATATAAGCATCGAGCTTCAGGTCTTGTTTTATAATACGCGACAGAGTCCTAGCGGAAATCTTAATTTCTCAAGATAAGATTTTTTGCTCCCTAATGGGGTTTTGACGAATTCTGGCTTTAACAGCATTAACAATCTTTGTAGTTCCAATAGCACGCGGCCACCCCGATCTTTTCTGGTCTTCGATACAGGAAGTGTTTTTATATCTGTTGATAGTACGATATACGGACATACGGTTGATACCAAGCTTTTGAAGTGTCTGGAATATGACCGACGACGGCTCCATACCCACTTGATGCAAGGCGATCACTGCAATCCTACTTTCTTTAATACCCCATTCCATATTGTAATTTGATAATGAACACGAAAAAATATGTGAAATGGTTGCGCCATTCGAAATAAGTTTTTAAAATAATATACGTGTTCCTAATTAAAAAGTTGAAAAGTTTTTATGTAACAGTATTTATGGCCAGCCTAGTTATATAACGATGTATTTTTTTATTATCTACACCATGAATTTATTGAGCAGCTAAATTTATTTCGTTTCGATAAGATGGAGAATTATTTTATTTGAAGGAAAATCTATTAAAAAAACTCAAATCAACTGTTGCCGGATGATCAATCATCAATGTTCTTGTAGGTACCTATTTTGTTTGACAAAGTTCAATGATATTATTGATTTTTTTAAATTATATTACTAATTCATAACTATTAATTAAATAGATTAATTCAATTACATACATCTAATTTGTAGGTGTGGCGTGATGTATCGGGAATTCTTTATTACATTGCTGACTTCCCACAGAGAAAGTTCACACTCTGCTGTAAATAAAGATTCGCCGGCCTTAGTTTTACCGTTTTAGTAGATATAGTTACATCACCGTGTCGCCTCCGTACCTATCCCGTCACGTGCATACTAATCATATTGTCAATAAACTGCACTACACGTTTTTACAGGTAATTAACAGAACCAGACATCGAACTTGTGAATACCGCGTCCAGTGCAATTTTAATGACTAATACTGATGCCACCTTATATAAACAATATACATAATAACAGAGTTGTATGTGAATCAACAGTAGCGAGGAGGAAGCCCACACCCGATATAAAAATAATGTATTTCGTAACATTATTTATATTCTATATTTTAGGAAACATCGAGTTCATAGCGACGACGGTATGTTACTCTTTTAATTTTAGACCGTAACTATCAGTATTGAATAGAAAAAATATATGAAATTCGATAATAGAGTGTTAGTAAAGCTGAATATATTCAACTGGAACGTTTCAAATTTTTCGTTAATATTAAAACAGTTTGAAGTTTGAAAGTTATTTGAAAGGAATTTAGATCGAATGAATCGTTAGGGTAAAAAAACGATGTTTATTAATATTATTGTAGGTGTGTGTTTGTGATGAGTGCTCGTTGTGAAGTCAGTAGGAGTAGACGGAGCCGGGTGCGCGGACTCTGCTCATCAGTTCAGTGTGTTCCGTCAGTCTGTAGTCGGCGGGTGCAGTGAGTTCGCGCGAGTCGCGTACCTCTCTCTGCGGGCTCCGTGTGTGTCGCGCCGGCTCCCGATACAAAAACCTCGAGTTAACTTTAGGCTACTCCAACACTTATTCACAACCTGCTGATATCACTGAATTCACAAACAAAATTCATGTAAGTTTTTAATTACTGTTTATTATATAGTTTGCTGCCAGTTCATTTCAATCGAGCAATGCCTCAAACTGTCGATACAGTTTTACTTTTAAAACATTTTATTTTAGTGACTGATAGGATATTATTTTCAATAATAAAAATTAAGTTTCTAAAACCATAAATAATTTTTATCGAACAATGAAATACAAAGAAAATATAAAGTATATTTATTCTTAAGTTTTACTATCTTATCCATATGTTAAATAGTAATTTAGCTTAGCTTTAATATAATAATAAGTTTGCTAGATAAAAAATATTGGGTATATTAAGGAACTGATGTATAATTCGTTAACAAAATGTAACGGCCGCATAAACTAAACACCCGCAGTCGACATGCGCCGCTCTGCCATGTTCCTGTGGATTAGACTAGCTATGGGCCAAATAACTGCCACATTAGTACTAGATATACAGTGTCATTTTTAATTTTTAATCCATTCACTCAGTGGTAGATCGTCCTCACTATTAAACAGCTCTGTTTCTACTATCTGACTGTTACACAGTCTCGCGTGACGACAAGAATATAATCGCTGTTGTTACCTCTATCCATGGTTTCGATATGAAATTCATTGCTTGTAGCTAACAATAAAAACAATTACATTGTTATATATATGTTATTGATGTCTAAATATGAAAATATTTCTTCGTAATAGAAAATGGTTGTTGCGTTATAAAGAGTGAATTAATGTATGGGTTTTGTGATAAAACAACTAAATTGTACTAATTTTTACGTTATACAAAGATTTACGTTATAACTAACGACGGTATAAAAAGTTTATTCTGCATTAAAAAAATGATAGAAGTCTGCCGTTGTGGGTGCCTCACACAAAACCTACTGGATACATTTCGATATTTTTTCTTCTTAATTTTACTTCTTAGAGACACAGTCCTTATCTAAAAAATATCACGATATATTAATTTAATGTAAAGTTATTGAAGTCTAAAGAAACTACAATATTTATAAGCACTAAGCGTTCAGCGATGTGTGAAGCGAGGCAAGTGGTTTGGTGCGCATGTGCAGGAGAGAAAAAATAAATGGTTAACATTGATCAGAAGCAAAATGTGCACATAAAATTTACTGTTTAAATAATGAACAACGCAGACAAAATTGCGGATATCAACTAGTTTTTAATAAAATACATTACAATACACGCACACGTATAAATATATTTATGTTATCTCTCTTTTTAATTGCAAATTCTTCTTCTATATTCGTACATCTGTAGTTCTGCCTCTACATTTATTTTTATTTTATAATTTTGCCACAGATTATCTATTATAAAAGGCCACTGATCGGGAATATTACATTAAACATGTTGTGTCTGTCTTTTTGCATATGCAGATAAAACGAAAAATCAGCTTGGTTATTTAAAAAAAAATACTGCACACAGAAAGCTTAGGGGAGAAGGAGGTAAGACGGGGTAGCGGGTAAGACGGGGTACCCAGCGAAATCCACAGTTAAAATTGACCAATCACGCTTGTTCATTCATCGTTCGACGCGCCGCCATGATATTTGTCAGTCGCCCTAAGTATAGGGGTTCACAAGTGCGCGGTGTCGAAAAAAATTCAAAAAAGTGTTTTACTGCAAATTGTTTATCATATTTTCTTCTGGTTTGATACGTGACTGTGGTTTGTTAAATAACGTTAGCTGGTGAGGTGTTGCTGTGATTAACGCTTAAACTAACTTATAATAAGGTAGGTACTGTGTTTCCTTAAGATTGTTGGTTGTTTTTTTTTTCTCTCTTTTTTTTTATAAAATGGCTATGCAGGCGAGATGGGGTAACGGAGTACCCCATCTTACTCCGTATGAGAATAATTTTGTTCTTGTTTGTTTATCGTAAAAATGAAAACTCTAATGCTCCAGCTAATGTGCCCACACGCGGTAAAAGTGACAGTAGCTTTGTTTTGACTTCTCCAAAACAACTTTTTCCACTTCCGCTTACTAAAAAATCCTGTCGTGTTGCTAAAAAGCGTGGAAATACAGCAATTATCACGTCGTCTCCCTACAAGTAAGAATTAGAAGTCATTGCCCAGAAAAAAAAGATGCTGAACAGAAAAAACTAGAGAAAATAGAAACAAAAAGAGAAAAGATGAATTAAAAAAACAGAAGAAAGCTGCTACAAAAGTTCAAAATGAACAATCAAAGAAGAATAGCCAATCGGAGAAAACAGCAAAACGACGACGAGTCTCATCATCTGAAGATGAAAGTGAAGAAGAGGAGGACACACCATGCATGTATTGTGAGGAAGTATATTCCATATCCATTGAAGGGTGCTCATATCATGCTCATTATGTGGAAGATGGGCTCATAATAGCTGCGCAGGAATAGATGATGATGATGACGAAGCCACCCATGTCTGCGAGTTCTGCCAGGTCGAATAATCATCTTTCTCTGTGATCATTCTCAATAGCCCATCTTACCTCAGGGGGTACCCCATCTTACCAGCACTATGGGGCAAGACGGGGAAAAACACCTGTTTTTTATTTTATTTTTTTTCTCTGTAATGTGTTACCAAAAGTTCCTAATGACACCAAATATTAGAATAATAATAATTAGTTGTTAATTAAAAAATAAATATGATTGTTTCACTATGTATTTTTTTTATATTATTGACCTTTAAAGCTTAAGTACCCCATCTTGCCACCTTATCCCCTATATGTATGTGTTCTATGACTGATACTCTATCAAGAATACTACAAGAATACTCAATAATATTTTATAAGATAAAAACAAAACACCATTAACCTACTTTTCTTATTCTCACTCAGTTGTGTACACGGGAAGCATACGTCATTCCAAATCTATTAAACCTATTAAAATTATCAATAAAATTTTTAGAATACATAAAATAAATGATAAAACCAAACAGTTAGAAAATAATTAGTGACAAAAAATTACACGCGGAGTCGCGACCAGGAATTTAAATAATATATATTCGTAAATTGTGTTTTTATTCATAATTATTTATACATCGATACGGAATTTATATATTGGTTAGTGCTTAATCTTTTTCATTTGTATATAAATAATAAAAATCTGTAAAAAATGTAAATAGGAAAAAGATCAATAGTATGAATGTAGATCGTCGGCATCGCAAACGATCCCACTAAGAGATTACCTTTATTCACAAACGGCTTATATATTTCTTTATAGAGATTATCTATATTTACTATAAAGAATGGAAATATCCGGAGCTCCCTCCTCTATAGAGCTAAAGCTTATCCTACGACCAATTCACGACTGCTTCAATCTATAAGAACGTTAGCGGATTTATATAATGTTATAAATACTCGAATTAGGGAAAACATGACAATTCGAAATTGGGACTGTATCTGCCCGTACAAAGAATGATTTGTATTGACAGTGATCGATTCTGAGACGTATTTTTATTTTCTTCAGTTTCTGTGCCTTGTAATTGGATATAAGTTAATTTCCTTTCGTGAGAAATTCGTCTTTCTTCGTCTCTGTAAATATATCTTCGGTTGTCATGAACATTTGCGCTCCATTTAGAAATTTAACGTAAGCTTAAACAGTGCATTGCACCTTCGATTTATGAATTGTTTGAGAATATTTAAATAAAAATAAACATTAGCTGATACTCGCGTTTGTGTGTTTGCTTCATTTATTATCTAAGCAATATATTTAATGTACAGAGAAAAAACATGCGCATTAGACCGCTTGTATCACTTCTCCACGACATGAAGGCACACGTCGCTGAATGCGTACCCAGTGCTTATAAAAATCAGAGTTTTATTAATCTTTATATTAAACTAGCTGTAACTGCGGCCACGTACAGGCTATTTTCACTCCTCAGAATCGGATTTGTATGGAAAAGGCTCGTCTAATTTTGGTTATCAATCAACTTACTAAGTGGAACTGTTATATAATTTTTTTGGCAAGTTTGATAACAAAATATGGTGGACGACAATTAATTTTGACATTTCAAACTGACAACTTTCAAGTATTTATTTTTACTAGTGGGCGCCCAGAGGTCGACATTCGACCATAGTTCATTGATTTTTTAAAGTTTGAATTTTATGAGGGTTTTCTCAAAGGGTATTATGTTCTAATATCATTGTAGAATGTAGAATGAAAAAGGGTAATTGGAACGTAAGCGTAAAATAATACATACAGTCGAGCATAGCAACCTCCTACATAACCTTTTTTGAAGTCCTTTATTGACAGATGTCAAAATGTCTTTTTTATTTACATGTGTGTATATGTTGTGTAAAATTGAAGCAGTAGTGTGAGTAATGCATATTTTAATTAATTTAATGCACTTTCTAATGCATTTTATATAAAATAAATAGCTTTCTGCACTTCTCCTCCATATAAACTTTAACTATGCCAAATTTCACGTTCATCCGTTCGCCCAATTCCGTTAAAAAGGGATACAAAGTTTAGGCTTCACGTATTAATATATATGATTCTCTTTGTTTATGTATCTGTTACGAGAGTGTGCTCCCTTAAATTTTCTTGCCTCCCAATTTTATATATATCTCCGGATCTACTTATAAACATTGACTCCTGCATATACATACTTGGATTTAGATTTGTCTTACGATGAATATATTCATTGCAAATAAAAATGACCAAAAACTTGTATACGATTTACGCAGTACCGCTATATGCATACATACATAGCTATAATGTACATTTATAACTAACAGATATTAGTTCGAAAGTAGTATTATAGAGGCGCTGATTGGAAAGAACGAATGCGACCTCTATTTATATAACGTACTCTGTGGCCACGTACGCGTGGAATTTAAAGTATAAACCTCGTGGATTAATAAAATTATAGGTAAATATGTGTTTAAAAACAATATCGATGATTTAACCGGGCCTCGTCTTTTGTTAGCGATTTTGTTCTTAGATATGCAGCGTGACACAATGGCGTCTAGTTGTTGCTCATTATATGAATATATAATTCTGCCTTTCGAGACCAGGCAAGGTATTCAACACAACAGTCAGCCGCGCCGCAGACCCACGCAAATTTTTATTTAATCGATATACAGCTCGGCGAAACGATTAATATATCCTATTAAATAAGTTATTTGATATCGAATTTTAAAGGCTAGTAAATTGTTCTAAGGTTATCATTCGATTTCATTTTAGGAATACTCCTCTCTCTGACATTTACTCCCAACCAAACTGCAAATATAGTCCAAAAGTCATAGTATAATAACAAAATTTAAGAAAATCCTATTCCTAACATAATCAATTGAAAGTATAATAAACCAAAATAATTTTATAAATTAACCAATTTATTTAAAAAAAAAAAACATAAGAATAAGAGGTCTAGGTTCGATGGCGAATTTCAAATGTCATTTAATCCGTAAGACAATGGATTGAAAACTCATTGCGAGCAAACATGTTCATTAGATATAATAATGTTATGCTAAATAGCAGGTACAGCCTTACTAATCTTATAAATGCGTTTGTTTGTTTATTTGTTACGCTTTCACCATCTAGTCTATCTAGTTCTCCGTTTATAGTGTAATTTTGCATACATATCGTCAGGTATACAGCGACAAACATAGGATACCTTTCATTTAGAAGAAAAGTATTGTTCTTAAGAAATATGTTTTTTTTTATATCTTAGGAGGCAAACGAACAAGTGAGTGGGCTCCTGATGCTAAGTGATCACCACCGTCCATAGATACTAGCAACACCAGGGAGTCGCAAGTGCGTTGTCTGCATTTGTTTGGGGGGAAGGGGAGGTGGGCCTCCGGCGCTCTCACTGACCGAACGAAACGCAACAACGCAAGCAATGTTACTTCACGTCGGTTTTCTGTGAGATGTCAAATCTACATTAATACAACAGAAACCACGTGCAAAAGTTGTTTTTTTTTACAGACTATAAAAACAATAGTAGAAAGCGCTGATGAAAAATGAATAATCTTATTATCTTAATTTATTTTAAAGGTGGTGTTAACACAAGACGTATGTACGTACCGCAGGCACATTTCTGAAAATTTTAAATCCAAAATAAATCAACCAAACTTAAAAATAACTTTACTCATGTAGTGTTAATATTATCTTTATTCATGTTTATATTATGGCTTTACACATAAAATTAGCGTCTTATATGATAAAAATAAAACGAAAAATATATACCAAGTATATACCATAATTATGTATACACTTTCACCATTCTATAAATCAGGGGAGGCCAAGACTCTTGATAGTACGAGTCATTTTAAAAAATTTGTATATTTAAGCGAGCCGCAATTAAATACGAATTTAAAAAGATTTTTTTTAATAGAAATTATATTTATTAAAAACATATAAATAAAAGTTGGTCGATGATCCTTCAACGAGCCGCATGTGGGTCGCGAGCAGTAGTTTGGCCATCCCTGCTATACGTAGTTAATTGATTCCATTGCTGATAAAATTGTGGGAGCGAGTATCAAAATAATCTTTGAAGGCAATTTGGACTGCCTTATCGGAATTGAATTTTCCTCCTGGTAGGAAACTGTCCATATTCCGAAAAAAGTCGTGATCTCTTACGGCAAGATCCGGGGAGTATGGTGTTTGTCGGAGATATTCCAACAGCAGTGCAACTAATTTAGCGACCGTCTGTTGTGAAGTATGGGCCCTAGCGCTTTCCTGAAGCAGCAATGGACTACAGAGATTGACCAGTCTTGGTTTTTTAACGGATAGCTTTTCCATTACGGTTTGCAATTGTTGACAATATAGATCTGCCGTAATTGTCAGACTATATCTTAGGAAGCTGCAGTTTATGACACCAGCACGGGGTCACCAAATACTCAAGAGTACCTTTTTATGAGTCAACTTTCGCTTGGAACAGGATTTGGCCTGTTCTCTTGGATTCTAGCCACTCTAGTCACTGTAATGAGCGTTTCCTATTGACGTAAAGGATCCATTCTTCGTCACAGATAACGAGACTATTCTAAATTCCCTTATTGTGACGGTTGAGTAATGTAACGCAGCGCTCAATGCTTATCAACAAATACGCTAGGTATGTATTGGTTTAAGTTAGATAGTAAGACCTAGTAAGACTAGGTTAGGTAGTATTAGGATTAGGGATAGTTTAGGCATGTAGGGACCCTCAGGGAAGCTGAGATGATAAGGAGTAAAACTCGTAAATTGTTTTTTTACGAACACGGGCGGCGGCGAAGGGCCTTCCTCTCCACTGCCGGCTGAACCCAAAGGGGAAGGGGCGGGGGCCCTGATCTTCCATTGCACGGATTCGCAGTCCCGGAACCGGTCTGCCTCAGTTGGATGTGGCGTGGGCTATACGTCTGCCGCCGGAGGGTATTGCGGAGCCTGCTCCCGTACCCCGTGACACCTCCCATAGTGCGGCGTAAGGTTTATCGTAGAGTTGTTTAGTCGGTAGAAGTCGCCGAATGGCACCGTCACCGTTGCGTCCTACTACGGAGCGGGCGGTCGACTCAGCTCAGAGCCTTCCCGAGCCAGACAGTTCAATGAGATGTCTTCTCCACGTTAAAGAAAAGGTGTGTATTGGTGTAGTTCAGCGAATTTCTCGAGTTTTTTTAGTTTTCTTAACTAAGAACCTAATGCTTTAGAATATTTAAAGGCACTATAAAATTCAGTTTCTTTAAAGTGATTAAACAAAAGTAAGTATATTGGGAAACCTTCATAATTATGAGTAAATACATTATTTTGTAAAAAAAACAAAGTTAATTAGTTAATCCTCGAAAATACAGTTCAAATCATGTGAACCAATCGTAGTTCCTACTCATTACAATCAGATAAAACGGTTTTGTGATTTTATTAGTATTTTTGTCATAATATCATATCGCGTATATACGTTTCTCTCATAAGTACACGTCAGTGACTATCTGAAATTGAGGTAATTTTATATTACCTCGTAAAGATTTCTATTATATATACTAATATACTACGATTATTGTGAGGCATTGAATATTGAATGTAAGTTAATTAAAGCATCCGCTTTATCGAAATTAGCTTGTTTATTTTATCTACAAATTCTTATACAATACAAGGGCTGAGACAATACTATCGATGTTTTATCATGCTCTCGTGAAATGTTTATATTTTATTGTCGTTTATCTCAATAGAAGAATTTTCAGAGCTGTAGTAGAGCAATCGAATTCTGAACACGTTCGTGCACTCAGTTCAAATACAGCCGCGTCGAGAATCAAACTCCCGACCTCAGCGTGACGTAACTGAGCCGTTAACGTAAATATTTAACATGAATTCTCATGTAAACGAGCTATTCGGGTAAGTATATACTGAGATTGAGTCTGTCATGTTGAATTCACAATATATCTAACCAGCGGAGCGCAACTCTGTAATTAAACATATTATCTTTTCAAATTTTATGATTTGAATGTTTCCACAAACGTTAAAGCCTTAGAATTTGTAGCTAAGTAATGAAGACGAGTGAATGTGTATTACATTATCTGTTCCTATCAACGGAAACTGATAAAGAATTGTTTTTTAATACTTATATGATTATACTTGAAATAGTATGTACTTCTGGCCATTTACTAGATCTATTTGTTAATGTCAAAAGTATCTTACCAAACAATAGTCCCAGACAATCAACAACAATACATAGCGGTGATGAAGAAACCGGCTCTAACCGAAACCGGTTCTAACTGACGTTTTATAAGTGGTTTTTCTATAAAACAAATTTGCTAATTGTTTTTCCATTTATTTATCTTAAACTTAATGTTTTTTTACAAATACGATAATTTAGCTACTCATTAGATCATTTACCATAATCAATCTTAAGTAGTTCAGTTAGAATTTTATTTTCAGTGGACACTAGACGTGGACAATTTCTATCAATATTTATTTACTTTCGTCTCCATAAATTACAATATAAAATTTAATAAACATAAATCAGCCCTAGCCATAACAATATCATAAGAGTTCCGCAGCCATTTTTTGTGTAGAGTTTTTTATTTGACTCACAAAATCCGTATTTTCTTTTTTAGTTCATTTTGCTTTCCATATATAAGACTTGAGAATCAGAAAAATAGTGATAATTATCTCTTTATCGAGTTGATAAAATATATATAATTATGTAGCTGAAAAACAATCCATTTTTAATTATTTCTTTTGGCAATACAAGTGACTTGGTGGACGTGACTTGGTGGACTTCAGCTCGGTCTAACGTTGAAGTTGACACGGTCTCTCTTACTTCTATTCTGACAGTTCTAAACTGATTTATTATTTCCAAGGTTTTCTTTAAATGAAACCTTGTTAATAATAAGTTTGCTTGTTTGTTTTGTTTACAAATATCATATAACGTGTTACCTACTGGCCTACCTACCTAACGTACTCTACTACCTAGAACCAGATAACGCGGTCTCAGATTACAGTGCAAGTTCCCATGTGAATTATCGGAAATCGCTGACCATGTCATATGAACACTTCGTGGGACAATCAAGCGATGACAAAAGAACAATCTCGCTCTATCGCTTGAGCTTGGAGGTTCACATCTTAGTTTAAGTTATATTGTAATCAATTAATTATATTATAAGTTTTGTAAAGGACTAAAAATTGCCTTTCTTTTAAAAAACCTCCTACGGACGGCCAACTACGTAATTGGCGCAGTCGGTAGGATAGTCGCGTCGGTGCGTGAGATCTAACTTCGATTCCCGCCCGATAGTCGTTTCGTCGACGCGGTGACTATCTTTAAGAATCTACGAGGAGGCCGTTGAAGGAGTCGACAGAACCTGCTGTTGCTGAGGAGGACATCATCCAATCATCGATGAGTCCAGATATGCAGAACCTTCTGTGAGTTTAGATTTAGTTACACATATCCTATTGGTTGCTATTCCCTATCCTGGTAATAGATCATCCTTTATAGTTTAACCTAGTAGTATATTATTATAGCCAAAATTTTTTTCCCAGGAAAAAATACGGTTATAAAGCCGAATCAGCGGCACACTATTATAGATAGTTTAAGATTTAGTAGTATATCGGAAATTCCAGAAACTGAAATGGCTCAATCCGATAATAGCGTCGTCATTGACCAAATTTGGAAAGCTCTTAGATTAGTACCGGAGTTTGACGGAAATTCTCATGTCTTAGTTAGATTTTTAAACATATGTGACAAATTAGTTTTAGAGTATGTACGCCCAGAAAATCAATTAGTTACGGCAGCTTTACTGAACGGAATAATTAATAAAATTACTGGTTCAGCCGCCAGAACTTTAGCCAACAACGGTATCCCGGATAACTGGCAAGGAATTCGTAATACCTTAGTTAACAGTTTTTCGGATCACAGAGACGAATGTTCATTATATACAGATTTATCTCAATTGACCCAAGGTATCGATACACCTAACGTGTTTTATGAACGCGTACAGAACACTCTTAGTACAATTATGACATACATTCAGTTACACGATTCGGTTACAACTACAGTAGAAGCTAAGCGAAAACTTTATAATAAATTAGCGTTACAAACATTTACGCGAGGTTTGCACGAACCGATTGGATCGCGCGTAAGATGCATGCGTCCGGAGACATTAGAAAAAGCCCTTGAATTTGCACAGGAAGAAGTAAATGTAGTATACTTACAGAATAAAAACGTTCAATCAGGAAACCCTAGAAAAACTCACTTACCAACTAGTTATCAAAAGCCATTTAATTTACCGCAACAAAACTTCCTCCAATCGTCAACTAATCAAAATAAGCCTATTTTTAATCCGAATTTTAATAATAATCCTTACGCTAAACAGAGTCCTTATAATGCGAACGCTGCACCACAGCCTATATTCAGACCTCAATATCAAGGTCCTTCGCGAACACAACAGGCAATGAGAGCGTTACCACGTTCTGATATGTCTACCGGTTTCAAAATTCCCCCCCGTGGCAATTTTCAGCAAGGCCGACCAAACTTACCTGTACCTATGAGTGGCATAAGTCACCCAGTAGCCCGAAACTTACCTTTGACTGGACAGACTGACAAAAGACAAGTTAACTTAAATGAAGCGAATGAACCTTATAATTATGATTATTACGACACAGATTACTCACAATATTTCCATGAAGACTGTACACCATATGATGAAACTGAAAACTTTGAACAAGATTACGATCAAAATTTTCAGGGGGATCCGAGTTCGAGCTCCCCAGAATAGAATTACACTTACAGGGTAAAAGACAACTCCCTTATATTCAAATTCAAAATCCACCATTAAAACTACTTATCGACACTGGTGCCAATCAATCATTCATCAGTCCGGAAATTGTAGAAAAATATTTTAATCATTTAGAGTTATTTCATGATCCATTCGAAGTCACAAATATTCACGCAACCACCAGAAACGAATATTCTATAATAATCCCTTGTTTGTTCGAATTTCAAGGTCATGATCCAATAAAATTTTTCATTTATAAATTTCACGATTATTTTGATGGTTTAATAGGATGGAATCTTTTAGAACAGTGGCAAGCGAAAATAGACCTTCAGACTCGTACATTAAGAACTGAATTCACTTGCAATAAAATTCAGATGTATGATTCTAAAACTGTTAATTTATTTGAGACAATTATTCCTGCACAGTCAACTCAAATAATTAAAGTACCTATAAGTATTCCTCAAGGTGACGTATTAATTAATCAGCAGTTAATTAATGAATGTAATATAACAGAGTGTCTATCTACCGCTGAAAATAGTAAATGCATGATAGAAATATCCAACCCCAGTAATAACGATATAATTTTTAGTTTAAATAAACCAATATGCGCACATATATTTAGCGAACAGATATCACTTACCGGCGACAATGAACATGCACGTTTCCAAGAAATCTTATCGCGAATACGAACCGACCACCTCAATTCAGAGGAAAAAGCTAACCTTACTTCATTATGTAGAGAATTCTCGGACATATTTTATTTAGAAAACGAAGCTTTAACTTTCACCAATAAAATTAAACACAAAATTAATACCACTGATGAGAATCCTGTTTATTCTAAAACATATAGATACCCGTATATACATAGACAGGAAGTACAACACCAAATTAAAAAAATGCTTGAACAAGGTATTATTAGGCCTTCAACATCAGCTTGGAGCGCGCCTATTTGGATAGTCCCCAAAAAGTCAGATGCATCAGGTAAAACTAAATGGAGGCTTGTTATTGATTTCCGTAAATTGAATGAAAAGACCATAGACGACAAGTATCCGATCCCTAACATTACTGACATTTTGGACAAATTAGGACGTTGCCAATACTTTACGACCTTGGACTTGGCTAGTGGGTTTTACCAAGTGGAGCTAGACCCAGCTGATATTCATAAAACTGGATTCAGTGTAGCCGACGGCAATGGACATTACGAGTTCTTGCGAATGCCTATGGGTCTCAAGAACAGCCCGTCTACATTTCAGCGTGTAATGGACAACATTCTTAGAGGCCTTCAGCACGAAATATGCATTGTATATCAAGATGACATTTTGTGTTTTTCGACATCGCTTCAGGAGCACATAGTAAATTTACGCAAAATTTTTAACCGACTCAGGGAATCAAATTTTAAATTACAACTAGATAAGTCTGAATTTATGAAACGCGAAACACCATATCTAGGTCATGTCATTACGACAGAAGGAGTAAAGCCTAACCCGGATAAAATTTCAGCCATTTTAAAATACCCTATACCTAAAACTCAAAAACAAATTAAAGGATTTCTAGGTCTTATAGGTTACTACAGACGTTTTATCCCAAATTTTGCACGAGTTACCAAACCATTTACATTATGTCTAAAAAAAGGTGCTAAAATTAATCTCACACCCGAATATATTAAATGTTTTGAACACTGCAAAACTCTTCTAACAAATGACCCCATTTTGCAATATCCAGATTTCACCAAAGACTTTATTCTGACGACAGATGCGTCTAACCTTGCGCTAGGAGCAGTCCTGTCACAAGGTCAAGTAGGTTCCGACAAACCGATCGCTTACGCGTCTCGCACATTAAATGACAGTGAAATAAACTACTCAACAATTGAAAAAGAGCTTTTGGCAATCGTGTGGGCTGTAAAATATTTCAGACCATACCTTTTTGGACGTAAATTTTCAATAATTACAGATCATAAGCCTTTGCAATGGCTCATGAATCTTAAAGAACCTAGTTCTCGCCTCACGAGATGGAAACTTAAATTATCGGAATACAATTTTAAAATAATATATAAAAAAGGCAAAGCGAATACTAACGCCGATGCACTTTCCCGAATAGAAATTTACAACGAAGAATCACCCTCAATGATTGTAAATGTGTCTGACTCGGAATCAACCGTAACAGCACCTGACGATAGACCGTTGATTAGTAACTCTTCGACTGACACAGCACCAACCTTAAGAGCATTAAGCAGTCCGACCCCTGACTTAGACATACCTGACAATGAAACGATTCACACATCACATGAAAACCCTATCCTTGAAATACCCACTTCTGAAGAACCATTGAATAAGTTTAAACGACAACTAATTATTAACTGTACTAGCGGGCCTGCAAAAGCTAAACCTAAAATCTCTATTCCCTTTGAAACCTTTAGGAGAACAGTCGTTCAAATCTCGGAAAATAATTTAGAAGAAGAGATTATATCAATTGTACAGAAATTTATCGATCCTAAACTTCGTACTGCTATTCTAGTTCAACCAATCGAAAAAATGTACACTATCGTTCCTATTCTTCAACAAAAACTAAAAAGCTCTTCCATTAACATTATCTTAGTCAAACGTGAAATTCAGAACATATCGGATTATTTAGAACAACAACACATAATTTCTCAATATCATATCGGAAAAACGAATCATAGAGGAATAAATGAAACCTATTTATCTCTATCACAAAGATATTTTTGGCCGAAACTCAAAGAACAAATAACATATTTTATTAATGAATGTGTTATTTGCAACCGCGCTAAGTATGATCGCGTACCTCTACGTCCTGAATTTCAGATCGTAACACCGCCTTCAAAACCTTTTCAGTTAGCACACGCAGATGTAGTGACAATAGAACAAGAAAAATACTTAACTATTATCGACGCATTCACAAAATATGCCCAAGCATATCGTTTACCAGATTGTACAGCACCAAACGTAGTGAAGTCTCTTCTGAACTTCTGTACACATCATGGTTTCCCTTTAACCTTAACAACAGACAGGGGAACTGAATTTACGAACCAGGTAGTAGCAGAATTCCTCAAATTACATAAAATTCAGCATCATATTATTGCAGCCGATGCCCCTCACGAAAACGGAATGATAGAACGTTTTCACAGTACACTTCTTGAACATCTACGTCTATTAAAATTACAACATAGAAACGAGCCAGCTCAAAACTTAGTTCCTTACGCATTAATTGCGTACAATAGTTCTATACATAGCCTTACTAAATGCAGACCGTATGACCTTATAAGTGGACATTTTGACCCTAGAGACCCGACAGACTTGGATTTGTCACAACAATTATATCAGCAGTACCTACAAGACCACCGTGGAAAGATGGATATAGTATATAATATTATACATAATTCATCTCAATCCGAACGTGAGCAGACAATGACTCGACGTAACCTTAACCGAGAACCTCAAACAGACTACGAACAAGGTCAGGATGTATACATTAGAAACCCGATAGCTCAAAGACAAAAGCTCGCTGCTCGTTACACTCAAGATAAGGTCATTTCAAACTTACCAATACACATATACACCACTAAAAAACGCGGGCCAGTCGCTAAAGCTAGGATAAAAAGACCAAAAGTGACTAAAAAACCAACATTGTTACAGGATAGCAACCCTCATCATGACCCTGGTCCCAGTACAAGCCGACATTCCGACGGACAAAACCATACGACTTGACGACTTATCTGACGGACCTGGAATATTACCATTTAACTTAGGAAAAACTAGAATAGTTTCCAATCACCACACCTTTTTACAGGAAATTAATATCGGTAAAATACAGCGCCAAATTAATTTACTAAGATATCAGCTTAGTGACTCGACTTCTGACCTTTCAAAACAAAACACAGTCATGTTTAAACATCAAATTCTACACTTATTTAAGAAATTAGACGAGATTACTTCCCGTTTAGAAACCTTTGAGCCGAAAAGATTTAGGCGAGGTCTTATCGACCCCTTGGGATCTTTTATAAAAAGTGTTACAGGTAATCTTGACCATGCAGATGCTCTGCGATTCGAAAACGCTATTCAGGTTTTGCAGAAAAATGATAAAGAGCTATCAGCCAGTTTCAATAAGCATATCAGCTTATTTAAAGATATGACGGTTCAACAATCCCGAGTATTAGATAATTTAAACAGTAATCAGCAAAAGCTTGCAAAAACTATGGCACTCTTATTAAACCGTACGAGTGATAACAACATAATTCAACATATTAACCTGTTTCAGTTATTTAATGTCTTAAGTGACAATGTTCAGGACCTTTACCTGGAAGTTATTAGATTAGAAAATATTTTAGCCTTTAGTCGCACTAATTCTATGCACCATTCCATTATAACTGTGAAACAATTAAATAACATGCTAAGCAAATTGAAATCTTTATACAATTCGGAACAAATGTTAGAGTTAGATACTAGATACTATTATAACATAATTAGTTTAGGTTCATATTACGCTGATAATAAAATAGTGATTGTCCTTAAGTTCCCAATTTTATCTCCAACATCCTATAGCCTATATAGGCTCTGTCCCGTTCCTAACAGGAAATCCCAAGTAATCTTGCCCCCATTCCCGTATATAGCAACCAACTCCAAGGAGTTTGTGTACATGGAGGCAGAATGCCCGAAGATCGACACCTGGTACATTTGCGAACAGAAAATTTCCCATCAAAGGCGTACTCACAGAGATTGCATCTATCACCTACTCAATCAAAAAGAAACAGAGAACTTATGTCATTCTACTTCTATTTCATTCTATAAAGAAGCACTTCTGGAATTGGACAGTCAACATTACATAATCACGTTCCCGAAACCCACAAGGATTCAATTGATATGCGGACAAGAAGAACACAAATTAATGAAGGGCAGTTACTTTGTAACAATACCAAGAGATTGCAACATAAAGTCGCCAGAATTTACTATTGTTAACTCCGATGACAAAATACGTGGAAGCGCCGTTGAACTAATGTCTATCCCACAAAAGTTGTCATCAATTCCTGAAAATCGATCGCCACATTACAACTTTACCACAACTGATTTGGATAAACTGCACAAATTACAGCATCAGGTTCAGATAGAACAATTTTCAAGCCTGAACACCATGGATCTTTCTAGCATACATTATACTACAATACCATTATATGGAATTGTCATATTGGGTGCAATTGTACTGTTATTCTTGTACATTATGCGCCGCCGCCGATGCCGTCTATTGTTGGAAAATAAATCATCTCTACAACCCGAAATAGAAATACCTACCATAATGCATCCTGGAACTGAAACTTCGTCTTCAAGAAATGTTCAGGAAACCAACTTGCAGAATCGCCAAGCCGCAATATTTGCATTAAACATGTGCAAATAATTGCTCATCCAGGAGGGGAGGTGTTACCTACTGGCCTACCTACCTAACGTACTCTACTACCTAGAACCAGATAACGCGGTCTCAGATTACAGTGCAAGTTCCCATGTGAATTATCGGAAATCGCTGACCATGTCATATGAACACTTCGTGGGACAATCAAGCGATGACAAAAGAACAATCTCGCTCTATCGCTTGAGCTTGGAGGTTCACATCTTAGTTTAAGTTATATTGTAATCAATTAATTATATTATAAGTTTTGTAAAGGACTAAAAATTGCCTTTCTTTTAAAAAACCTCCTACGGACGGCCAACTACGTAATTAACGTAATAATATATTATAATTGTTGTTGAAACCATTTCAATGTTTTTTCTGCCAATTTCGTCAATGTTCTCGTAATTGGTAGTTTTTGCGACCAATACAACTTCGGCATTCAATACTTTTACTATAATATATCTGCCTTCTTTGTCATGAAGTTTAGTAATAATGTGGTCTCAAGAAACTTGCAAATCCTTTTTACTTCACTTTCCTTGCAGTATGTGCTACGTAATTTATTAAATATCTATATCATTCATTTTTTTTCATTTTCTAGATTTATCTCGGTTACACTTAACGTGTTTTTTTTTAAATATTTTCTTAACTATCACATTATATATATACAGGTATTGTTAAGGTAAATCCAACCACACTATTTAATATACTATTTGATATGTATATAAAATACTATAAGAATAAATTGTTTATTATGCGTCGTATGTAGCGCGTGCGATAGTCACGTTTACTAAGTTTTGTACAACTATGAAATGCAATACACAATAACAGAGTTACCCACAATTATGGTGAAAAGCGGTTGTATAGTTGGACTAATATCAAAATTGAAGTGAAGTTTTAAGTTTGATAATTATATTTGGGCGGAACTCACGTCGACTGATGCTATATCGAGCCGCTCTGCTATTGACCGCTGTTCATTATTAGATTTCTGTAAAAACAGTATACTAGCTAAGATATTGTTTTTTATAATAATGAAACCCTTTTTCCCTCACAGCGAATTACTTCCGATCTGTGAATTTTCTTTTCTTCGTAAAAATATAATTAAAAGCTTTAACAAGAATCGCTTCGAGTATTACGTTGTTTGAACATTTCCTTCCTTTTATATTTTTTCATAACTCTAGGTATCAATTTAGATTCGTATTTCATCATGTTGTTCATGCAGTAAATTCGATGTTAACTGAACCCTTAATATATTAACCCTTTATTGATTGTTAACTATTTTAGCTTTTTTGAACTTAATACAGTGAATTTCATCCCACTTACTTCAGCAGTGAGTTGGAGAAAGATGTTAATAAAAAATGAATATAAATTCATACTTGTGACAATTGAAACACATGTTATTTAGAAACAGGAACGTTTGTGCGGACTCTAATATCGCAACACGGTAGCACTTGAAGGTGGCTAGTTGTCATCGTAGTGCACCCTCACATTTAGGTACCTATATAATATAGAACCGATCACTTATTCTCTAGATGTGATATTTTATCTTTTAAACAATGTAATTATACATTTATTACATAATCTATACTAATATATAAAGCTGAATAGTTTGTTTGTTTGGTTGAACGCGCTAATCTCAGGAACTACAGGTCCGGTTTGAAAATACCTTTCGGTTTTAGATAGCTCATTTACCGAGGAAGGCTTTAGGTTATATATCATCATACTACGACCAATAAGAGTGGAGCGCCAATGAAGGATGTTACAAAATCGGGCATTTTTTTCGCTTTGATTGTTTTCGCTGCGTGCTGCGTTAGTATTATATACGTTGCCATGGTAACGTGGTAATTTTCTATCGAAAACATTTTCAAAGATTATTTTGTGTTCCTATTCAAAAAGTTTGTTCTACGTTAGTTTTGTTTCCAATTTTTTATTTGCAATCTATTACGTATTATAAAAATAAAGTGTGTGTATGTAAAAATAAATGTGATAGCGGTTGACATATTCTGTTTTATTTGTCCGCGGCTTCATCCGCATTGCTATTTCCAAAATGGTTGGACCGATTTTCATGGGATATTCACTGGTAGATAGCAGACCTCATAAAAAGTAATTTAGGTTTTTTATTCGCCTTCGGCCGCAGTGGAATATCCGAAATCAAGCATTTTTACAAGGAAAATGAAGAATGCTTAGATTGTGCTTACTTAGATTTTTGACTAGTGAACTTATTTATTTAGTTATGAAAATAAATTATTTCGTCTTGACATTTTCTCAATGTAATTACATTCTAACCAAACTAGTTTTCTGGTAATGAATAATTACTGCACGATAAACGTATCCGGAGCCGCTGGGTCAGCTATTAATACTATAAATTGTAAACAACTCGAGAAAATTCTGTTATAGTATTAATGTTAAATAAAATTCTGGACACAACGAGCACATACTATCAGAGTTCATACTCGTATTTAGAATAAAGACTAGGTTCATAATGACTCACTGTAATGAATATTTTTTGTTAGAACATTATTACGTAGAGACAGGGCGCGCCACTAAATGAAAACAAGCGGAAACAGTGGACGGAACTTCCGCCGCGCCCGAATATTACCTGTCGCTTCTTGAACGTGTTGAATGTTGGTGTTGTATGGGGGCCGCTAGACCGAGACAGAGGGAGGGGAGGGGGAGGTCTAGTTGAGCCACGTTACTATGGTTTCGCTTTGGGAACGAGCACTATTATTACCTTAAGTGAAAGTGAGAGGAAAATAAGTACTCCGCTGTGAAGTAGACGGGAGAGGAGGGTACACATTTGTCGACAGATAAATTAACAAAAAACCTTACTAATGTATAGGCAATTGTTGAGGAAGGTTCAGTATAATATTATATTAAATTAGTTATTCTAAGAGATTTAACTGTGGAAAACAGATAAAGCACTATCTATGTGATGTACACTGGATATGTCAACTGTGTCTTAGCCATGCACCTTCACGACATTTTCAGGCTATGATTTTTCTATTGTGAAAATAATTTCAATTAATTTTGTACTAGTATACAGGTAAGAGATTTATGAAAGGCTTTGATTCAACTGAAAGAATGTCAGGAACTTCAATGGATTTCACTTTTATTTCCTTTTAGTATTCACGTTGATAATGTGCTTTTATTTTTAGTAGACTATTACTGTCATTGTCGAGTAGGTTATAATGTTATTATAAGTTTCTTGTGATACTGAACTGAACTACTGAATGAACTAACTGGTAATGAAGATGGTGACCGTCTTGTTAGAACTTTCCAGGGAGTTTGTGTGGCAAGTCGGAATACATGCTCCATGATATTATTTTCCATCCACTTTACTTGTGCACAATAACCAAACTATATTACGTACATGACCACCTATTACAAAATATAGAGCCAAATAACACAAGATTACGAATAAAATATAAAATCCATTCCTTTCACCCATGGCATTCCAAGATCTCGCCAAAAACTCCCACAATACGTTTGCCTGCTATTTGTTATTGTGTAGGGAAGTCAAAAGTACTAAAATGTATGTATTATATCGAAGTTTTTAAACATATCGATTGTGATAATACAACTGAGAAACCATGCTCTTAATTATTACAAAGTTTTATTTTGCATTTAAATTCTTATTTTTGTATCTAATTATACAAGTCAATATGCTACACAAACTGACTACATGACATATTCAAATTATACGAGATTTTTATCAAATAACGTATCTGCTAACTCGAAATAGTGAACTAATAAACTCACAAATAAATATCGATATATCGAATAAAATATAAACAATAGAGATCTTAATATAGATAATATTTGGAAATTCTGAAACATTCGATTAGGTTTCTATTGTAAAGATATATTTTATGTTTGTTTTTATTATAGGTAATAGTTATATGTAGAATAGGTCGTCAATCGATTATTATTATTGTATTTCGTCGGATAGCAGTTAGCTAACTTGCACCTAGCGTGCTGCAGTTGTGGGTCAGAGCTTGCATTACTATTACAACCGATTAGTTTAGATGTAGCTTCTAATATCGCTCCAGCTGATTTTGATTTAAATTTATCATGGGTTGATTCGACTGTCACTGTTATTTCCATATCTTGTGTTCCGTCGCTTATTAGAACACCGTACACATACATAAACAAGCTCCACTAATACAGAACAAAGTATAATATGCATAGACTTCATAAAATTATTATTTACGAGCGTTTTGCATCAGACAAAAATGTGAACGTGCGTCCGGTTCGCGCCACAGGTAATAAATCTTTCAATGAAATTCTAATAAAAAATACTATAAATAGTGAATGGTTATCCCAATAAATTATGATTGAGCTCGTATCTCCACCATCCTATCCGAACACGAGAGAGGAAGAGAGAGAGAGCTCTATAAATAAACGAGAAGTCGTTTATAACATGACGTTGGTAAAATATTATTATTATGATATGAGTATGAAACTTTGGATATTAACTTCGCTATTAACTGCTAAATAAGTTATATTTGCGAGTTTTATTACTCAAATACAAAATAAAAAGATCAGCTCATTTACTAAATGTTGGAATGGTGATTACCAGACGGCGTGACACAATACGTTGGGTAACGTTGCGGTACGTTAGCGGTGCGATGAGGACATGCAGTATTCGCCTGATTTTACTATTCGAATCTTACGACCCCTATTTTCTAATATTTAGTAAATAATGTTATAAATAACTGATGTACTCAGTGTGACAAACTGGAAAGTAAATCAAATCAAAAACCAATAAAATATTACAAAAGATAGGTATATGTTTTTATTGATTCCAACACATCTTTAATAGTTTGTGTGAGTGTAGGTAGAGCAAGTAGAATACAGTATTGTTACTATATACCAACCACTGCGAATACACACATATTTATTTAATTTAATTTAGAAAATGAAATCTCACAATACATGATGTATTCAAGGTAACATAACAAATGTAACATCATAAAGGTAACATCATCGTAAATGATTATTCTTTATGGGTTTGAAATTGGTTTTTGACAACGTTTTTCAAAATTTGACTATTGCCATTACATTATATTATGTTATGTTTGTTAATTAGGTTTTTTTTATAATATACTGCTCGATGCTTGGCATTAGCCATACAAGATGAACAATAAGGACTAAGTCAAAGATGTAATGCGTTCTCTTATACCCCCCTATTATTTATTTACCACTTTCCTTACCTCTCCACTATTTCACCCTGTTAGCTTTTCTGCTGTTTCTCGCTCTGACACAGCCATCCCCTCACACTCACTTCGGTCCTAAATCTTACACACGCTGGTTGACAATTTAATTTCAGTTTCTTTTCAGTGATTTAATTAAAAATAAAGTGTATTTTTAAAAACCATCTTGCGAGTGCCCGGATAATAGTTCGCTCAGTAAAAATGTATTCACTAGAAAAGTGAACCGAAGAAGAATAGATCGCGATACCACTTACTCTGCTATACTAATACATTTGCATACTAATGAGATTAAATAGCTCCTGTTAAAAAAACATTACGTTATATATCCTACATTTATGAAGTCGTATGCCGTTATCATCTTCCCTTTACTTTTTGTAGTACCGACGGCAGGTATGGGAAGCTTGTCTTCGTCCATTAAAGACTTCCACGATAAGTGATGCGTAGTCAGAGCGAGTATCATATACTTATGCAACAAGACCTGAGAGAGTAACGTACTTCTAACAGATAATTATTTGAACAAACTTTGTGTATAATGCTTAAGAGATCTGAAATGTCAAGTGGTATTATTGAATTATCTGATATTTGCAAAATTATTATTAATAAGAAGTTGTAGAAACAATAAATTTGAAGTATATGCATGTAATTTATGATTTAATTTAAGAGTGCGTTACAATTTTTATAATCAAAAAATTGAACGTTGCCGTCCAAAATATTACAGACACGGTAACATGACAGACACGGGGAGAACGAATTCTTTACATTCATAATACATTAGCGTAACATGTTGTTTTGTTTTCATACAGATGTTCTATTCTAACATCTCCATGTATCTATCTTCTAACTATACATATAATAAGAATGTAAATCTATAATGTCTGTACTTTTTAGATTTCTTCAAAAAAATTGTTGCTGGTGTCTTGGAATGAGTAATAAAATACGTTTCAATCATTTTTAGAAATGTCTGTCTGTTTGTATGAACCACCACTGATAAAGTACTGGATTCACAATAAAACCACACCATAAAGCATATTCTAGAGAGTATCTTAGTCTTTATTTCATTAAAATCGGTCCGCTTTATCAAAAGTTATTGTAATTTTAAAGACGACGTAAGTAATGGACTTAATACATTCAGATTACTTTATTAATCACTGTTTTTTACACAAGGTTACACGCGGACGGAGTCGCGACCACACCTAGTAATACATAAAATACATAAGGAAATTTTAATACAAATGTAATTGAAAAACAGTCTCCTGTCAGTCAACTGATCACGTTGGGTAAAATAAAAACGTATTACTACTTGCTCTGCAAAATTAATAGCGTGTTGACGTGTTAGTGTCTCCAGGGTATGGTTTATGGACACATCTTAGCAGACTTGCTTGTTTCTATTTCCGAGCAGTCGACCGTATTTTAAGATTCATAAAAGTGTGTATTTTTCCTTTATTTATTGCCTATAACCGTAATATAGCTTCGCCCTGTATCTATTATATACGTAGTGGTGTGAAACTGTTTGTAGTGAAGTCAAAGCCTATTTCTCTTATGTACGGTAAACTCAAGAGTACGATATGTCATATAAGACACGTATCAACGTAACACCGTCTGAGGTTGCCTAAATTGTCTTGTGTTGTATAATGGCGCGGTGCTCAGCGTAGCAACGCGGCACGGCGTAGTTTCTTGTGGAGCATTGCGGTGCAAAGCGTAGTAATGCGTCGTAGTAATCCCATCATTATAATATAGAAAGTTATCATGGTATTTACAGGAAGAGATATAATGGTCGTCAAGGCATTATACATCAGTTTATGAATGTCACATGTGAGCAACAGTTGTGTCCTATTGATTTACAACCATTACATACCAGATGTAACAACCGCTGTAGTGACATGCTTGTCGCGTTCCAAGATTAGATGGAGTATATCTAGTATCCAAGCGTAGACACAAGACGTCCAACTGCACCACACTGCACTCGTACTCATTATAAGGAAGAGTGTACTGAGGCTGGATATTCAGATGGTTTCTATTCGTTTGACTTCCTAATTACCTTTCGTGAGGATGTAAAGTGGAATGATTTTAAAGTAACTATGATAACCAACTATCGGTATCATTTTACTATTGTTAATTAATCATATCATAAATTCTTTTATATATATTATATAATATGTAAACATTTTAGCCACAGTCTATGGAAGAGATTCTATGTAGTGTCGCGTGAGGCGCGTTGCGACCGGCCGTCGCCATCACTCTGTTGAATGTAGCAGTCGCTTTGAATGGATACACGTGCGATGAATGATTATGTTCTGAAACGCTTTAAATCGAGACATCTGTTTATAATTGATTTTACGCTTAAACTGTATATACTCTACGGTGTTCATATTTTCCGAGCCGTGACTCTTCAGTAAGCCAATATCTTGTAGTATTATATCAGCTCCATCTGGATTTGCACCGGAGAATCATATCCTAAATATAGTCATTTGCATAAACTTATATAGATATTGCTTATATTTGCAGTCGTGTAATTGATATTGACATATATATATTTCCATGTTGTAATGCATTCACAAAATAAAAGGTACGATAGTTTATATACACAGCAAGAATACTCGGTGCCCTTTATCCTGTTGTTCCCTTCGGATCCTATCAATGTGGTATTATGTTGAACCACAAAAATCTTATAACTCGGGACCACTCGAGTACTCAGATGTATTGTGTTACTCCCTATTTGTTTGCTGTTGGAAATCTTTATAAAACGTGCTTCCGAATGGGAATGTTGAAATATAACGAATTGAAAATATGTTCCCATTGTGCGCTATTGTACACACTCACATACAGAGTGTCCTGTGCACTGTGTGCGAGTCTGACGCAACACTTGAGAAATCCGAAGTTTATTTGAAAGTCCGCTATAGCTAAATTAAATAAATCTTTGGTTACAGGCTTTAAGTTATTTCCTACAGTACTTACTTCTTCTGTGCCTCATTTTAAAGTCTTTTAAATCTCTCATTTCATCTCATTTTAAAGCTTTACTAGTCTAAATGTGTCACTCTTAGCGGTGTATCTTTCCTCATATAATCTTATTGTCTTAATATTCCCTCTTAGTGTTCTCATTCATACCGCGACTTCTCCTAGTGACTTAAAGCTATTTAATATTGTATAATATAAAATGAGACATGCTATTATAGCGTTTATAAAGCGTAATAATATTTACTCGCATTAACTATTCGCGTCGTTACCCACGTTTTACTACTTACTATATATAATTGTGATTAGTTGGCGTCCTCAACCTCCGACCTGTGTCAGATGATTAAACAATAAATAATCACAACTTCTTTTTCGATTTATAGCTATTTAATAGATATAATGATATTGTTCTGCTTTTTACGATTAATGAAACATATTACACGAGAATGCGCTGTTGCTAATATTCCTCTGGTTCGATGTACCATTCCATCTTTAGTTATTTTCTATATTACTTATGGGAGATTTATACATTTATATATTATTGTTAATTGAAAATTATAAATAAAATATTAAATACGAGCCTTGCCACATTTATGCATAATTATATGTACACTATAATATAAAATTATTATTTTTTTATTATATAACTAGCGGGCCTGGCAGACATTGTCCCGCCCCAATTATAAAAAAATGCTCGACAAATTATATACCAAAACTTTCCTCGTGAATCAATCTATCTACTGGTAAAAACGGCAAGAAAACCCGTTCAGTAGTTTTTGAGTTTATCACGAACAGACAGACAGACAGACAGACGCGGTAGGGAACTTTGTTTTATACTATGTAATGATTTAGTTCTTCCAGATTAGTCATCTGAAATACACAAAGACAAACACAACACTACAGAAATCAGGCCTTAAATAGATATATATTTACATAATAATTAATGTTTGTTATTGTGTTATGTTGAAGTTTAATTTTGTTAAAACACATGAAATTAGAGTATAGGTAAAAGGAGAAAATACGTACCTTTGTGCCTTTGTTAAAATCAGACGGACGTAGTATTTTGTTAGGTAAAATACCATACAACGAAATACTAAATTGGGGTAATCGAAAAAAATGTGTTCTAGAGTGCCTTCATCCGACCCTTATACACGTATTGATTTGTTACCGATTCTGAACTTTGCAAGATGCACTGGAGTGCACTCAGTCTACAGATAGTAGACGCAGCAAACTTACAATAGTCACGAAATTTATAAACGCATGGCTTATCAGGAATGTTATCCTAAATGGAAGCATAAGATTTGCTTTTAATTTGGTAGAATACATTCCAGTTTGAGTTCCATGACAGTAACAAATCAGTCTTGTTTGGGGAGGATAAATCCTGAACATAGGTTTTATAATGATCGAAATATCCAGTCTGGTATCCAATAACCAGCTTCTTTAGCGATAAGATCAACAGCTTCATTACCCTGGATTCCACTATGTCCTCGTATCTGTGGTATCGATAATATTTTAAAGGGGAGAAATGCCACTGTAATATTTATACTCACAAATATATTTTTATTATTTACTAGCTGCACCCGCAGCTCCGCACGCGTTTTTTAAAATCGTATTAAAGAATTATAGAATTGTGAGACTATGTACAATTACAGAAACGCTCTTTAAAGACAATTGTAAGTACGACGCGCACGCCACTAAAAGTAACATGTAACGTATACA
>MU159021.1:350058-369693 GCA_015888305.1 Antheraea pernyi
GGTTTTTACAGCTTCACCGGACTACTAAGGCCGAGCGCTTAGGGCACTCAGCCGATTTTGGTTTTGGGTAACATACACAAGGGTGCACGCACACCTCGGCTTGGGCTGTTTCCTGGAAAAAGACACGTCTGTCCTAGCTAACTATTCTAAGCTATTCATACATATATACATTTGTGAACCATACAATCGAAATTGCATGATTCACAAATGAATACGTGTATATCGGATTGAAACGAACTTAAACTATTCGATTCAGTTCGATGAGGGAAAAAAAAACAAAACCCTCCCACCATGTGTATATATGTGCACGTGTGTGAGAGAGATGATCTCATATGTCTGTTCAAGTGATGTAGGTGAGTCACTGTATCGCGTAAATAATATCAAGAGGGCTCCGCGCGGGGACGACCTAGGCTCGAGATATTATTGAGAACCGCGAAGTGTGCGGGAGCTAATAGGGATCGATTACAAAAGCGTGGGCGCAACACGCATTTTATAAGATTGAATTTAAATTTACTAACGGTGACGGCACCGAAGTCTAAAAATAGACATAACAAAAATTATTATTATTGTTTGACGGTTATTTTTAGGGGAAGATAGACGTAAATACGCGATTTACTCTATCTTATTTGAGTTATTTATTTTTTTAACAGCTGCGCGCGCGAGCCTTTGTAGTGTAGCCGCGATGGCTGGAAATCTATGGATTGCCGTGACGGCACCTAGTAGCGGATTACGAGAGCACTCTTCGTACGCCGAGATCTCCGAGATCTCGTGGAAAATGAGTAGTTGACCTGCGTAGTCAATACTCGATAGGGAAAAGGAGTATGCGGGGTCATCCTGTGAAGGATTAGCCGCCGGAGGTTTGGGAGTGTGCTGGGACGCGGGTTTAGGAGCCCACGGGGCCTGAGGGGCCCGGTAGGGGCGGGGGGGCGCACTAGTCGTGGGTACGGACGCTGCCGGTGCACGAGACGTGCCCGGCAGGTTCGGGAAGGCCTCTCGAGACATGAGAGGCGGAGGTCGAGGACGGGCGGGGGCAGCGGCCGTCTTAGACGGCGACGCCTGCCTGGGGTATCGAGGGCGCTTTGTGCGCGGGGCGCGGGGACATCCGCGATAATTCGCGGTATGGCCCACGCCGCGGCACAGAACACAGCTCGGAGGGTCGGAGGCGTCTTTCGTGCGAGAACACTCCCTAGTGGAGTGGTCGCCGAGGCACTTAACGCACCTGGGTTTCAGGCGACAGTTTCGTGCGGAGTGTCCGTACACCTGGCAGTTGTGACACTGCGAGGGCACAGACGTTTTGCGCGGCGGCTCGACTATGACGCCGGAGAGGCCGCAAAGGGATGTAAGATTAAAAATCGCTTTCCCCTGAGGGGTGCGATCGAGGACAACGAGAACCATATCATATGGAGCCCTGGTGCGCGGAGAGCGCATACGATGAACCTCGCGAACAGGAATCTTCTGTTCCTTGAGGTCGTCTGAAATGTCGTCAGTCGGGAGTTCTGAGGGGACTCTACGGATCACAACCCGTAGTTTACGCTCCTCTTCGAGAGAGTGCGTGAAATAGCCCCACTGGTTGTCCCGAAGGAAACGAGTGAGGTTGCGATGGGCGGAGGACGTGGCTACCTTCACCTGAATACCTACAGCGGTATTCACGGCGGAGGTGTAAGGGATACCTGCCGTTTCCAGCAGGCTAGAAATCTCAACCCAAGACGCTTTGTCTTGGATCGTAACGGGGGGCGGTGGGCGGGGCTTCTTGCCCGAAACTGCGGAACCCGCAGCCACGGGCGAGTCGGGTCTAGAGGGCGCTGGTGTCGCCTTTGGCACTTTCGCGCCATCGACGTTTGCGATCTTTTTAGAGGGCAATTTGTCCTCCGGATCGGAAGAGGAGTTCGAGCGCTTCTTGCGCGGTTTGCGGTGCGTGACGGTGGTGAAGCCATCGTCCGCAGCAGGGGCTTGCTCAGCCTGAGGGGCTTGCTCGGCAGGGGGATCCTGCTGAGCAGGAGGGTCTTGCTCCATGTCGGAGCCGGAGTCGGAGTCGGAGTCATCGCTATCGCGATCGGCTGGGATTGGGAAGTTGTTGGAAGCCTCGATCTTGGCATAGATCGAGGGAGCGGGCTTCGAGGAATAAGTATCGAATGTGATTCTGCATGGGATTTGCTTTACGGAATAATTAAACGGCCAACGATTACACACGGCTACGAGTCACTATGAAGTTTCTCTAATTTAAAAAATAGTATTTTTGTTCATTATTTATAAATTTGCTTAGATTCTTAACCTGGTCTTTACGACCGCTTTTGTTTAAATTTTAATTGGCAAACTCGCGGTCACTTTCAGCATATTTTTAATGAGCTAAACTTATCTCATTTAATTATGGAATAAGAAGTTGTCTGCAGGCGTCACCAGCCTTTATACAGACCACTACATCATAACGACACCCTATTTAATTGGTAGTCAAGATTTGCATTACCTATCACTGAGCTAGTTTTCAATAGTCACTTCCTACTTCCCGGTTGTTTTTCTTACTTACTTAGGTTACTTTGTAGTTATCTAATAACATTTAGATTAAAGAAGCTTAAGGTTTTTTACTGAAATATTATAACATAACAAGTCCATCATTCTGCTTTAGATTTAGCTTTCAGATTTAATGATAAAATTCATTGAGATTTTAGGAGATCTTGGAATGTGAGGAAAGATAGTTAAAATAAAATGAACGATATCTAACTCGATTTTATGGACTATGTTACTTAAATGAAGGTTAAATATATGGTAAATAATACACGATTAACTATAACTACAATATAAAATTTTGTTCTAAGTATTCGCGTTAAATCGTTATCTTTGCTTTCAACGAACTATATAAACTCAATATCAGCGCCTTGTCTTCATCTGCATCAAGTATATACACACAACACACACGACTAGTATATGTATACACGCAGACGCACAGGCATCTATCAAGTATATGATTAGTGTGAAATACTCAGGAATCGAGTTCCCAATAGCTCTTTATCATACTTCAACTCTTTTCCCAACAAGGCAATTTCAATTATTTGCGTATAATCAATACCTACTAAAAGTGTTTTAGATGGAAACATTATCACTACATATTATATAACAAAGTTCTCTGCCACGTCTGTCTGTCTGTTCGCGATAACCTTAAAAACTACTAAACGGATTTTCATACGGTTTTCACTAGTAGATAAAGTGATTCACGAGGAAGGTTTAGGTATATAATTTGTCAAGGTGTTTTTATTATCAGGGCGAGACAACGTCCGCCGGGTCCGATAGCTTATCTATAAAGTTAGCTGGTTTATATGAAACTAATATAAGAGGGGGTACGGAAGACGTCTTGACGTCAGGTACCCAATCAGACACAATTTTTTTTTCAAAAGCGGTACAGCCTTTTAGTTGGGCTTCAATCACATACACACATACAAAAGAATTGTATATTTTAACAACATATACTTATAATAGCACTCTGTATGATTTTTCTATTTTGGTTATTTATCGGTACGAAGTCGATTTCATATCTACACAATACACGTAATAGAACAATAGCTTTAAGATAAGTTAAAACTAAACACTTTGGATTAAAAAGTATACTTGTTTATAACCTATATAAATAATATTGAAATTTACGATCTGTTTAATATTATCACAAAATTAGACGTTTAAAAATTGTACGCAATAAGTTTACACTCGAGTAAATAATCAAAATGTAATAAATGAATACTTGTTATCGATACTCATAGCGGAGTTAGGTGAAGTGAGGTGAAGTGAGGTGAGGCGAGAGGGAGGCAAACAGAAGCTTCACTCTCGTACATCTCAATATCAAATCATTGGACGTCAAATTAATTTTCGATAATATTCTTTATTTATCCACGGAACCGCGACAAGCTCATTGGTACCGAATAATATAAAATTCGCTAGAAACACGAAGCAGATAATTTTTTTTTCGATTCAACGATTCCGAATTTATTTCTTTTAGAATTTATCTTACACATTTTATTTTATTTTACCTCTGAGTAATCCTTTGTGAAGAGCAGAGTAAGATTTAATCTGAGACTAGCTTGTCTGGCGATTCCGTCTACTATATTAACAAAGGACATTACTAAAAATTGAATATTCCATCCCGTCTGGTTCTTAATAGTTATCCTATTATATATTATACAGAAATAGTTGTGTTTTTGAATATTATGTATGTTTTGTAACTTCCATTTACGATATTTGTACACTATACAACGTTTTTTAAGCTAAATATTGGTATAAAACATTTCTTATTTGTATACTCTTGTAGGTATATTATTATGACAGGTAAAGAAAACGTGATCAATTACAATTTGTTCGTAAAGTTCGCACCATGTCTTGAATAAAGAAATAGTTATCTAATTCTTTAGGCAATTTTGATTCAATTAATAAATTGAAAGTTATAAACACATGATGCCATAACTTGCGTAGCATGTGGAATACCTGAACGCCTGCGGACTTGGATCTGTGATTTCCTTTGTGAACGGACTATACGAGTGGTTGTTGATGTCTGCTCGTCTGATCCCAAGGCTGTAAATGCCGCAGTTCCACGGGGATCTGTACTCTCAGCAACCCTATTTCTGCTGCACATCAATGATCTGCTTATACCCTGTATCTTTGAGTACGCGGGTGACAGCACTGTATCTGAGAGGTATATATCCAGTCCAAGGGCCAGCTTACCGGAAATTCATAATGGGACAGAGGCCATGATCGAACGGTTGAATATGAACCTTAGGTTTGTTGTCGATTGGGATGATTCAAACCTGGTTAAGTTTAATCCCGAAAAGAGACAGGCGTGTCTTTTCTCCACAAAACGGAGTCCGTTCAACTTGACTCCTACTTTCCAAGGGGGTTCCTTACAAGTTACGGACAACGTCGAGCTTCTTGGGATCCAGATAACATCAGATCTCAACTTCGGACGTTCAATTGAACGAAAAGCAAGAATAGCTGCAAGGAAACTTGGGATCCTCTTTAAGGTTAAGCAATATTTCACACCGGAACAGCTTCTCAGCTTGTACCAAGCTCAAGTACACTCATGTGTGGAATACTGCTTTCACTTATAGGATGGATCAGCCAAATTTCAGCTTGCCGCTCTTTACTCCATTGAACGTCGTACTCGTCGGCTTGTCGGTGATGAAGCGCTGTGGGAGACAAGAATGCTCAATTTAGAGCATCGACGGCAAGTGGCTTGTCTCTCAGTGTTTTATAAGTTACATTTTGGAGAGTGCGCACAGGAATTACATGATTTAATCCACCGTCCCCATTCCATCAGAGGACGACCAGACGCCGTGAGGGTTTCCACCCTTATGTAGTTGATATTCCTGAGATTCGTACGAAGCGATTTGCTTCCACATTTATTATACGTACGGCTAAGGTCTGGAATTCACTCACGGCGTCTGTCTTCTCGTCATCATAAAACTTGGGAGTGTTCAAGAGTAGAGTGAATAGGCATTTAACAGGTAAGCGCGATCCATCGTCGGCTTCGTCGTCACTTACCATCAGGTGAGATAGTGGCTAAGCGCGTACCTGTAAAACATGATATATATGATAGAAAATAACGAATTTATCACAATGAAAGTACAACAATAAAAATAATTTATTGTAACAAAAAAGTAATTTCATATACAACAACATCTTCTTACCCTTATCCCACCTAAGTAGGGTCGGCACAACATGTTTTCCTTTTCCACGCTCGCCTATCAGATGTCATCTCAGTCAACACACCTTTTACACACATATCATTTTTCACACAATCCATCCATCCTTTTTTCGGTCTTCCTCTACTCTTATATCCATCGACCGTCATACTCAAAGCTTTTCTAGTTACATGGTCTTCATCTCTCCTCATAACATGCCCATACCATGCTAACCTATTACTCCTTAACTTATCTGTTACTGGTGCTATTTTCAAACTTCCTCTGATATATTCATTCCTAATCTTATCCATTCTAGTTACACCACACATCCACCTTAACATTCGCATCTCTGCCACATGTAGTTTTCTCTCATCCGTCTCTCTAGTCGCCCAGCACTCAGATGCGTACAACATTACTGGTCTTATAATAGTTTTATACACCTTCCCTTTGAGTTTCAAGGGCATTCGTGGGTCACAAGCGACACCAGACACCTTTCGCCATTTCATCCACCCTGCATTTATCCTATTCCTCACGTCCTTGTCTATGCAACCATCGTTTTGGATCAGAGAACCGAGATACCGGAAATCAGAGCAGGTTGGTAAGGCTATACCATTTAAAGCTATAGGAGAAAAGCTGGATGGACCACCGAAGTCGCAAAACAAATGTTCAGTTTTTAGTCTACTGATTTTCAAACCAACATTCTCCAGTTTTTCTCGCCATTTTACCAGCCTACTCTGGACCTCGGTAGCATCTTCGCCGACAAGAACAATATCATCAGCAAACAGCATACACCAGGGTGTCTCCTCCTGTATGTCTGATGTTAACGCATCCATAACAAGAAGGAATAAATAAGGGCTTAAAGCTGAACCCTGGTGCAAACCTACAGCCACATTGAAATTATCGGTAACTCCAGCTTCGGACCTAACGTGTGTTTTGGCTTGACTGTACATACAACGAATAAGTTGTAGGTACTTCTCAGGCACTCTTTTTTTTTTCAGTGCCCACCACAGAACATCTCGGGGTACTCGATCATATGCCTTCTCCAAATCAACAAACACCATATGCAAATTCTTATGTACACGTCTGTATTTTTCACACAGTTGCCTAAGTGCGAAAATGGCATCAGATGTCGCACGTCCAGGCATAAACCCAAATTGATTCGGAGTCACTTCAGTCTCATCTCTTATTCGTCTCGCTATCACTCTTTCCCAAATCTTCATACTGTGTGACATCAGCTTTATTCCTCGATAATTGTTACAGTCCTGCACATCACCCTTATTCTTAAAGATAGACACTATTACGCTATCGCGCCATTCATTTGGGATCGCTTCCTCTAGCAATATCTTATTAAAAAATAAAGTCAGCCACATCCACCCATCTACTTTTAAAAACTTCCATACTTCAACCGGTATGCCATCTGGCCCAACGGCTTTTCCGTTTTTCATACCATTCACAGCTTTTCTTACTTCATCCTCACTTATTTCTTGTACAACGCCTACATTTGACGGTACGGTCTCTAACTCTCCGGTCCTGTCATTTTCTTCATTCATCAGTCTTTCAAAATATTTCTTCCAACGACTCTTTATGTCCTCATCATTCATCAAAACTTTTCCTCCATCGTCTTTTATACATTTAACGTGTGTAATATCTCTTGTATTATTTTCTCTTACTTTTGCTAAGTAATTTCATATACATTTCCATGAATACAAAAGTATGTTTACATTAACGTAGAAAATGTATAAAAAAGCTTTATGTTTAAGTAGTTTTCAATGAATATTCTGGAACCTCGATATGAAAAGGTGTCGCGCGTCGACCGTGTTTACATAGTTATTTCTTATGTGAACCTTTGGTTAACAGTTTCCCGGGTAACTATGAATATAGACAACAGCATTAGAATTAAATTGAGAGCATCACGCGACTTCGTCTACTTCTCTATCTATATTTTTATTATCTATTATGTGTATTTATTTTTATTTACATTTATTTTTCTATTATAGTTTTCCTATTTTATATTGTTATAATGGTTTTTATATCTAATATTGTATTACTATTAGTGAGAAAACTCTGAAACCACGAACCATGAAAAAAAAACAGAAAATGCAGTCCTCGGGATTAGTCTAAAGTTGGATGGTTTTCTGTTACATAAAAATGACAATATAACAAGCAAACCATAATCTTCAAGAACTTCGTTTTTAACTGGAACGAACAATTGTAAGGCTAAAAGAGTCCATCAGACTTCGTAACTATATAATAATAATCATAAATACAGTGCTACAACAAAATAATCCCAAGGAGGGTTGATGTCAGGCAGGCGGCCGATCGTAAAAATTAAGCCAAATCATACACCACAACATTTGTACCGACCCTACTTATGTGGGATAAGGGTAAGAAGAAGAAGAAGTGTATTTATGAGGAACCCTACAATAAATAGGGTAAACCCTACAATTTTTTTCTACAATAAAAGTAGCCCAAGCTACTCGTTATAACATCAGCCAGTGAAAAACCGGTCAAAATCGGTCCAACCGTTCCGGAGATTAGGTTTTTTACTACAAGGTACCGTATACTTACATTTAGGTATACTTTCATATTCATTTAGTAAATAGATGTTATTTTGCCATTACATATAGACTTCAATTTTATTTATTTCTATCGGGATATAAAAATAAACTAGTTATTAAATACCATATGTAATGTATAATGTAATTTTGTGTTATTACTCAGCAGATGAAGTAAAAGTGCAACTGTATATTTGTTATTATTAACAATACAATTTGAACGTTTCTAAATTTTGCAAATTGTTATCTGCTTTGGAAAATTCTTTCACTGGTAGAAAACTGTGTTTTTCCTGTATATTATAAGCTCTGTTTTATTAAAGTCAAACTTTTTTGTACCGCCTCAAAGTTTTACGCCCATCTATCGCATGTCGCATTACAGCAGGCCGCGGAGTAGGGGTAAAGTGCAAGACGCTCGACAGACCAGCCAACGCCAATATGGCGACGCCGATGGCTTACTTCAAAGTGATTCAATGATTTAAATGAATATTGTGCTCAGTTTTAATGATGGGTCTATTATCTTAATGACTCTATTTATGATGTATTCGGTACTCGAATACGCAGATTAAAATTAAAATGTATAGGGTTTTGTCTATTGTTGATTTCCCATTTTCCAATTATTAAGTTACGATTGAAAACGCGATCTTAATACCCTAAATCGAATAATTTTTCGAAAATTTTCAGTTAAATGCCTACATTCCGAAAAAATGTTTCACTTGCATCGTGTTTTCATAAAACCATACATTTTTATCTTGTCATTAAACTTTATATTGGATTTGTGAGTTACATGAGTTTCGAGTTAAAAAGAAGTAAAATCGTTCTGTAATCGTTTCATTGTGTTGTGCTATTATAACACGTATAAGTTAGATATAAGGGTCCGCAACGCGCCAGGTTCTTCAATATGTATGAACACAAGGAGAAACAATTCATAATTCAGTAAACGTTCCGTTCTCTCATACGAAAACACTGGAGACACTTTAACAGACTCCTCCACCCTCACTCCCCTCGCCCCCCTCCGCCCAGGGGAACACGTCTCCTCCGTTCCATTACCTTATTCAAGATTTAATAAATAAAATAAACCTTCAATAGACGTCTATCTGTTCTCGATTATATATTGAGATATGTTACAGAGAGCGCAGACGCGTCCGCCGACGGAGCATAGTGTTGCTACCTCGTATTTAAAGATAATATTGAACTGATTGATTTGAATATTTATATAGATTTACTTACTAAATTTCATCACAAATGTTGTATATGTTGATGACAGTTGTTAGTAGATTTATGTTTGAGGTTATTAAGAGTACCGAAATCGGTAAATAATGTCTAACGTACTTACGTCTTACTATATCTTAAAAATTGTATTGATAATATTACATTAGTTACGTTTCGTTGTATCAAGATATAAAATAATATGTAATTGCAAATTATAATCTAAAATGAATCTTATATTCAGTGTTAAAATCATATCATATTTAAATGGACAATCATAGTATTTAAGAACATCTAGATAAATAATTATTTACGGACACAAGATTTTAGTTTCATGATTAGTATTAGGTTTCTGATAGGAAATATAGTTCTAGCAGCTAGATAATTCGAAGTCTATTAACCTAAACATATAACGAAACGTTAATCTTATAAGAGATCCGTAAAAACGTTTTATTTCAGTGAGGGCGAACCATTTTGAGAAGCGTTACGCGTACACTCATAAAACAGTGTCTGGCAACACAACGGACTGAGCCGGGATTGGATGTCAATCAGATTTTATCGGCGCCGAGAGATGTTCAGTCTCCCAGCACTTTGTCAGAACATAAATAGCCTCACCTTGACCCGACACTATAAAGTGACAGTAGGGTATTAAAGTTGCCGTATTTACAAGTTAATCGCTTGCCAGCTTTGGTGCGGTGCACGGCGCAAGGCAGGGGTCGGCATCTTCTACATATTATTTTTGTTATTTATTAGACAATCTATTGACATGTTGTTTACCATTTTATATATAAAAATGATTCATATCTCTATAATGATCATTTGTTATTCTTAGAATTTTAATAGACGGTTGTTCTTATGTCCAGTTCGTAATGTGCGTAAAATACACATTAAAACCACTTGAATATATATTTCTGTAATCACTTCATGTTCCACGACTCAAATGGATTAATTCAGCGTATTGGTTAGAGATGAGAGCTTTTTTTGACGTGAATACTTCTTTAAATTTGCTACCATACAGGGGTAATCCAAAAAACTTAATGATAACTAAATCGGGGGATACAGTTTGGCAATGTAGTTTCGAATCTATTCTCTGCATATAAAATTAAATTATACCATTGAATACTTAAAGGATCAAAGAATTCATTACGTTAAGTCAGGACTGTAACACATCGCATGCGGTGTAGGGGGAAGCGCCGCCATTTTGGTGTAATTCTGCTGCGTTTTCAGATTTCCATTTAGTATAACTTTCGACTCGGTGAAGTTACCACGTGTTTTGAAGTTATATATAAAGTTAATTATATATATATATAATATTAGTGTAAAATCGAGACTGTGTATATAATAAGGTGTTAAAATTACAAATTACAGACCTAGAATTAATAAAGTTATAACATAGTAATTATTTGTTAGGTTGATTTATTTCCTGAACCCGTTAAATAAAAAACGAATAGTTATAGGAAAACATACAACATTGCCAATTTTTTTTTGCATAAAAACTTAAATTAAATAATTTTGTAAACAATGAAGTTTCTTATTTATTATAAATTTTCAAACCAGTTTAATTAAAATTACTTTGAGTGATAGACGAATCTATTGAACTTATTTTGTATAGTAATCATTATTTAGTTTGCTAAATATATAATTAATTAAAATCATTAAAATAATTTGAATTATTCGCATGCTTGAAATTATTCGTACAGTTCGAATGTTCGTTTCGAATTTTAAAACGAATTATTAGGTTCACTATCGAATTATTCGTTATTTGAAATATTCGTACATCCCTAGTAAATACGTACTGATGAAGACGTGTTGTGTTGTGTTCGCGTGCTCTCACAGCCGAGCGCGAGTTAACCGATGAGCTGCATCCCTCCACCTCTCTGCCAAGCTATAACACTATATACGCATCGAATCCTATTTAGTCTCAATCATAAGCCTATTTTTCCACGACACTTTTACGAGCTTTGGATATTTTAGATCAATTCTAATGTACATGGCGTTTATCTTCTTTTTTATGTTCAACTGGTACGAGCTTGGCCACAATCTCACCTGATGGTTAGTGACGATGAGGCCGATGATGTATCGCGCTTACCCACTAAACACCTGTTCACTCTACTCTTGAAGACTCCCAAGTAATAAGATAACGGGAAGACAGATACCGGGAGAGAATTCCACTCCTTAGCCGTAAATGTGGAAGCAAATCGCTTCGTACGAAATACGGGAATATCAACCACGTAAGAGTGGAAATCTTCATAACGTCTAGTCATCCTGTGATGGAATAGGGACGGTGGAATTATAATATGTAATTCCTGTGCGCACTCTCCAAAGTTTAACCTATAAAACACTGAGAGACAAGCCACTTTTCATCGATGCTTTAAACTAAGCATTCCTGTATCCCGCAGCGCTTCATCACCGACAAGCCGACGAGTACGACGCTCAATGGTGTCAAGAGCGGCAAGCTGATATTTGGCTGATCCATCCCATTAGTGAAGCAATATTTCACACATGAGCGTACATAAGCTTGGTAAAATCTATCATTCATTTAGATGTTCTATCATTGCTTTCTTTTTATATTTATATGTATTGTAAATTGTCACAAATTACGAAAAATACCCAAACAGTTGTATTAACTCATTTAGCATAACTTTGAGTGTCAGTGGTTGTAACTAATGAGTAGTGTACAAACAGTTGAAGGCGGAAGCAGACTCATCTCAGTGAGTGTGTTTGTGTAACACGTAGCAGTAGGTAGAGTTCTTGGAGGTACGAATAAGTACCGAACTCTCTGAATATTTCATTTAATTAATTGGACCCAATAAAACGCTTATCCTGAATAAGACAAACCGCTTTTCCGAGTAACCCAGTTAATTAGTTAACCACGTTACCAGTGCGTACGAGAGACACCCGCCCGCCCGCGTACACCCACCCTGCGACTTCTTCCGCTACGATATCCATAACGTCACCATTTCATATAATAGGTATTTGACAATTACCTATGAAATTGCCGTTCTGCAGTATTGTAATACGATGAAAATGTAACACTAATCAATAAACAAATGACTACTTTAGGAAAAAGAATTCCATGTTATTAAAATAAAATTAATTTGAAATTAGAATTCTTAGCCAAACAAAAATTATTTTTATTTGAAATGGCCAGTACTGCAGAACGGCAATTTCATAGGTAATTGTCAAATACCTATTATATGAAATGGTGACGTTATGGATATCGTAGCGGAAGAAGTCGCAGGGTGGGTGTACGCGGGCGGGCGGGTGTCTCTCGTACGCACTGGTAACGTGGTTAACTAATTAACTGGGTTACTCGGAAAAGCGGTTTGTCTTATTCAGGATAAGCGTTTTATTGGGTCCAATTAATTAAATGAAATATTCAGAGAGTTCGGTACTTATTCGTACCTCCAAGAACTCTACCTACTGCTACGTGTTACACAAACACACTCACTGAGATGAGTCTGCTTCCGCCTTCAACTGTTTGTACACTACTCATTAGTTACAACCACTGACACTCAAAGTTATGCTAAATGAGTTAATACAACTGTTTGGGTATTTTTCGTAATTTGTGACAATTTACAATACATATAAATATAAAAAGAAAGCAATGATAGAACATCTAAATGAATGATAGATTTTACCAAGCTTATGTACGCTCATGTGTGAAATATTGCTTCACTAATGGGATGGATCAGCCAAATATCAGCTTGCCGCTCTTGACACCATTGAGCGTCGTACTCGTCGGCTTGTCGGTGATGAAGCGCTGCGGGATACAGGAATGCTTAGTTTAAAGCATCGATGAAAAGTGGCTTGTCTCTCAGTGTTTTATAGGTTAAACTTTGGAGAGTGCGCACAGGAATTACATATTATAATTCCACCGTCCCTATCAATGATGGAGAAGCTGGCACATCTCCCACCAGCATTGGTAATCGCTCGTCTCCGCTGCTCCTGCACGACAACGCGCGACCTCATACTGCACAGCAGACGGTCTCCAAGTTGCAAGAACTGAGGTTGGAAGTTCTCCGTCATCCGCCCTACTCACCAGACCTTGCACCTACAGACTACTACTTTTTACAGAATTTGGATAACTCCTTGGCGGGAAAAAAAAATCAATACCCGAGAGGCAGTACAGAATGCTTTGAAGAATTTGTTGCCTCCCGTCCAGCTAAATTCTTTAAGAAGGGCATCAATAAACTGCCACTGCGTTGGCAAAGATGCATTGATTGCATGGGTAATTACCTCGATTAATACAAATAAAAAATACATGAAAAAAATTCGTTTACATTTTTTCATACAAAACGGCAATTTCATAGGTAAAGACCTAATATATTTGCTTAAACAAATGCACTGTGGTCAAATTTAACACCGAAACACTTGATTTCCTTTTGTTTAAACCATTTTGTAATTTTATCCAAATTCTGTCATTCCGTCGAGAATCATGAGTTATAAGGGTAAAAGTATTCTAAGACCAGTTATGTTTTATTCATCTGAGTGCTGGGCTACGAAAGAGACGGATGAGAGAAGATTACATGTGACTGAGATGCGAAGGTTAAGGTGGATGTGTGGTACGACTAGAATGGATAAGATAAAGAATGAGTAAATCAGAGGAAGTTTCAAATTAACACCAGTGACAGAGAAGTTGAGGATTAATAGAATAATAGGTAGGAGGAAGAGGAGGAATAGGTTAGCATGGTTACCATGGCATGGTTATGTCATGAAGAGAGATGACAATCATGTAAATAGTAAAGTTTTCAGAACGACGGTGGATGGATATAGGAGTAAATGAAGACCGAAAAAGCTATGGCTGGATTGTGTGAATAATGATATGCGTATAAAAGGTGTCAATACTGAGATGACATCTGACAGGGGAGAATGGAAGAGAAAATATGTTTTGTCGACTCTACTTAGGTGCGAGGAGGGTAAGAAGAAGAGTTATAATAAGCGTAAGGAATATTATATAGTAAGGTACAAAATAATATAAATGTTGAGTAATAACTAGGATCGCGTTTAATGGAGCGTAGTATCGGCTGTCTGTAATAGAGGACATAAATTCATTCGCTTAGAGTGGCGCGCGCTGCTCTCATCGCCTAATCAATATTAAAATTGTCAAGGGACTTACAGAGAAATAATTTTAGTAAAAAAATATTGGGTCCATAAAAATAATACAAAAGTGTAATAAGGCGTAAATTGCAAATCAGATCTTTTAAAAGTCTTGAGAAGGTCGTCCATTATGGTCGCAGTGAAGGTACATACAGCTCGTGCCGTCTCTTAGGAGAGGTCCTTTTTAGCTTAGCATTAGCTTCCGGTATTATAGCTTGTATTCTGTGTACGCGCGGTTGGGGACTATAGAACCGGATGGGAGGGGGTCGGATGTCGGACATCACGTTGTAATTAATTAATGATTGAGGTTCAAAGTGTTCTTGGAAAAGTTAAATTGCTACTGTTTGATCTGTTACAACTTGCTATTAATTAAGTTTTTGTGATATTAGACTCACGTAGCGCATGCGTCACTCACTAGCAGTAGTACAACTCTCCCGAAGCGTGATTTGTTAATGGGATAGCTGATAAAACTTACGATTTTTATTTTATATTTCTTGTTCCATTTTATTTCATAATCTTGATCGTTAAGATGCTTATCAGGATCGATATTCGGGACGTAGATGAGAACACTGCGAGAGCCAACACTTACAGTCTTCAAATAATTAAAATTAGTAATAAACTATTGAGATATAGTAATAATGATAGAATGCCAAATAATAGCGCCGTTTTGAAGCTATAACCATTTTTGCAATCGCGTAATTCTTGTATAATACGTAATCAAAATAGAAATCGTAACGTTCCGTTAAAATTATGTTTACGCCTATACAACATCATCTTCTCACCCTTATCCCACCTAAGTAGAGTGGGCATAACATGTTTTCCTCTTCCACTCTACACTGCCAGATGTGATCTCAATATTCACACCTTTTACACACATATCATTTTTCACACAATTCATTCATAGCTTTTTCGGTCTTCCTCTAATCCTATACCCGTCCACCACCATACTCAAAACTTCACTTTTACATGACTTTACCATGCTAACCAATTACTCCTGGTTTTATATAATCTTCTTCTATATCTATATCTATACATATAATATAAATGAACTCTGTGTATGTAATATCAAAATAACAAATTTTTAATGATTGGGTATGAAAGTATACACGCTACTGATAACAAAACTACAATTTTAAAAATTTTTGTCGGTCTGTCTGTCTGGCTGTTGTACCGATTTTTACGGGACTTTCACCGGCAGTGACACAAAATCTTACAACACTGCGACAACATTACTCATATCACCTCCACACACGTGCACGCATACACACTTACACATGCAACTTTTTACACTTTTTTTCCCTACTATGAAATTTAGCAAAAATATGTTGTTCACTGTAAACATGTGCGTATATAGGACGTGCTGTTATCCGTGAACTTGGAAATAGATTTTTAAAAAAACACTTTTTAGAATACACATTTATTTTCAATTAAATCACTTAATTAAATCATTTACTATAAATTGAAGTTGAATAGTCAACCAACGTGTATGGGATCTAGAACCGGACTGACTGTCGGGGATGGGTGTGTCAGTGCGGCAAACAGTAGAAAATGCTGACAGGGTTGGAATAGTGAAGTGGTAAGGAAAGTGGTAAATAGTAAGGGGGTATAACACCTCCCCCAACAAAAGTGAACTCACGGTTAAAGTGAGTTTGCTTAAAAGAAGAGTTTATAAGATATTAGGTAGCGCGTAGAAGGGGTGGTGTGTTTGGAGCAGAATGCGGAAGGGATATATTTTCGGGAGCTGGTTGATCACGTTTATTAATTAAAAATGAACATTTATTACTAAGTTTAGCAACTATAACTATAACTATCATTATCGTAACTACACTAATACAAAATCCAGTATAATTGAGGATAGTGTCATCTGGGAGCGGCGTATCATTGGTCGTTGTGAAATCGGGAATGTCAATAAGTTGAATATTATCTAAATTTACGTTATCGATTTTTGATGAAGAAATATTAATATTTAATTTTGAAAATGTGTTTATATTGCAACATGAGTCATTTATAATATTAAAATTCGAGATAATAGGATTGGTAATGATCTTAACATTTTCTTTTGCTTCTAATCTAGTTTCTTCACAAAGTGCGTTGCAATTTGGTTCTAAAGTTAAAATACCTGTTCCTGAAATGACATCTTCCTTAACAAATTTTTTATTACAATTAATTGTAAGCTTGACAGGATTCGATTGGGTAAATATCCAATTGTTGCCGTTTAATTTATGCCAGATATTTACATTACCAAAAATAAAATTTGTTTTACAATTGTTAGGGATGCTGTCGATAGCTTTGGTCATTATGTTAATTTCACAAGTTGGATTAGTTATTACACTGAAAACATCAATAGACTTACAAATAAAGAGTTTGCTTATAACTAGTTTACACATTATATCTAGGTTATCTAAATAAAAATATGTACTGCGATCTTCGCTCAGTACTACATATGGTTTGTGTGGTTTTATTAATGCAAAAGAGTTCGGTTTTTTACTATTATGTGGAACTGGTATAGGTACAGATTTAAATAAATTATACGTGACTAAATCAACCACAGGCATTTTGATCACGAATATTAATTTATCATCGAGAAAGTATGATATAATATCTGACAGGTTGATCAGTAAATGGATGTTATCTAAATTCAAATCCAAGGGTATTTCCTTGTGTTTTGGTAAATTTTTTAAATTATTCATTAATTCATTAAACAACTGTTGTGGAGTAAGAATTGACGGATGCAGTGTATTAGTTTTCGTAAATAGAATGCTATTTACAATGTCTTCCATTTTATGTGAGAATATTAATAAATGAGCGTGCAATACATTCAATACTTCGTCTAAGTTTCCTCTAAAGGAAATAGAATTAACAATTTCGGAAACGTTCTTAACAGCTAAAGATATTTTGTCCATCGCATCATTTAATGAGAACTGATTTTTGTTTAGTTCCGCGATAGACGAATTGAAGTTGGAAATGGCTACATTTGAAACGAAAATGTTCCGAGAAAGGCTTGTAACCAATTCTTTATTAGTGTTCTGTAATTTCCTAATAGCACGATTGTATTTTAAGGCATCGTTTTCATCTAGGGTGCCGAAAACGTGTTTAAAAACTGTGCCTACAGCTGAAAACCATGCGGATCTCTTTGAGTGTGTTGGTAAAAGGTGTGAGATTGAATTGTAGTCACGGATGATGTCCTTGAATAGGGCATCGAGGGGTTGAACCATATTATTGCATTCGATGTTATTTAATGAATAGCTTTGTTGGCATAAATAGCGTATTGTGCCGAAGACGGCTTTTATGTTTTCGATATGGGATGTTGCAAATGAAATGTCTACTGGAACTAAAATGTGAACATGATCTCGTATTATTTTTACTGTTCCGGAAGGGTCGAAGAAAATACCCGGACTGTCGGTGATGGGTTGAACAAATTCTTGGGATGTAGCAAGCAGAAATTGCACTGGCAGTACAATTCTGAAAAGAAAATTATAAGATTTAAGTTTTTAGGTATGGTGAGTTTAAACAGAGTTAGCAGTAGCTAGTTTGATTTGGTCGAAATGATGTCGGACATGTTTATTATTAATTAAGAGGGTCGCAGTGTTATTATCGTGTAATTTTATGATTTTGTACGGACCTTTCCATAGTGGAGATAGTGCTTTTCTTAGTCGTAAGTGGTTTTTTAGGTAGACGAGATCTCCCACATTATATGTTACGGTTTTTGTGTGGTTGTCGTAATAGTTCTTAGATTTTTGTTTTGCCTTTTCGATATTCTCAATAGCTTTATCTCTTGAAAATTTCAAACGGTGACAAAGCATCTTTAGGTATTCTGGGTAAGTAACATTAGGTTGTGAATCATAGATAGAGTCGGGTATGTAAGGTTTGTGACCAAATACAAGTTCGTGAGGAGTATAATTTGTTGTGCAATGAGTACTAGTATTGTAGGTTAAGATAGCAGTGTATACGTAACGGGGCCAATTATTCTGGTCTTCATTCACGAAAGATTTTAGGTACTCCTTAAGGGTGGAATGGCTACGCTCCAGCGCGCCTTGTGTCTGTGGATGATAGGGACTTGCCCATAATTGTTTTATCCTCAGATGATCACAGGTTTTCTTAAAAAGCTCTGCGGTGAAATTAGTCCCTTGGTCCGTTAGGATAGTTTTCGGTATCCCAAACAGAGATATGAAGTGTAAAATACATTCGCTAGTTTCTTCGGCTGTCGTGCATCTTATAGGATATGCCAGAGAATACTTGGTGAGGTCGTCCTGTAGGGTCAGAATGTATTTTAGTTTCGCTGTTCCTGCTTCAGGTAATGGTCCAACGATATCCATTGCGACACGTTGAAAGGGGGCAGTTGACGTCGTGGTAATTTGCATAGGAGCTTTGTGGATTTTCCTTAGTGCTTTGTTTTCTTGACAAGATTTACAGGATTTTACGTAAGTTTCAATATCGCTGCGCATACCCTTCCAGTGATATTTTTCTTGAATCCGCTTTAGCATCCGGTCACTCCCTAAGTGTCCAGCTATGGGAATGTTATGATTCTCGTAAAGGATCTTTTTGATTTCGGCGAGAGAAGGGAATGTGATAGTATTACGATGGATCGAGACAATGATGTTGGTATTATGGAAAAGAAATAAGATGATATTGTATAGTTTGGTGTATGAATGAGTATCAAAAGGATTTTTAAAGTCAGTTATACTTATCGAAGTTGTGGATTGTTGAATCAGTGTGTTACGTAAAGTTTTTAAAGCAGTGTATATACCTTGGTAATCTACATTATCAAAGTGATAAACTTTGGTAAAAAGGAAATAAATATGGCGATTATTATGAACAAAAGCCAAAAATGAATATAAAGTCCGTTCCTTATCTAAGATTTCAGTTCTTCTGTCTGATTCACCAAGAATTTCCTCAACATAAGGATTCGTTTCATCGAGGTCGATGGATGTAGGTATAATGATTATTTTATCACTGCTTTTAAGGATGCTGGTTTTACTTTCCAGGATTTTCGCATCGGAGACAAACCCTTTGTTATTCATTGTTTTCAAGAATTGTGAGTAGTTACTATTAATTAACGTATTTTGTAAGGTTTCAGAATTATCGGTAGGAATGCTGTGTGAATCTGAATGAGT
>MU159021.1:390263-409339 GCA_015888305.1 Antheraea pernyi
ATAGTGATTCGCTTCTGCGGGTCGCGTTTTGAGATCAGCCTGTGCACATCCAGCTTTTTGCAGGCCGGCCGTGAGCGGGATCCTCAAAGTGACCCTCTCCGCCAACGGAGGACGGGCAGGAGGAGGCGGTAGTTTGACCGCCTCCTCCCACCGTAGCTGGACCTAGAGAAGATGGGTCGGGGGGCCCATCTTTCTATTGCGCAGGTCCGGCGGACGGAGGAGGCGGCCGGTGTGTACCCGGCTGTCTCCGAACAGGACGAGGTCCGGCGGCAACAATATCGCTGCTGGGCCAACCGCTGGGGCGGCACGATGAAGTCTATAGAGATCTCGTGCCGCCCCAACTTAGCGGTAGACGTACACCGTGGGGTTTTAGTCCGTGCGAGACGGACATAACCCACCCTCTCCCCCGGGAGGGTGGTGTATCCATAAGGGATTTCCCCACGTAAAAAAAAAAAAAAATATGGTATAGAACTATAATGGCGCCGAGAACGCAACAGCGTCACCAGGTTTCAATTGTATTCTTAAACGCAAAAAATCTTTCCCCTTGTGAATCCAAACTATCCAGAGACTCACTTAGACAAAACCTCAAAAGAATTCTCCAGAATGAAGTTTAAGTATAGAGTGAATTAGGTATCCCGATTGGACGAGTCATATTGCCCGGGCATTATAAATACTGCCCCGATTAACTTAGTTCATAACCTATATAATGTTCTGAAAAGTTTGTAAGTGCTAAAAACGTGGTCAGAATACTTTCAAGCGTTTGGAGATTAGGCAGAATAAACAGCAAACACTACAATTTTGTTTGCGCGATACAGTGACACAAAATCTTACATAACTGCGACAACATTACACATATCACCTCCAGACACGTGCACGCATAGACGCTTACACATGTAAGTGGAAGGGATGAATAGTTAGCTTAGCTTAGGTTAGCTCAGATAGGTCGCCTAGGGAGGATGGGTCGGGGGCCCATCTTCCCATTGCACAGGTTCGGCAGACGGAGGAGACAACCGGTGTGTACCCGGCTGTCTCCTAACAGGACGGGACCCGGCGGTGGCGCTTTCGCTGCTGGGCCAACCGCTGGGGCGGCACGCTCGGCGTCGATAGTATATCTACCGTACTGCGCGTCCGCCAGGTCCTGCCTCCATCTCTCCATCCTGTCCTCCCTCTCGGTCTTCCTCTTCTCCTCTATTTCCCTGGGAGCCAGAGGCTCCCCCATCCGTTTTTTAGCCGCCGTATACTCGTATACGGCGGCCAGCACCTCCGCCTCTAACTCCCAGGGGAGGGAGCCGGCCAGAACCATGGCCGCCCCCGAGGACACCGTGCGGTATCCTCGTATCACCCTCAACGCCACGGTACGCTGCGTAGCTCGCAGCGTACGGATATTGGTGGCGCTGAGGGCGTCGACCCACAACGGTGCCCCGTAGACGGCCATGGAGCGAACGACCCCCATGTAAAGGCGGCGGCAGGCGGCACCCGGCCCCCCCGTGTTGGGGAGGAGTCGTCCGAGCGCCGCTGCCGCCTTGACTATGCGCGGTCCGAGCCCCTTAAAGTGGGCTCTTAAAGCCGCCCCGTCTTCCAGGGCTTCGGGAACTGTCCCACCGCAAGGCAGCGGTCAAACAGTTCCCGAAGCCAAGTCTGAATCTTGGGACGACCAGTTTGTCACAGTTTCTAGTATTTAGATCATGCCGGTCTTTTACAAAATGCAGATTTTCAAAGTTTTTACGGACATACATTAAATTATCAAGAATGTATTGGGAGGGTAGAGTTAAGATACCGAATTCCTGGAACTTCGTTTTTAATGATTCGCGAGGTCCCATATTATATATTGCTCGAACTGCCCGTTTTTGTAATAAAAATGATGATAAAAATGAAATGATGAAGTCCGAAACGTTCGTTTCCAACCAAGACTGCGTAGACTGAGCTACATGACCCGGCGCCGTGCCTTACTGGAAGGACCATTCTTGGTTATTGAACATGGTGATGTTAAGGGGCTTCACTACCTTCTCAAGAAGGGTATCTTGATACACTTGTGCCGATGTTTTGATAATTTTCTCACAAAAGTATGGCTCAGTCACTCCTTCATAGCTAATACCCCACCAAACCATCACTGAAGTCGGATAGTGCCCACGTTGTACTCTGTCGATTAATCGGGAAGCTTCCTTAGAGCTTTGAGCATGAATATGGTCATATTGTTTGTTAAAATGTTGCTCAATTGTAAAAAAAATCTCATCCGTAAACAAGATTTTTCTGTGACCTCCCTTTGCGTACAGCATCAGTAGTTGTTTCTATTTTACCACCCTATTCCTTTTTAAATTATCAATTAAGAAATAACCAGTTCGTCTCTTATAGGCTGCAAGTCCTAAGTCATCTTTTAAAATACGCGACATGGTTCTAGGTGCTATCTTCATCTCCCGAGATAGAATCTTTTGCTTTCGGGCAGGATTTCTTCGAATTCTTTTCTTTACTGCTTTGACCACCTTTTTCGTACGAACACTACGTGGACGGCCTGGTCTTTTTCTGTCACAAACAGAGGAGGTCTCATTGTACCTATTAATAGCCCGGTAGACAAACATTTTACTAGTACCAAGCGTATGGAGAGTTTTAAATATTGCATTTGGCTCCATACCTACTTTGTGTAATGCAATCACAGCGATTCGGTTGTCTTTATCACCCCACTCCATTTTAATTTCGCAAAATATTGTACAATGTATTGGCGCCAAAATGAATGAATAATCATATAAAAATGACAGATTCCAAATTCAATTGTGTTTTTAATTGTAACAGAGGCACGGAAGTGAATGGAAGAGGAGTGTTAATGGTAACACCTAAATCATTTTTGTTTTTAGGAACAGCAATCATATCCTGTATTGGAATTAATGAAAATAAATATTAATGGCTTCATTTAAGATTTTCAGTTTGGTATTTTGTTTCAGTTTTTCGTACGTAGGCATTTAAAATAATTTGTAGAGTTTAAATATTTTTACGCAATCAACCAGTAGTACTATGGGTAATTAGGAGGGTAAAGGGTAATTGAAAACGTTCCCAATTACCCGCCTAATGCCGTTTCCAATTGCCCGAATCAGTCAATATACCTAAAAATGGTCGTCACTCCCAATAGCATTTTTCATTAACTTCAATCTATGTTGGATTTGAAAACAAATAGTCCGGGTATGATATGAGCAAAACACCATGCCTTTGAACTCAAAAATATGGTACTTAAATCTGTTATAACTGACGACAAAAACTATATGAAAAATACAAAAAATATTTTTTCGATTTACAGTGACAACACTCGTGCATCCTTTCACTCCCACTGTTGCGTACGCAATGAATGGCTTCTGCATTCCACTGTTGAATAGGTTCGCGACGATGTAGTGCATCGTGATGTACTATTTATCTAACTGTTCCCAATTACCCGTCGTTCTCAATTAACCCACTCTCCCCTATATCATCACGTCAAGACCAATGGGGGTGGAGCACCAATGAAGAATACTCCTTAATCGAGATTTGGTTTTCGGGTTTGGGGACCAAAAGTAACTATTACACGCGGACGAAGTCGAGGGCAGAAGCTCGATATATAAACTAATACATTACGAAATTTCGTCAAAATCCGTCCCGTATTTTTTGCGTGATTCCTGTACAGACGACAGAGAGACAGACAAACAGACAAAAATTTTAAAAACTATAGATACGAGTACGTGTTCTCTCATGATACTAAGCCCGCCGGGAGTATTTTTTCTTTAAAATGTTTAATGTACAGATTTTGTTCCGTTAGCCTTTTATTATATGTATGTATAGATTCATTTGTATTATAAAATACAACAATTAAATGAAATATTAGGTCTTTACCTTAAATTGCCGTTTTGTATGAAAAAATTTAAACGAATTTATTTCATGTATTTTTTATTTGTATTAATCGAAGTAATCACCCATGCAATCAATGCATCTTTGCCAACGCAGTGGCAACTTATTGATGCCCTTCTTAAGACATCAGCTGGACGGGAGGCAACAAATTCTTCAAAGGCAAGGCAATGCCTCTCGGGTATTGAATTTATTTCCCGCCAAGGAGTTATCCAAATTCTGGAAAAAATAGTAGTCTGTAGGCGCCAGGTCTGGTGAGTAAGGCGGATGACGGAGAACTTCTAACCCCAGTTCTTGCAACTTCGAGGCCGTCTGCTGTACAGTATGAGGTCGCGCGTTGTTGTGCAGGAGCAGCGGAGACGAGCGATTGACCAATGCTGGTTGGAGATGTGCCAGCTTCTCCATCATTGTATTCAGTTCTTCACAGTACACATCTGCAGTAATGCTCACCCCGTTGGTAAGAAGCTGTGATGAATCACACCGACGCTAGACTACCAAACAGTGACCATCACTTTTCTAGGGGTAAGTTTTCGTTTAGGGCATTGTTTAGGTGCTGAACCAGGATCCAACCAACATGCTGAGCGCTTGCACTTGTCAAACAGAATCCAGTTTACATCGCCGGTAACAATGCGGTTCAAAATTCTTTCATTTGTGTGTCTGCTGAGCAGTGCAAGGTACGTCTCGACGCGTACTTCGCACTGGCAATCATTGAATTCGTGGAGCACCCATTTGTCAAGCTTTTTTAACTTGTCAATTTGACGCAAATGGACCAATATTGTTTTGACGCTAACGTCCAAATCTGCTGCTAATTCAGCCGTAGATTGTGTATCATTAGCTTCCAAAATCGCCTTTAATTCGTCATTGTCTACCAAAGTTCTCGGACGACTGCGAGGTTCATTTTTCAGATCGAAATTTCCAGAACGGAAGCGAGCATATCAATAACCGGTGGTGCGTTGGCTTGTAGTGTTAGCTCCGTAAACGTCGTTGATGTTGCGTGCCGCTTGTGCCGCGTTGCTGCCACGAGGGTACTCATATTCCATAATTACTCGAATTTTTAACGTATCCATGATGATAAAAAAGATTGAAATGCGATGAAAATGTAACAATAATCAATAAACAAATGACTACTTTTGGAAAAAGAATTCCATGTTTTTAAAATAAAATTAACTTGAATTTAGAATTCTTAGCCAAACAAAAGTTATTTTGATTTGAAATGGCCAGTACTGCAGAACGGCAATTTCATAGGTAAAGACCTAATAATTAAGTTTATTAATACATCATACGGGCTTATATTGTACTATGGAAATCGAAACATATCGAATTGAATCAGTTGTCTTGTCCATGGGAAATAAGAGAAGATGAGAAAACATTTAAAAAATGTTAATAAGAAATAAAGCAAGAATCAATCTTTAATTTTAAATAAATTAGAATGATAATAAGTTTCACTTTTCATTTGCTAATTTTTGCAAAGCATCCTATTATTTCCTTTTGTTGATTGTTTTATCCTCTAGGTCTGTATAGCAAACAATACACCCATCATCTGCTAATGAGTCTTCGTAGAAAGTCATCACGAAACGAACTAAATACCGTGGAATTTTGCGGGAAAATGTGTACAATAATTGCTAAACTTTTTGATCGCTCAGAATATAGCTGCGCAGAACACAAATGTAGGTATGAAAATATATATTATATTATGTGTATAGCATAGAGACACCTTAAGCATAAATAAATGCCAATTTTATATTCCGATAATAATATTTTGACTTTGTTTTATATTAAATTCTTGACGGTATTATCCGCAAGCCCTCACTTACGGCTATATTCAGGACGGCCAATAAAATAGGCGAGGGCTGTACATAATAGAGAATGTACTACACTGAACTAAGCCTCTAAAACTGTACCCTACGATCGTAGCAATATATCATGACGTGTATCGTCTTCATTATATTTAACATTAGTTTTATCCTCTTACCCAAATTTACGTATTCCTCAATAACTAGTTAGACTATTCGCTACTTAGGTAGTACCGTCACTTATAGTAGCTAACAAACATCAGAATTGTATAGTAAACCGTATCTATTTAACTAAGTTACAATACAACAACGTGTATAATGATGCATAATAGCACCGAATTGAGTTCTCAAACTATTTGACTCATTCAATCGTGAGTGGGAGAAAGTCATTTGCAGCGCACATTTCTCACGAACTATCTATTCATTACATTACATCTTAAATTAAGGAAAAAACAGGTCGTGTATAATTTAAAACGTCACAACTAGAAGGGTGATATGAACCTGCTTGGGTCGAAAACCTACCTCCACATACGTCGTGTAATATATCTGAATCATATGTATCGTTTGAACATGTAACGAGTTAGTAGATACGCTACTGTCCATCTCCCCGCCTGGATGTACATTGTGTCCGTATTGTGTACTATTGCAGGATGGAGGTGGGCACAGGGGGGTAAGGGATTGGTTTAGGGACGAACGGACGGGGGGGGCGCGTTTGTTTGTTAGTGTCCGTCCTCGAGGAATCGCCTCTCACTTACGATGTTTGCTTTTCACATTTTCTATTTGGATATTTTTTACCCAGATTTTCTTCATAGACACGTCACTCAAACACGTTGCCCTTTTTTGTGCTATAAACCGAAAATATTTTAAGACTCCTTGTCGTACGGAAACTATGTGCACTCCAGTAACATAATCTGTTTGGTGATGTTGTGAAAGAGATCAGTTTGAAGAAAACATTGCAAAATACATTTAAAAAAATCATATTTAGTTTATTTGTAATACTAGCTGCTACACGCGGCACCGCACGCGTTATTTTAAATGTATTAAACAAATGCATTTTTTTTTTCTCGAACTGACTACGCTATTGACCTGGCAGGGTCTTCAAAGCTTCACCGGACTAACACAAATGCTTAATTTTGATTAGGTATGTATATTACAGAAATTGTTTTTCAAAAACATTTGTAAATACGACACGCACGCCATCTACTGTAACATGTATTAGGGGTATTAGCTATGAAGGAGTGACTGAGCCATACTTTTGTGAGAAAATTACCAAAACATCGGCACAAGTGTATCAAGATACCATTCTTGAGAAGGTAGTGAAGCCCCTTAACAACACCATGTTCAATAATCAAGAATGGTCCTTCCAGCAAGACTCGGCGCCGGGTCATGTAGCTCGGTCTACGCAGTCTTGGTTGGAAACGAACGTTTCGGACTTCATCAGAGCTGAAGACTGACCGTCGTCTAGTTCCGATCTTACTCCGCTGGATTATGATTTATGGTCAGTTTTAGAGAGTACGGCTTTCTCTAAACGCCATGATAATTTGGAGTTCCTAAAACAATCCGTACGATTGGCAGTGAAAAATTTTCCCATGGAAAGAGTACGTGCTTGTATTGATAACTAGCCTCAATGTTTAAAGGATTGTATTGCAGCCAATGGAGACCACTTCTAATAAGCTTTTTAATATAAATGTTAGTTGCAATAGAAATGTTTTTTTTTTTGTTTTAGTATTTATGGCAAGACTAGGTAAAAACACTAACAGTGTGTCGTATGGAATGGTGTTTACCATCAGCAACATATTTACAACGTTAATCTACTATATACCACCCTCAGTACTCACTCACACTATAAAAGAATGTAATGAAAATTTTAAACTATACATTATCGAACAATATGTGTTAAATATTTTATTATATAGATATAATATGCCCATATTGTCGATACAATTAAGTTATTTTTATACGTTCCTATAATCACGTAGTTTTGTAGACGCAAGCGCGGTAAATAAAACAAAATGTTCACCAAATCGACCAAAGAGATAATACATATGATATTCAAATATATTTATTCTTGGTGTCGAGTACAGCGCACGTCTCACGCGCTTGTTTACAGTAAACAATATATTTTTTACCAATTTCACACGTACAAATGCACGGGTAACAGGTCATCTCTACCTATCACTACATAGTGTAAAATAAAATCTTATGCCAAACCTGTCTGTCTGTTCACGATAAACTCAAAAAATATAGAACGGATTTTCATTCCGTTTTCACCAGTAAATAAAATGATTCATGGGGAAGGTTTGGGTATAATTTGTCAAGGTTTTCTTTTTATTATCAGGCAGGGACAACGCCTGCCGAACCCGCTAGTTTAACATAAAATAGCTCATTAGGCAGTTGTCCGCCCGTAAAAGTCCCGTGAAAATCGGTCCAACCGATTCGGAGGTAGCACTGCGGACAAAATCTTAAGTAACAAAATAAAATAGTCTAAGTTATTTCTTATAAGGTGAGTTATCTGTCAGTGAAACTCCTGTGAAAATCAGTCCAAGCATTGCGGATATTCCACTGAGGATGAAGTCGAATAAAACCTAAATTACTTTTTATGAGGTATGCAATCTACCAGTGAATATGCCGTGAAAATCGGTCCAACCATTTTGGAAAAAGCATTGCGGACGAAACTGCGGGTAAATAAAATAGCTTATGTCACCCAATATAATTTCAGCTATCTGCTAATAAAATTCCCGTTAAAATAGGTCCAGCCGTTTCGGAGATTACCTGAAACAAACAAACAAATAGACAGACATACCGACTAAATTAAAAAAAAAATCTTTCATATAAGTAGCCATATCCATTCGACAAAAAGTTGTTATTTTAATATTACATACACACACTTTATTCTTATAATACGCAATAGATTACAAATCAAAAATTTGAAACAAAACTAACGTAGAATAAACATTTTAAATAGGAACACGAAATAACCTTTGAAAAATGTTTGCGTTTGCGTAATTGCAAACTTACCACGTTACCATGGCAACGTATATATAACGTATATTTAAAAGCTGTCAAAAGGAAAAATAGCTCGATTTTGAAGCATTCTTCATTGGTGCTCCGCTCCAATTGGTCTTAGCGTGTTGATATATAGCTTTCCTCGATAAATTGGCTATTATACCTAACACTGAAAGAAATCGGACCAGTAGTTCCTGAGATTAGCGCGTTCAACCAAACAAACAAACTCTTCTGCTTTATATATTAGTATAGATAATGGATTTTCGACGTGAATGTACGTGTAGTGTAATGTCGGAATGCTGTTATGAATCACATGATCACCTTACCGAACTTTAATGATATACAAAACAGTGTTTGTATATAACATTTTCAATCTCTCGTGAAAACAAGATGTTTTGGATTATTTTTTACTAAACAGATAAATAATAAGACCAAGTAATAAAGTTTATATTCGATTAAATTGACGGAAACTAACTACCAGTACTTATTTTGTAATGCCGTGGGTCTAACTAGTTTATTAATATGTGAAATATCTATCTGAATTCATAAATATCATTTATTCCTCTTACTTGTTTCACAGTACGCGTTCCATAGCATTATCGATTCATTAATTTGTAACTTGACTGAATTCCTTCACTTCTACAATCAAGAAATCAATAATCAAAATAGAAAGACAAAGTCCGAAGACAATGTAATAATGTAAAAAGACAATGTCGTCTCAATATATGTATATCCGGCATCCGAAACATATATCTCGTTTACTCGTAACGCTAATGTATTTATGTGAACCTTCTCTCCTCCCTCCTCAGAGCTAAGCAATGCTAGACTACAAACGGGAAAAAATAGTATAAAACAAGATAGCGCAGAAGTGAGTGGCCCACTGTGGGCGCGAGAGGGACGAACATCATCATTTAATTGCTTTTTTTTATTTGTGATAAGTTAAATAGAAAATACACAATTGCAACATTATAACAGGAGTTAAATTTTATCACGTAAATTAAGTTGCATGCGCTCTTTTTTATTGATATAAATTAGCAAACGAAACGATGATGGCGTAAGCTCGAATCCTTGCTACTGAATAGAAGCTTTCGGTGAAGGAATACCTCCTGATGAAATCATAACATGGTCGTTGGGCTTTTTTTTAAATCCACCCGGCTCCTAGCTACCACCATCAAGTTGAAGATCTAGTGTCAGCGAGTTTACCATCTTACAGCACTTCGTCATTTAACATGAGATGAGATTGTGCTGAAATGCCTAAACCTATAAAGTATACAAAAGAGTATTGCGATCCACCTGATGTTAAATGAATACTGCAACGTATGTCTGTATGCATTTAAGTTACCCGCAAAAGAGCCACGCTATTGACGAGATTTGCTACTTTTTTAATACTCCTCACATAGCACTTACTACATTATTATCTGGCGTTAACTGAAAGTTAACAGATTGGTCTCTCCTGCTGATAGCTCGTGTGTTGCTAAGTGTCTTAAAGGTCGTGACACAGCAACGTGAACACTACTACTTTACGACAGGTGTGGAGGATGGGCTGTGGGGTGAACTGTACACTCTCGTGTGATCCCGTTTGAGCGCGTCACGTTACTGCACGTTGTCGGTGTGCGTATAGAGAGTTGTTAGTAGGTCCTCGTCTCGCTGCACCCGCTGCTACTTACCTAGTGCAACGTGACGATGGCGCCTGTCGCTCGTAAATAAATTCGGACAATTACTGGAACAAAAGAATATATACGTATCAGAATTCAGGCACTTGACAATCCTCCTTTTTATTAATGATTATGTGCTCACATACTCTGTCTATTCATTTATCTAACTATACCTATAAAAGAACGTAAATCTAATTTGTCCGTACTTTTTAGATTTTGACGTGATAACGATAAATCGATAAACGCCAGCTGCGCGCACGAAAAAGCATACAAGCGATAGAGAGGCGCGATTGGCCTAAGCGTTAGCGTATAGCATCTATGTGTCTCTATTCCACTCCATCGGTCGATATGTCCAAGTAGAAGAGAGACAGCGCCATCACACAACCTACACGTGAACTTTTTTGTAAATTTTTGATCAATTTTGTCTAACAATAAACAATTTTAACTAATACATTTGTCATAACAAATGTATTTATTTAGTATAGTTTATTTAGCAAACTTCATACATAACTAACAAAATAGATCCAGTATAGTAACAGTTTATGTTACGCGATATTGTACTGACAAAGACGCAGCTTTATTGATATATAATGCGACAAGTGTATCACAGCATTCACAACATTGACTAATCTAGTTTAATCGTCGCCGATGTTCCAAAGAATAATAATAGGTCTTTACCTATGAAATTGCCGTTCTACAGTACTGGCCATTTCAAATCAAAATAATTTTTGTTTGGCTAAGAATTCTAATTTCAAAAATATTTTATTTTAAAAACATGGAATTCTTTTTCTATAAGTAGCCATTTGTTTATTGATTAGTGTTACATTTTCATCGCATTTCAATCTTTTTGTCATCATGGATACGTTAAAAGTTCGAGTAATTATGAAATATGAGTACCGTCGTGGCAGCAACGCGGCACAAGCGGCACGCAACATCAACGACGTTTACGGAGCTAACACTACAAACCAACGCACCTCCTGTTATTGGTTTGCTCGCTTCCGTTTTGGGAATTTCGACCTGAAAATCGAACCTCGCGGTCGTCTTGAGACTTTGGTCGACAATGACGAATTAAAGGCGATTGTGAAAGCTGATGATACACAATCTAAGGCTGAATTAGCAGCAGCTTTCGACGTTAGCGTCAAAACAATATTGGTCCATTTGCGTCAAATTGGCAAGGTAAAAAAGTTGAGAAATGGGTGCCCTACGAACTCAATGATCGCCAGCGCGAAAAATGGATTCGGTTTGATAACCGCAAGCGCTCAGGAAGTTGGTTGGATCCTGGTTCAGCACCTAAACAATGCCCTAAACTAAAACTTACACCTAGAAAAGTGATGGTCACTGTTTGGCGGTCTAGCGCCGGTGTGATTCATCACAGCTTCTTACCAAACGGGGTGAGCATTACTGTAGATGTGTACTGTGAAGAACTGAACACAATGATGGAGAAGCTTGCACATCTCCAACCTGCATTGATCAATCGCTCGTCTCCGCTACTCCTGCACGACAACGCGCGACCTCATACTGCACAGCAGACGGTCTCCAAGTTGCAAGAACTGGGTTTAGTTCTTCGTCATCCGCCCTACTCACCAGACCTTGCGCCTACAGACTACTACTTTTTCCATTATTTTGATAACTCCTTGGCGGGAAAAAAATTCAATACCCGAGAGGCAGTACAAAATGCCTTTGAAGAATTTGTTGCCTCTCGTCCAGCTGATTTCTATAAGAAGGGCATCAATGAACTGTCACTGCGTTGGCAAAGATCCATTGATTGCATGGGTGATTACTTCGATCAATACAAATAAAAAATACATGAAAAAAATTCGTTTAAATTTTTTCATACAAAACGGTAATTTCATAGGTAATGACCTAATATAAGTTGGCTTCTTTGACTTGGTAATTTTCAAACCGGTAGATTACCGCCTAAAATCATTTTTTTTAATGCGATGCCGTATTTAATGTAACCGTGCCTAAATGACTATATTTTTCCCACTCGTTTAACATGGGCCTTTTTCACTTTTTAAAAATTTATTTTTATATCGTTTATTTTATGGAATAACTTACCAAATATTAATAATTCTACATACTTGGGATGGAGAAATGGACAATTAGAAAACGCGGTAAAAATTCATTTTAAACTATCAAAATATACAAATTACATTTTTGACGGCCATATCAAAATTTGTCCATTTCAAGGATGGAGAATTAATTATATTTCGTAAAGTTATTCAATAAAATAAGCAAGATAAAAATTAATTTCTATAAAATGAAAAAACCCCATGTTGAATGAATAGCAAAAGAATCGTCATTTCGGCACGGTTAAATGGTATCGATTTTTTTCTTAACTATTTATAGGCTATAAACTAATGATTTGAACAATACCCAAATAAAAAAGGCAGCTCGGTAAATAACGGACATTCTAATGTGTATATAAACATAAACTCAAAATGTACAGATCTGCTGCGTTGTTCTAAGGTCTCTTCTTCTTCTTAGCGTTTTCCCAGCCTGGTACCAGGGTCCGGTATCTTACTAAACCTCCTCCACTTTGCCCGATCTTCGGCATCCTTCTGTGTGAGGTTATTTTCCTTTAAGTCCGCCTTTACCACGTCCAACCAGCGTTTCTTGGGCCTGCCACAAGACCTTGGGCCTTGTACAGTTATGTTGAGGCATCTATTTCTGACGTAGTCTGGAAGCCTGCGATTTATGTAGCTGTACCAGCGGAGTCGACTTTCCTGCAGCTTGTCTGCGATGTCACGGACTCCAAGGCTACCACGGATGTGTTCGTTTCGAATGCGATCTAATCGCGTAACGCCACACATCCATCGTAGCATCTTCATCTCAGTGACGTGTAGCTGCTGGACATGTCTAGCTAGGACCGGCCGGACGTTTCGCTGCCATAGAACAAGACCGGTCGGATGATGCATTTGTACACCAGACCTTTTAACTTCACGGGTATCCTTTGATCACATAAAACGCCGGTGACCTCTCGCCATTTCGCCCAAGCGGCGCCTACTCGAGATTGGACGTCGTGATCGATTGACCCGGACTCGTGTATCACAGACCCTAGGTACTTGAAGCCGCTTTCGTTACCTATTTTTAAGGGTTCGGAGTCCGTACTATTACAAGCCATGTACTTGGTCTTCGCAACGTTAAGTATTAGACCACCGTTCTCCAGCGCCTCATTCCACAGGTTTACCTTGTCCTCCAGTCTCTGCTTATTCTCGTCTGTCAGCGCAATGTCATCGGCATAAATCATTAGCCACGGGGATGGTTCGTAGATCTTTGCCGAGACTACATTAAGCACTATGCTGAACAGAAAAGGGCTTAGAGCTGAGCCCTGGTGGACACCAACTGTGATTGGGAATGGACGAGTGACTCCAATGGCAGTCCTCACCACGGATTTCGGATTGTGGTACATGCCCCGGATGATGTCAATATAGGTTTGTGGCACGTTTTTCTCCTTCAAAGCTTCTTGTTCTAAGGTCTAACCTAACGTTTTTAATAAATAGCAATAGACTAATAGGTAACTGCAAGACTTGCAATATTCTTTCAGCAAGACCAAGACCAAGACTGAGAGCGTAATATCAAAGCCAACACCAAGACCAGGAGTATTGACGCAAGACTAAGCCAAGTCTCTTCTTGGTCTTGCATTTGGGCAACACTAAATGATATTGACATTTACAATGGACATCTAAATGTAATTTAAAAAGCGTTTAATTAATTTTCTTTATGACTATAGAAAAATAATGTATAAAAGTTAAAAACGTTTTTCCCCGCAATTTGTATAAAAGTTTGAGCTTCAGTAGGTAATTTATTTTAAATGGTTCACCAAAGCTCACGGACTGATAACTTTGCATTATTTTTTTTATGTTTGTGGTGCCTCGTCTCTCCGCATTTACTTTAAGATAATATTTCTATTAATCTAAAAAGCATTCATGTCTATATTATTTTAATATTAAAATCTACATATATTCGTATACGCGATCGACTTTGTTTTGCGCTCACACAATATCTACAAGAATTAACTTTGATGCTTGAACTGCCGCGTTGGTCATACATAACTGGCAACAATTTCTTTTGTTAGAACACGGTCATTGGTGACCGGAGCGCTAGATAGTATTACTATTGTAAAAATGTATTCGTGGCGTCCTAAAAGAAACGTGATTACAGCGTGACAGTGATAGTGTGAAACTAACAATTTATTATCTGACCTCGGATCATTTTTACGTATTATACAATGAGTTATACTACCGGTAGAAGATATAAAACTGGCCCTAGTTTCATTTACATTTTATTTATCAATAAAATGTTGTTTGATGCTTCTAATAATTTCATATACATTTTGAAGGACTTGCTTTTGCTGGTGACTTCATTAGTGTAAATGTAGATTTCCCTTATCCTTTTCTTTACCCCTAACAAAGTGTACGAAAAATGTCATGATGATCGGTTCAGTAGTGAAGGCATGAACTTGTAACAAACAAACAAGTTTTTAGTTTTATTTAGAACTAGTTATGATAACGTAATTTTTTGCTTTTTGTCCTAACTTTTGTATGCGCACTAGAACCGTACCACCGAGTAATATGTATATACAGTGACGTCACTTACTAACAGTACGCTTGTGACGTATCATTTCCGTGACTAGAGGCGGAACTTGTCGGTACGGCGCGGGGGGCGAGGCGGTTCACTAAACAATCACATTTGATTAGTTTGCTTACTAAATATTCGGCTTATGGTCGAAACACAGCTCTACAGGTTTATTAGCGTTCTTGAATTTTTTCATTGTTCGAAATAGTTGGCGCGGTTCCCAGTTTATACGCGTTTATTTTGAAACTGTAGGATGATCTCTTGATGACTTATAATGAAACGTATATACGCATGTAATTGTATATGTCTTTACCCACAAAACTGCCAAAGTAACTGACGTTTATTTATATATCAATTCTAAAATCTTAAATCAATTTTATTTTGAATTCGTGAAAGTTTTATATTTTTCAATCTTCGATCAACAATAACTAGATATCGGGTCGGTGAGAAAAATACGTCTCGGTAAATAACAGCTCAATTGAAACGTGAGCTTAGTTTTGTTTAGTTTTTTTGAAACACAGCCAATGTAAGCACGTTTCACAATGCCGCAGTGTATTCAAAAGATGCAAAAATAATACCCGATTTCCCTAAATACATGTTGAATAAGTTATATTTTAAGCTTTAAACTAACAAATAATATTAAATTTTGAACAAAATTACCGATTTTAAACCTGTGGTACAAATGTTTGGTCAAGGCTCGCCAAACACGCACAATAACGGGAAAAAGTACTCTATCCATTGCGTGTTAAAGTTGAATTCACACTAAATGTTGTTTATGTTGTCTTTTCATTTGTAAGTGATGAGAGTAATTTATTGCCTTGCTCGGTTTATCGTAAGTATTAGATAATATTTTGAACATTCGTAACTTTATTACTAGGTGTCAGGGTTGTAATTAGGTTGAATTTAAAACTGTTTTAAAACTTTTTTCTCCCTTTCTTAGTAAACAAATAGCTACACATAAGTATATATTTACGCGATCAGGATAGAACTTCGATTTTGTACGTGACCTTTTATGTAGTTATTGTTGATCGAAGGTTTTTCATGAGTAAGGATTCTATGTATAGTAAATCTAGTATAAAATGAAGTAACTTATTCCTCTTTATTGTTTTTCAATATGTTTACTTCAATGCTTACACATTAGACTCGTAAGCCAGAAAGAAACATATTCAAAGGGCTACCTTCTCGCGACTGATGCACCGGTATTACTCTCACTGGCTCACGTCTACATCTATATTTCATTATAGTAACTATAAGAAAATACAATAAGTTCGTGCTTGTGCTTGCAAGACGATCTGTGCAATATATTCTCGCAGTTCTCTTGATATTAGTTTGAGGTTTACTCACGAACTGCATCACTTCTCAAGTTATTCAATATCTCACAGTATACACTAGTGTACCTTGCGTACGGTGCTGTAGAGGGGAGCTGTAGGAGGCAGGGGAGGAGGGTAGTGCTGACGTAATCCCTGCGTTACGCCTTCTTTACATGCATATATTTTATAAAAGATAAACTCTCTCCGTTAGTGAACATTTCTGAAGAATCTATAATCTTAAACGCGTTAGACAATTATTTTTTAACCAAAGATAAGATCTTTACCTATATTTGGTATATATTCTATCTAAATTAGGAAATTATATCGACAGAAAGATTACTGCTAGAACATTCTCTTGCAATATCTTACTTAAACCACTGAACATCGAGAAATATAAAATAACTGACGTTAGTCGAAAGTGCGATATCACTTAGCTTTTATATTTGCACGACTGCGGGGACTTGATACTATACAATACAAATACAAAATGTTTAAAGCTACATGCAAAATATCAACATAACAATTTCTTTGTTCTTCAATTGTAGTTAAGTATCACTCTTTATAACATCTAATTTGGTAGCTTATACATAAATTAATACACATTGCGTTATGTTTGTACACAAAATATAAAATGTCAGTTGTTATAAAACATTACAGATACAACAAGACTTATGACAGTTAGTATAACGCCTCTCTCATACATAAATGACGATTCTTTGATTACTTTTTCTTTTATTCTTAGGAGGGAAACGGACAGACGGGTCACCTGATTTTAAGTGATCACCGCCGTCCATAGACACTAGAAACACCAGGGAAGTGCTTATTACTGTTATTTATAATAATTGTCGTTTGTTAGAAATTCTCGGCTTTTCTCTTTTTTATTTGTCTAAAAGTTATAGACACGTGTATATATATATATATACACGTCGATAGTTTTGTATTACAAAATGAAACTATCGTTTTTGCGTATTTCTTTATTTGTATAATATTATATTGCTTATTACAATATGGAAATAATATTGTATAGTGAAAATTGACATGTCCTTTTCGATCGTTTCGCTGTACTCATACACACATACACACATGTAACATGTACAACACTGACCTTAGTGACTATATTTGGCAATATTTCTTACTCTCTAACCTTAACCTATCACTATAATTGTCTAATTATTCATAACTACGTATAATTAAATTTTATGCGTTCATAAAATAGGACCGCGTATTGTAGATATAAAAAAACTGGGATGACCTGATTCAACCCTAAATCTAGATATCTTTATAGATCACATAAAGCAAACCATCAACTTTGACTCCTCATTCTGGTGTACTACCATACACCCGGTACATGTTCTTGTTAAAATTATGTTTCACAATGAAATTTCGAATACAATCGGCTATATAATATGAAAACCCAAATAACTGCGTCGATTCGATTAGACTAGATTCGAAAAACTGATTGGTTGTTTCAAAAAAGTCACCGCATCACGAAGTTTACGCGCATGTATTGTCGAATTATACCCCTTTACATAACTTCGCACTGTGGACTATGGCAACACAACCTAGTTCGTAATATCTGAGGTATCAGACAGATATTTGACATTCCATAAGACCAAAGAAAATAATAATTATTTCAGTTCAATTAATTATTAATGCATTTTATAATTTTACATATTGTAGTATAATAAAATTAACTTACTATTTGATCAGTTGATTTCAAAAGGCATGTAGGATGAAAAAAAGTAATTGTAATGTAAGAATAAAATGACGGATGGCGAAACGTCTTTTTCATTTGCATGTGAGTATATGTTGAGTGTCATTCAAGCACTACTGTGAGTAATGTATATTTTAATTAATTTAATGTGTTTTAATGCATTTTATATAAAAAGAATAGTACTGTACACTTTTCCTCCATATAACTTTAACTATGCCAAATTTCACGTTCATCCGTTCGCGCAATTCGCTTAAAAAGGGGTACAAAGTTTTCGCTTCACGTATTTATATATATATATGTCGGGGAGAACGTTATTCCCGTTGACATCGTCATTAGTGGTTACGGCATTAGTGGGCGTCATTCGGGTAAAATGCGAGCACAAAACACAATGTAGACAGTTTCATGTATTTTAATTTAGATTCAACAATAGTTTTACACTATACAATGATATCGTTGCAAAAATTAACAATTAAGACAGCTACATACAATGTAATTTACGTAATGACCAATCAGAGCAGAGCTAATGCCTCGAGCGTGGTCGAGGCGCCATCTTTACTTTTAGAAGGTGGACAGTTTATATGGGACATTCGTTTGGTAGCAACAGATCGAGTTGGATCGTTGTTAAGAGTATTATTATATTCGGTGATTAAAGTAAGATCGGTGCCCCGAACTCGCTGCTCGGTCTTTGTCGGAGGAAGCTATAAGTCGAGTTGATTATTGTTTGCACACATAATATTATTTGTCTTCATCTAAATTCTTCATTTAATTTTATTTGATTTATAACATTTTTACATAACTTAAAAGCCTTAATAATCTGATAAAAGTTAAGAATATTGTAATTCACATAACGACCAATCAGAACAGACCATGTGCCTCGAGCGGAGTCAAGACAACCATTTACTTTAAAAGGCGCACAGTTTTATTACTTTCAAAATACTTAATATTTATTCTATTTCATTTGTTACATTTTTCTATAGCTTAAAACCTTAATAATGTAATAGAAGCTACATACAATGTAATTTACGTAATGACCAATCAGAGCAGAGCTAATGCCTCGAGCGTGGTCGAGGCGCCACCTTTACTTTTAGAAGGTGGACAGTTGATATGGGACATTCGTTTGGTAGCACCAGATCGAGTTGGATCGTTGATGAGAGTA
>MU159021.1:409483-428954 GCA_015888305.1 Antheraea pernyi
TTAATAAATGAAACCTACACATTAAATAGAAGTAGATTCCAGACATCGACACACTTCATTTTCTTTATGCTGTAAACAAAAGAGTTTGAACAGTGGCTAGCTACTGAGACATGCCGTCGCGTCGCGTCGCGTCGTGCCGCCAACTAATGTCCGGCACACTTGAATACTTAGTAAAGTGCATACAGCCTTTAAGTACTCTCTTATGCAAGTAACGATAATGAAAATATCGTGTTAGTTCTTATCCCTTTAAAGTTTTTTGTATAAATATACCACTCATGAGACCTTAATTAGTTTCACACTGCACAGTAAAAGTTTTTATTATAAAAAAAAACCAATACAGAATAGAGAAATCCTACATTTATTAACTCAACGTAGATCAATCTGGATTATCCTGATCGTAATATTTATCTAATCTTATTCTGTTAGTTAAGGAAATATTTACTAATTGTTATTAATTTTTTTGCTTGATTTTTTAAGGAAACTCTCTCTTTTAGATGAATTTTTTTTTCTCAATTTACGAGCAACATCGTTGACATACTTTATCTTGATAACTTGTATTATGTATGATGTGTAATGTATTTATTATACTGTAAACAATAAATTGTATTATACTGGTGAATTCCTTTTTTTAAATTGTTTTACATTTTGTTGCTGTCAAATTTTTAGGCCTAACCAAAATCGAATCTCACGTTCTGCTATTCTACCGACCTTGAAAGCTAACGTATCCTAAGCTCGAAACATTTTTTTCTTTGGGATTATCAAATTAAAAATACTTAGTTATTTATTTCAATGGATTTACATTTTGTTCTTATCACATTTTAGAGCTAACCTAAATCGAATCTCAAGATTGTCTATTCTACCGTTCTTGAATGTTAAAGTACCTAAAATAGAAACAATTTTTTTGAAGTCGCAAAGATTACATTTGTACCTTCTTTAAAACTATCAAATTAAAAACATTTGGTTATTTATTTACATAATAGGACCTCCGACAACGAATACTACGGAATATTTACTTGATAAGAGTTATTATAAATTTATGGTACTCCCTGAATTATAGAAAAAAAAGGAATCAACTGTAACTGAAGGCTGTGTGGCGTTCTGCTTTTAATTTTACATCACTTGTTTGCAACAAGTCATAGAATGTAAGACTGGAAAAAATGCTGTCAATAAGGCAACTAAGTGAATCGCATCCATAGATCCACGCGGTACCCTGACAACTGCCACTTTCACCAGGAGCACGTAGGGACGGTAGTGTAAGACGATATGTTTAATTTGTATCAAAGTGTATTGTAACTTGTATCATATTTGCATAAAAGAAAAATCAATAGAACACCTGTAGTATTTTATTCCACTGCACCGGTAACAACCAACACAAACCCTCGAGGTTACAAACCGCCAAAACTATGATGTTGATATAGTGTCCATAGTAAATGGAAATTAAAATCAAAATATAAGCTTTATGAATTATAAAGACGAAATTAAATATTACGTTAACATAATTTTAAAGTTAACATTTCTTTGAAATTTGTGAAATAAGGTGTTAATGTATTCGTTCAAAAGTATTATTCAGCAACTCCATAAAGAAGTCAAATGTGCAACACTGTCCTAGTCTATATAATTTAAAGACCCATTTATAAAGTATGTCTAAGTTCGATTACAAATTGAAAACTTGGGAACTTTTGCACTACCAAAGAAGTTTCCCAAGTCACGATCTTTATAATATTCGGGGACAGAATTTAACCGAGTTTTGAGAGCATGCCCTTAATGTGTTTTAGCTGGTGTGCTAATTTGCAATAATCGCTTGAGAAGTTAGTGCGACAGATGCCTTTCGGATGATTTGTATTGTATAGCGCGCTTATGAAATTAATCTATAGCGTTCATTTATCAACTTTGTGACGAAACGAAATATAGATGTAACACGAAGAATTTCGTTAAGATTTTTCACTTCACTGCAGGCTATCTATAATACTATAATTAATAATAATATTATAAACTTTACCTAGTTTGTAAATTTGTGACGTTGTAAGGCGTAATCTCAGGAACGAGTGGTCCGATTTGAAAAATTATTTCAGTGTTATATAGCTCATTTATCGAGGAAGGTTATAAGCTATATATATATGTCGGGGAGAACGTTATTCCCGTTGACATCGTCATTAGTGGTTACGGCATTAGTGGGCGTCATTCGGGTAAAATGCGAGCACAAAACACAATGTAGACAGTTTCATGTATTTTAGTTTAGATTCAACAATAGTTTTACACTATACAATGATATCGTTGCAAAAATTAACAATTAAGACCGAGCAGCGAGTTCGGGGCACCGATCTTACTTTAATCACCGAATATAATAATACTCTTATCAACGATCCAACTCGATCTGTTGCTACCAAACGAATGTCCCATATAAACTGTTCACCTTCTAAAAGTAAAGATGGCGCCTCGACCACGCTCGAGGCATTAGCTCTGCTCTGATTGGTCATTACGTAAATTACATTGTATGTAGCTTCTATTACATTATTAAGGTTTTAAGCTATAGAAAAATGTAACAAATGAAATAGAATAAATATTAAGTATTTTGAAAGTAATAAAACTGTACGCCTTTTAAAGTAAATGGTTGTCTTGACTCCGCTCGAGGCACATGGTCTGTTCTGATTGGTCGTTATGTGAATTACAATATTCTTAACTTTTATCAGATTATTAAGGCTTTTAAGTTATGTAAAAATGTTATAAATCAAATAAAATTAAATGAAGAATTTAGATGAAGACAAATAATATTATGTGTGCAAACAATAATCAACTCGACTTATAGCTTCCTCCGACATATATATATATATATGATGATAATACGTAAAATGTTTTATATATGATAGCTCACCTTTCGAATAAACTGTAAAACAAAAGAAGAATAACGCTTCCCAGACGTATTAGGAAATTAATTAGATAATGTTGTGTTCGGAGTTCCAGTTTCTTGACTCTTGCCGGGACCCGAAACCATGCACAACAAATTATGTAAACACTTAAATAGTTTGAGCAAACCACTGCCCGACCATTACTTAGGTAAACACAAGTACATGTACGTACACAGTAATTATTCATAAATATAATTGCTATGTTATTTGAAATTTACTTTCATAAAATACTCATAACAACTTGATGTAGAATATTATTTGTACAAGTCGAAACTCTATGTGAACTCAACGTAAGCATTCTTAATTTTCTTTGTAATAGAAAAAGAAAAGTATTAATTATGAGAACTAATAATTATGAATTGTATGTCTCGTGGTGGACGTTGGGTTGTAGGCGGCAGTTATAATCATAGATAACGTCTTCCTTGTCATTTAGTCATGGCATTGACTTCAAATATATTATTAGGTAGCGCAAATATCAATATTTTTTATTTAATTTGGTTAATAATTCAGTTATTTTTCGCTTTTAGTGCCTTATTAGTTTTTTACATTGAAGGCGGTTTATTTTTTTTCTCGAATATGATAAGGATAACTTGGATATTATATCCTCTGTATTAAGCTTGATTATATGTAGTATAAGCAGATATTTTACGTTTATTAAAAAAAATATACATTCACTGACATTTGCGTACCAAAAAACGGATTGCATTAGACTACAGAGAATTTTTGTTTTTAATGGAAGCCTATTCATTTTAAAAAACACACATCTCTATATCATTGTTAAGTGTTTAGTATAAATATTTGTAGTTAACCGTTATGTTTACCAAAGCTCCATAGTTCTGCTGTAAATCGTATTCAAAAACCCTGAAAATCGACTCTGCAGTACTTGCCATTTCATATCAAAATAATTTTTGTTTGGCTAAGAATTCTTATTTCAAATTAATTTTATTTTAAAAACATGGAATTCTTTTCCAAAAGTAGTCATTTCTTTATTGATTAGGGTTACATTTTCATCGCATTTCAATATTTTTTGTCATATACGTTGTCCGTGATACGTTAAAAATTCGAGTAATTATGGAATATGAGTACCGTCGTGGCAGCAACGCGGCACAAGTGGCAAGCAACATCAACGACGTTTACGGAGCTAACACTACAAACCAACGCACCACCTGTTATTGGTTTGCTCGCTTCCGTTCTGGGAATTTAGACCTAAAAAATGATCCTTGCGGTCGTCCTAAGACTTTGGTCGACAATGACGAATTAAAGGCGATTGTGGAAGCTGATGATACATAATCTACGGCTGAATTAGCAGCAGCTTTCGACGTTAGCGTCAAAACAATATTGGTCCATTTGCGTCAAATTGGCAAGGTAAAAAAGCTTGACAAATGGGTGCCCCACGAATTCAATGATCGCCAGCGCGAAGTACGCGTCGAGACGTGCCTTGCACTGCTCAACAGACACACAAATGAAGGAATCTTGAACCGCATTGTCACCTGCGATGAAAAATGGATTCTGTTTGATAACCGCAAGCGCTCAGCAAGTTGGATGGATCCTGGTTCAGCACCTAAACAATGCCCTAAACGAAAACTTCCTCCTAGAAAAGTGATGGTCACTGTTTGGTGCTCTAGCGCCGGTGTGATTCATCACAGCTTCTTACCAAACGGGGTGAGCATTACTGCAGATGTCTACTATGAAGAACTGAACACAATAATGGAGAAGCTGGCACATCTCCAACCAGCATTGGTCAATTGCTCGTCTTCGCTGCTCCTGCACGACAACGCGCGACCTCATACTGCACAGCAGATGTTCTCCAAGTTGCAAGAACTGGGGTTGGAAGTTCTCCGTCATCCGCCCTACTCACCAGACCTTGCGCGTACGTCTGTACTACTTATTCCAGAATTTGGATAACTCCTTGGCGGGAAAAAATTCAATACCCTAGAGGCAGTACAAAAAGCCTTTGAAGAATTTGTTGCCTCCCGTCCAGCTGATTTCTTTAAGAAGGGCATCAATAAACTGCCACTGCGTTGGCAAGGATGCATTAATTGCATGGGTGACTACTTCGATTAATAAAAATAAAAAATACATGAAAAAATTCGTTTACGTTTTTTCATACAAAACGGCAATTTCATAGACCAAGACCTAATATTATAAAATATAAAAAAAAGATAAAATGATAATAAAATCAAAACGTTTAGTCGGTACGTAGCACATTCATGACGTTGGCTAGCGTAGCTGTGACGTAACCACGTAGCATGTTAGTCGCGTAGCAATGTTGCTACGTAGCACGATTTTAACATAGAAATGCAATTGCTTAGCGAGGCGGAACGGTCAACCCTCCCCCTCCACACCGCTCCCGAACTCGCGTAGCTGGAGCCCGCACTACGAGATCTAATAAATAGGTTGTAATGTACACATTAAATAGAGCAAAGCGTCAAAAAACAACTTCTCGTAGATTCATATATGTAATGCGTAGTTTAGTTTCTAACGACTATATGTAATGTAATATGTGTAACATGAAATGCATTGTAGGAACAACTTTGTATATTTTCTATTAAGATATCTACACAGCCATCTCTTTAAGTCACAATTAACTTACTACTGAGTATAGGTTTCTCTGGCTTTAACCATTCCTTATTAGTTTGCACTACTCAAACTCGGAGACTCTATATAGGCTCTATATAGGTTTATCTTTTCAACTTACATTACTGTAGCAATATCCATTAAGAAGAAGATTGCAATTTACTTGTAAAGTACACACAAAAGAAGTAAATGGAATTTTAATAGTATTTTAATAGATAAATGCTAAACAGAATTCATGATGATGAACCAATAGCATACATTGATACAATTATTTATCTAGGCAAACAGATCTCTTTCACTAAGGAAAACAATGAATTTGAAGTTGAAAGAAGAATTGCAGGTGCATAGAGAAAATTTGGAAATTTAAAAAAAATATTAGAAGTTCCATGCCTATAAAAATTAAAAAAGTGATGGATTCTTGCATATTTCCATCCATTAAATACGCATGTCAAACTTGGCAATGCTCGTAAAAAACATCGCGTAAAAAACAAAATAAGATCTTGTCAGCTGCGTATGGAGAGACGTATTGTTAACATCAAAAGAATTCAAAAGATACGTCATACTATAATAAGGAACCAAACAAATGTGATTGATGCTCTTACGTATTCATTAAAACTGAAGTGGAAATGGGTAGGACATGTTGCCAGTATGAGTGACTGTCGTTGGACGAAACGGGTTACAACATGGGTAGGTTCAAAAGGTGTTAGAAAAAGAGGAAGACCTAAAGAAAGGTGAGAAGATAACATAAAATATATCGCAGGGAGAAACTGGCTAACGGAAGCGACAGACAGAGAACGCAGAAGTAGTTTGGAGGAAGCCTTCACCCTCGCCTGAGAGGTTCGTGGTAAATTTAATTTCGAAAAAATTTTTTTTTACTTTTTTATAGGAGCACTTTTGTTTTGTGATCGCTCTCGGCGCGGCGCTCGCGTCGCCCAGTTTGTTCGGTATCATCGTATGAGAAGCGCGTGTGCTTTGAGACAATTGTGGGTTTCACGTAGCGCACTAACTTTAATGTGATTACTCAGTTCGTTCGCTATCGTAATACATGAAGTGTGTGTTCTGTGAGACGATTGTCCGTTCCTCGTGGCACACTAACATTATTGTGATTATCACCCACCATCATCATACTAGTGTCGCAGCTTGCCTGCGCCGACCACTGGCATCGTACCACTCACAGTACCGGTGAGTGATCCTAACATTGGCTTTCTTGTTCTCGCTGACTTCGTTCGCCTCTTATTCGCATCACAGCTTGGAGACAACCATAGTGTATACTTTGTTTATTTTTATTTTTTATGTGGCATGAAATAAAAGGTTTTTTTTATTATATTTATTAAAATAACAAAGTACGCGCTTATCTACGGCACTGATCCCTCGAGGAGATAATGAGAAACGAAATAAATTACAGGAATGTGGATTAGTCGGGATAATCCCGCAGCTAGAAACGAGATCACCGCGCGCCGCGAGACCGGCACGCGGCGCGCTCTTACGACTCCGCGCGGGGGACGAGTTCACGTGGAACATTAAACATTCTTGTTAAATATTCAACAGAGTTGCACGAGCTCTACCGAGACACGCACGCAACTGCTTGCCGCCTGCTATTTGTATTTCAATCGCGCGGCCAACACACTTCGCACACGTGCTTTTTGTCTCTTTATTTTAATGAGACTTCAGTACATCCTTGGTGACTATGCCAGCCTCATAGGGTAACTCACTTGGATTCATATATTATTGAACTTGATTCTCACATTCAGAAATTAAGGAAACAAATTTATAAATTATTCTAGCCACATAAGATACAGGCTTTCCTAACCTAACCTCTCCAAAACATCTCCAGGACTAAAAGTTGTAACATTAACATGGGCTTAGAGTTTTATTTAATTGTGCTTTTATGAGCAATCTGGAACACATCAACTTACTGTTAAACTCATGGACTTAATATGTCAGGAATAATTATTAAAGAAAATAATGTGTGAAACATATCAAGACAGATATAATATAAACTTACTAACTTTTGAGTCACAGTAGTCCCTTTTGTGAACTTTTTTCGGTTGTCACTTTGATGTCCAGTACCGAATTGTCGCTAGTTTTATTGTATCACTTATATACCTATTCTATAAAACGAGGGGTCGAAATTCCTAGTAATTTCTTAAAATTTGCAACACGCGGGCGGATAACGTTGAAAAAAAACTAAGAAATGTTCAAATTATTTTTGGAAGCTATATTAAAAATTCTTAAGAAAGTAGAAATAATAAAATTTCAGTGTTTTTACGAATTGGATTATCTCTTTATATTTATTTATACGTATGTAACTACCTAATACCTATTATAAGTTATATACTCAATTCTTAATACAGCTCGTAACGATATTGTTACGGCTCACGATTATTCGCTCAATTTTATGTTGGTCAAAATTAATTATACCAGATTATATTTTTCTATGCCGGTTTTATGAAGCAGGAGCTTTCAGACATGTCACATTGAAATAAGTTAATGGAAAGCATTTTGGAAACTTGCATGCCTGCATGCATGCATGGAAACATGCAGAAATGATTGCCGTCGCTAGGGAAATTTGGCATCCTTTGTGAAAAAAAGTGTTTTTTGTATTCCCTCGGAACAGGCAAGAAAGAGGAACCAAAATAACTAGCAAGTGCGATCTTGAGATCGTGAAATTGATTTGTTTGATATCCCTTTTCTTTTTCATAATATTTGATAATAGAGATATTTTAAAATTGCCGCCGTGAATATCGTACCCATTTGCAAGTCGATACGCAATACACAAGCGCTACATGTGTATAAGTATGGATGTTGTTTGTCCATCCTCCTATAAGTATATGAGTAGCGGTGTGGAGTGCCAGATCGCCTCTATTATTTAAAAGTGTATTGCTGTCGGTGTTGAACCTGAAACAAATCAATACAAATAGGTACTAAGTACTTGTTAGATAATATACAATTGTCGTGCTACTTTATAGGCTCTTCGCGAAAGGTTACATAGTTCTTAGGCCTTTCTTCAGACAGACTTGTAAATATACTTATGTATGAAGAATTTGCAAGAAACGCATCGCTGGAGACCAGCTACCACGATATTCCCTTTCGTCGTCATATTCTCCACTCAACAACACCCGCCTGTGAGTTTAATTATACGAAGCGCTAGGAGACGAGCCTGACACGAGTCCGAGGCCGACAGCCCATCAGCATCTCATTACGGAAAGCTAATTTCTCATTTTGTCTAAGATTAATATTCTCACAGTACAGTCGCCGACGGAGATCATTTATTTTATAGTTTCCAGTTAAGTGCTTTATATTATTGTACTATGTTTATAAAAGGAGTTTTTAATCAAACGGTAAGACAACCGACTCGCGGCCGGGAGAAACATTTAACAATCATTTAGCTATCTCATATGAGGTTAGAGGTAGAGTGGAACCGAAGGGCGGGCGGTGAAGGTGGCGACCGCGGGTAATGAACACATATCTTTGCTTTGAATACTATTAAGACTGGCTTAGTTCATATTGTAATGCCGAAATATTGTTCTTCAATCTGATGTAACCGAACATCGGCAATCGGGTAAATATAAATTAGATAAACCGTAACGAAGTGGCAAAGTAGCGATAAATACTTGCAGCAACATCTCAACGGGCATCTTATAACTAAATATTCTTCCTTATAAAAAAAAAGAAGAACATTACGATTATCAATTTTAAGTTTTGAAGAAACTAACGGTCTAAACAACCGTCTAAATTTAACTGAAACAATATTATTTTTAATAAGCTTAAATAAATATATTTGATAATATCAAAAGTGTGCCGAACTGTAACGGACTCATAAACATTACAAATGCCTCGCTAAAAAATACAATATTGCATATCGTTTTATCATCATAGAATACTACTATGGATAACAAATCAAACTATAACACCCATATTCTAAAACGTTTCCTCGAACGTTCCTCCACTCCACTCAACCTCAGTCAAGGAAATTGGTATTCTTAGCTGCAAAAAATCTCCTCCACTTGACGTTCCTCGAAATTTTTCCTCATTCAAGGTGAGGAAGCAACTGTCAAACTCAAGGTACGTCGGGACCTACCTTAAGGAATACTCGTGGAAGATTTACGCCATTATTTACTGTATTCATACGTCCACGATTGGAAATAAAAGTTGATTATTATATTATGATAATTTTTACGGGTGGATTTCTAATTATATTTGAATTATGTCTATGATAGTCCATGCGATTATCCTGAACGGAGGTTTTTATGAGATACACAAAGCCCTATTGAATTTAAGCCTACAAAGGATTCCAAATAAGCCATCATCTTCGGAAAGAAACTATCTTGAATATATTGTTGCCGTTTGTATCAACAGCAGAATTGAAAACAGTAAAAGAGGTCTACTCATTTCATCTTTAATTCAGTTGTCAATCTCGTCGAGATTTTATACAATCGGATATTATCAAACAAGTGAAACCATGTTTATATGCAAATCTTTAGAAAAATATGATTTCTTTGTTCAAAAACAAATATACATCGTTTGCTTTTACTTTGCAGATTGTATGTGGAGATTTATATCAAATTAGTCAATCTGTAACATTAGAATTAGTTCCTAAAAGCTTGGAGGTCTGTGGAGTCCTTCACATATCTTTATTAACCAATTAATATTATTACTGAGCCTATCAGATACCTGCAAGAGGTACCAGTGACAAATGTAAATGTCATTGAACGAGGTAGCCTAGTGAGAGCTGCATTTATTAAAAGAGATTTTGAACATTGATTGTGATACTTTTATTTAAATCAAAATGACACATTCATCCTTTAATATCAATATTTTGTGATAATAAGATATTACTATACATTTATTATTATTTCTAATATTATATTATATAATAGAAGTTTCACATAATCTGTCCCAGTTATATAGGCTTCGTCTTACCCCAATGGATGATATCAATTAATTCTTTGTATATCATCATCACAAGACAGTTACTATAGGAGTGCTTTATTTTGAGAGTAAACTAATGGTTTTTTCAACGGGGAAAGGAATCTATACGGAATTAGGATTGTAGAAAAATAGTTTAATAGTAAATGAAATTGATTTCATAGATATAGTAAGGTGCAAAATATCACACACATAAACAGAAAATTTATCACTTCTATATACATTATATTTTAATTTATTTATTGAATAATAAAACACATGAATGAATTTATTTATTCTATATGTAATGGTTTATATATATGACTGCTTTTTTTTGTTTTGTTTGATTGGATTGTATCGCTTCTACATTTCTTCACTCTATTGCAGCAATTTTATACATTTCCTCTGATGCTTTTACCAAACACTACTTCTCTTCGATTATTAGACTGTGCAGCTCTTCTTCCCTTTCTTGTATGCATGCATAGTTAATCATCTTTATTTGGAACTCTTGATTTATAACCTTAGACCTAATAGTTTTAGCAGTACCTAGGAGGAATAAAAAGTATATTAGTTCAAATTAATGATTATATCTCAGTACTTCATTTTTGAGGGAATGAAATATTAAAGTTTAGAGTTATAAAAATGGAAAACTTTCTGCACACTTTAAACGTAAAAAACATTATATTTATTTTCATTCACAACAATGTAGCTTATTTCACAAACACTAAACACAAGCACTAAAATTCTGGACCTATATATGTATTATATGATATATGTTTTAGATGTATTAAACTACTCGTGCTACAACTAAGATGGCAATCAAGAAAATGTAAAATTAAAAATATAACATTTTAATATGGCTCATATTCTATTAGATTGCATTTGATCATATACTTGTACATATTGCACTACTATCTAATCCTTAGGTAAAGAAAACAAGCTTTATGTTATGGTATACTCTATAATTAAGTACCTATATGATATCATTGTCTGATGGAAATTTAAATCATGCTGTCTCAATGTAGAGTATCTCTAAAAACAAAGTATGAAAACTACTTTTACTTAGTTAATTAATTTTATTTACTTCCAGTAAATCGTTAATGTAATAAATATAGTACTCGATATTTACCTTGAGAGGTGTCTTCGGGTAAATTGTCACTATCAATGACATGCTTTATTTCTGTCTGTTGGTTTTAATAAAGCCTCATCCACCAGCATAGGATCTTCTTTTCTTTATAGTAGATCAACCGGCACATATGACATTGATTTTGACTTTTATTTACTTATTGTAGACAACTTTTCCGGCACACTAAATATTTGTCTTCCAGAAATATTTTGTAATAGAGAATAGTATTAACATATAAAACAAAAACAGACTTTCAATTTGTCACAACACCACAACAAACCTCAAACATAAATAAAAGGTCGCAGGCGACGTAACACAGATAAAAAAAGGAACAGATAATTGCAAAGTTTCCAGTAACCATAGACGAAAAGATTAAAAAATACACTGTAATCTATGATTTAATGACGTATACAATGACGTTTTACCTCGACTCCACCTCATTCGAGGATCCCCGAGATTACCTCAACACCATGTTGAGTCGCAACTAAGAATACCGAGTTCGAGGATTCCTTGAGATACTCCTTGAGGTAACCTCGAATGAGCCGAGGTTGAGGAAGGTTTGAAGTAACGTCTTGGAATATGGGTGTCAGATTCATATGCACTCGCTCAAAGACACAGGGACACACATATTCGCAGCTCAGCTTAAAGCATACTTACTAGACAATGCATATCTCATTTCGTATCACACGGTAAATATCTTTGTAATATGGCGTCGGTTTGAGGGCATTGTACTTTTGATTGACGAAATGAAGAGTGCAACGATAAAAATTATCTCGCCGATAATTTCACGAAACGATGCCCAAGTAGCTTAGCACTCACAGGGGTAGACAACATGCCCACTTGTAAGTCGCATTAACTCAACTTCAGGGACTCATATCACTTGAAATCGTAAAACCATGACGGCATACCATTCTGCCAGCGATGCCGTAATAGAAAAATTCCACAGCTGACTCAATTCATAAAACATAATAACATCTTACGCAAAACTTTACTGGAAAAATCCATTTCTATAGCATCGCTTAGCAAACGCATTGCGTTACAGCGAGATCTCAAAGCTTCATTAATCGAATTATTAGGTATTATTTATTATACCGTGTTATCGACTACGAAACTTGTTCACTTGTATTATTATTTGTATAGTGATATTGTTTGAGTGGCGGCCGCGCGCTCTCACCCCACCCGTTCTATTTGCGTGTTCTAATCCTACAACAAGCCTAAACTGATCATGGTGAAACCACATCTTACCGGTTGTGTTATTATAATGCTCGCATTGATATCTATTAATTTTCGAGTTGACGCCAACTTAGAGCTGTTCACTTTAAATATTTATTGCGTAGTTGCTACTATAGCAGCTATTACGGACACAAAACGATGCGCAACTCGGGGCACGTACGAGGCGAACGATAGATTTCAAGCAGCTATACTCAACCTACGGGCAGCTGGGTCTTTGTAGTTTACCCACCCAATTATACTTTATTTTCAATTATTTTTCTTGCCCATCAGAAAAACTATGAGCACGCTGAGTAAGTGAAATAGATCTCAAATAACTCGACCGCAATGCGTTCCTTGTGATATAAGGGTTATACCAGGCTTGCTTTATTATACATTATACAACTATTTTTCACTACATTAATACATTGTTAATTTCAAATTACGTTTTTTTTATTTAATACATTAATATTCGTAGTTTGTGACCCGTTTAAAAAAAATTGAGTACCACTGATTTAAAGGAAATTAATCTTACAGAATTTTACAGATTAATTCCCTTTAAATAACATACGAGTTTAGTTATGTGTTTGCTTTATAGTACTTTATAGGTTTTACAATTTCACCACTGCTTTGCTTGATATGAAATGATGATGTGGTCTACTGATTTGTTTTCGAGCGCAGCTGCCGAAGCACACCCACCTTAGGAAAAGGCACGATGCTTTAGTTTCATCACGATTCGACACGACATCACGAAATCACAAAGATTCGAGCTCACGTCAATCGAGGCAGTTTCCAAACTCGCTCACCACTGAGTCAACATCGTTTTTACTCTATTTCATGTTTTTAAATGGATGCTGTGGTCGTATGTTGCTACTTGACTCTGTATGTTGGTAGAAATTTGTAATTTTATTTTTACAATTAAATGTTTTAGCATATTTTACCGTAAAATAAAGTTACAATTAAACTATAAAGAACAGTGAATATTGTGTTTTGTGCTCGCATTACACCCTGATAACACCCACGAGACCAGTAAGGACTTAATGGTGATATCCAGGAGAATAAGCTGTCCCTGACATATATCTCGGATATCGGTCATCGTTCATCTGAACACCATTCAAGGCGACCTCCAAAATGTATTATAATTTATTTAAGTTGTAATAAATTGTAATAATTGTATGTCTCATGTTATTCTGACAATATGCCAATGCAAGTAAGTTACTCCGCAAACGAGTTACATAGTAACATGCGTTTAACACTAAATATTTTTAGTGTATGCACTTTAACGTATGTAACAATTTTCTCTAGTATGGGGTACATTTTTATACTCAATTAAGTGAGAACGCTTGCAATCACAAGTCCCGTATGTATAAAATTAAATAAACACTACATACCTCATTCAGTTTAACGTAATATTTATATAGGACTATGTCGATTTACTGATATATTTAAAAGCACATAGCTTAATAAATAATATATTATTAATTCCAAGTTGTGCGTCACGATATTGACTTACTGGCAGTTCAGCGGAGTCTCACTTAACGCTTAAATAATAAATGAGAAGAAAATCTAATTTAGTGAATTAATCTCTCTCCGAAAGGAAAAGACTTATCTTGGAGTAATAGGAGATGTGAGAGTAGTGGAGCAACTCCCTGACATACAGACGCGAGTTACCAGTTGTTTATACAGTTATAACTATAATATTATATGTTAAGAAGTGTAATGGAACAAGAAATCTGCCACTCACATATTTACGCTTGACTTGAAATTTCTATTGTTTATTCACTGGATACATCTGCTGGTAGTTCTATAGTATATATGAGTTTCAGAATGTAAATGTTTTCGCGGCCATTTTCTTTACACATCAGTATGTCGCTTAGAGCCTGTCTAGATGAGGCGATAAACGCGCGAGACGACTCGCGTGCTTCAAAATATATTGCGTCCAGATACCGCGTTTTACGCTCGTTTCTACCCTAGGAAACATCACATACCCTGGGATACGTCGTACGGATAGACGACTGACAACTATTTCGACTCGTCACTGACTCGCGCGTAGTACTGGACGAAGCAATGGGGCTTGAGTATCTCGAGGCGCGCGGCGTTCGCACGTTCGACGCGCGATTCGAGAGTCTCGTTCATTGCACACGTTTTACGCGCGACTTAGGAAACGCGCCGCACCATCTGGACGTGATATATGTAGCTCTAATATCTCGAGTACGCGCGAGTGTCAACGCGAGAGTCGACTCGCGCGTAAAACGCCTCATCTGGACAGCTCTTAGTGTGACCCACCACCCTCACTCCAACTGTCACAATATAGATGCCGGTAATAAATTGAAGCGGCAAACCTCACCGGATTTCTACTTTTAACTACTCAAATAAAAACTCATAAACGCTACACATGATTCCAATATCGCCCTCGCCTTTGCTCTGCACTGCATCGCTTCGCTTAGCCGCTCATCTCCGTTCTCTCTAATGGATTTGTAATGTAGGTACTGGAGATTGAGACGAACACTTTGTATGATATTGAAATCTAAATTGAATATTACTGGAGTAATTACTACAGCGTGACAATCTCAGATGGTCTACATGTATGGTACGATGATAGAATGCTGTTTTCTCTGAATGGCGATCCTTAAGTTAAACTCAAGTAGGGTAATGACGATGCAGTAGACACAGTTCCACACGCGGTTACAAACAGCAGGCGATACATGCATGCACATATGCATGCACATTGCACGTACTCTATCAAAAACATGTATTATAAATGTGGAGTCTGAACGTGCGTTCAGACAATGCTCGATGGTTTGCTGCTCCACTGCAAGCGTTATGCCGTTCCATTAAATGGAAGTAGCCAAGTCGCATATATACAAATTAGTGGTGCCCGCGACTATGTCCGCGTGAAATTTCAATTATAAACACAGTGATTAACAAAATCATAGGATTGTATAGTGTATTAAAACTCGACATCGACGATTTAATGTCGCCTCACCCTGTGGGAACGATTTTGTTAGTAACTTTACTGTGCCTGATGGGGAGCACAGTATAATCTAAAAACAATGGCGACTACCGAGAGACACACTATCCCTCACCGGTCGCCGCTGTCGTGCCGGCCTTCATAAATGTCTCTTCACGTTAAGCTTGAAGGACCCAATATTATAGGAAGGAGGGAACACACTAGCCGGGAGATTGTTCCACAGCTTCACGGTACGGCAGAGCTAAGAAGTTGCGAATCATGGCCAGATAGGATTTACAGTAAAACTATGGCTCCAAAGCCCATCGTGCGTGGTTCGGGTATGAAAAGGAGAGGAAGGTATTAAATTAAATAGCTCTTCAGAACACTCGCCATGATACAGACGGTAGAACACGCTCAGTGAGGCAATGTCTCTGCGCAATTGAAGCGGCTCTATAAATTGTGTAATGTCTGAATCATTAACAATGCGGACAGCCCGTTTCTGCAACCTGTCCAGGGCATCTAGTAGGTATTTGCGGAACCGTCCAGGGGTGCGAACAATATCAGGCGTGAAAAACCGTCGCACTCTGTTCAAGATTCCGAGTCTCCGCGATGTAGTGGAGATGACGCTCCCGATGTAATCCCTAAGATTGAGGTCGCTGCGAATATCTATACCTAAGATATTGAGGCTATCTCGCATTGTGAGCAAGACATTCTGGAGAGCAGGAAGAGGGGTAAATGGAGATGTTTTGCAGGTAAACGCGCACACCTGTCTTTTGTTAGCATTAAACTCGACCAAACTGCTTGCTCCCCATGTTGATATGAGATTCAAGGACCGGTCGAGTTCAATCACAAGTTCCTGCCGTCTCTTTTCTGTTTCTCCCCGGCTGCGAAAAGGCTTGCTGTAATAGCAGCCATGGATGGTGCTGTCATCTGCATAACAATGAATATGGCCTAAAGGCAACATATCATTGATATGCAGAAGGAAACAGAGTAGGTGAAAGTACAGAGCCTTGAGGGACTTCAGCATTTACTGACATGAGCTGTGAATCACATCAATCGACAAGGTCACGAATTCTGCGCTCATGTACAAAGCCAGAGATCCATTTGCATAAATTGTCGGGGAGACCGTATGCCGAAAGCTTGGACATCAGACCACGGTGCTAGATGCTATCGAAAGCTTTGGCAACGTCGAGACTGATTGCTAAGGCCTCGCTCTGCTTGTCAATTGCCTCCCCCCAGCGGTGTAGTGCGTAGGCCAGAAGATCACTCGTTGATCGGTTTTAGCGAAAGCCATATTGCCGATCATTAATCAACGAGTAATCCTCGAGATAGCGGACAAGCTGGTTGATCTGTTGATGATCCGCTCCGCTCGCACAGCACTGAGGTTACGGCAATTGGGCGATAGTTATTGGGATCAGACCGATCCCCCTTCTTGGGAATCGGTTGCACATTGGCCTCCTTCCAAGCCCAAGGCACGACACCAGAAAGATAAGACAGGCGGTATAGGCGCGTAAGTACTGGAGCCAACTCGGCTGTATATTTTTTTAGTACAAGCGCTGGGATACAATCCAGACCACTAGCCTTCCGGACAGTGAGCGCTCGCAGTTGTATAAGAATGTCACGCTGCCTGAACTTTAATTGAGACATAGTGACACCGCAGCCAGGAATAGTGGGCGGTTGCGCGTTTCGATCGTCGAGCCGAGAATTAGCCGTAAAGAGATTAGCTAATAATATAATTTCTCCTGCGGTTCGTAGGCCAGAGCCCCATCAGAGTACCTTAACGGTGGCATCGTTGGATGACAAAAATTGGTCTGCACAGCTTTGGCCAGACTCCAGTAGCCTCGATTATTAGTCGGATGACCTACGAGTTCTAGACCTAAGCGTGCAACGCGCTAGGCATCCGCTCTAGTGTATGCCCTCTTACAGGCTTTGGTGGCAGAGTTATAGGCTGATTTGAGGAAGCTGGTATTAGGATCCTTATTTGCGCGACCCTTGATCCATTCGCGATACGCGGCTTGCTTTTTGCTAACTGCATCGGCGCACTCGCGATTGTACCAAGGGCGTCCTTTGCGATTACCGACGATCACGGAGGAAGGAATATAATATTCCATTGCAACTGCAATCTCGTCGGCAATCGCATCAGCAATCGCTGAAGGGTCCTTCCTGTCAAAGCAGCGTTGCCGTCAAGGAATGGAAGCGAAAAAATCAGGCATTCCATCCCAATCTGTTGACGAATAGTGCCACACCTTGCGCTTAATTTTTACGCTGGATGGAGGTGGAGCGCGTGGCACAGACGATATAACGAGGCAGTGATCCGATTTGCCCAGGGGGCATTGACTGGCACATCATACCCAGTTGGATGGCTCGTCAACAGAAGGTCCAGTAATGAGGGCGCATGACCTGACATCCGAAATCCGGGTATGCTGGATTACTAGTTGTGTCAGGTCATGTGTTAAGGTGAATGCATGGGCAGTACGTCCTGCATGGTCCGTCCTGGAGGAACCCAACCACATATCGTGATGTGCGTTAAAGTCCCCCAAGATCACCAATTCTGCAGTGGGAAACTGATCCTGTGCGTCATCTACTAGTCTACTCATGTAATCAAAGAGCCGAGTAGTCTCATCATCTCCATTATGGGATCTGTAGAGGCACACGTAGATACGGCTCTGAGTGCACAGGTCTACGTGTAGCCAAAGGATAGAGAAAGAGGGTTCGTCCATACAGCGCAAACGACGACAGCACACCTCCGACCGTACAAACACACATACGCCGGCCTTCCTTTGAAAGTTCTCCTCAAGCACGTAACCGGGGTAGTGTCAGTAAGATGTGTCGGCCGGTCGGCGAATCTGTGTTTCCGTCAAAAAGAGCATTTCTGGCTTAACCGTCTCGAGATGTTGATGAACTCTATCGTAAAAGTGGCGTAGGGGTTGTGCACCGCTGTCGAACAAATACTCATTGTCTGGGCTGTCATGATTTTTTTAGGAAGAAGCGAGAAGGGCGAACAACCTCCGTCCGTGTCCAGAAGTGACTAATGTTAATCGCCGGCTCACTATAACTCCTGCAAGAATTGCATTGCACTGTCCCGGAGGACTGAAGGGCTCCCGTACTCCCAAAGAATAGGTCGCCGCGACCCCAAATCCGGTCACCAACCGGCACGACGAACCTACCCGAGATTATGCGCGGCATTGTGGGGCAGCCTCTCATGGTGATTATACATGATTGGACCCCTGTACTGTACCGCGGGCGGCCAGCGGAACAACCATTTCTACAGGTCTCCCTGGCCGCCGGGTCAGTGCAGCACTCTTAGGCGGTGAAATACCGGAGAATCTCACCGGTACTCGAGCCACGGCGAAAGTCATTTGGTACTGGATATGCAAGAGCTGATCCCGAAACGCGACACGCAGATCGAATCACTATTACGGGTTTCTTCGCTACATGCATGGTGGTCGCGACCCAGTCGGGCTTCAAAACCCTACCACCCCGCACATGCATGGTGGTCGCGACCCAGTACACTACAGTACACAGTACAGTATAGTCGGGCACTACAGAATCTAATTGTACATCGTATATATTTGAAAAACATTATAGCTACATTCGTTCTTGACGGATGCACAGAGAGGTGTTAGTTACAGGCATCAAAATTGTTCACATATTGATCCACCCTATAATAAACCTTTCGACATCAAAACCAGCTTGACATGCTGCTTCAACTAAGTATCCGGCAAATAATAATAAATTGCGCGTATTGCCCGTTTTAGTAGTAGTGATATAGTATATATATATATATATATATAT
>MU159021.1:439365-451511 GCA_015888305.1 Antheraea pernyi
ATCTAGTACCACGCGGACCGTGCTTATAAACAAATCGGGCCGGCGACTAACGGTACCTCGACGTCGTGGCTCTGTACGTTGGCTCGGATACGCGTTTCTATTTATTTATCATAATTATCTTTGCATATCAAAGTCTATAATATAAATTTCTTAACATCTATTTGCATGCAATCTATATTCTAAATTTACATCTTATATCTATCTTACATATGAATAAAGTTATCTCTATATTAAGCGCCGGTTTGCACTAAACTCTATATTCTATTCTATAATTCTATATAACTCTATAATAATCTTATTACATAAACCTTAACTTATATCCATATGTAAATCTATTTTCAGTGTGTTATTTACATCGATCTGTATAGGGTGACATAATTAATCTCTATATATATTCACATTCACCTTGAATACAACAACGCATAAAAATGTTTAATCAAATATATTTAATACTAGCTGAATCCGCACGCCGTTTTTTAAAATTGTATTAAAGGAATATAAAATTGTGAGACCATATACAAATATATAAATGCTCTATAAAAACAACTGTAAGTACGACTCGGACGCCACTTAAAACATGCAAATGCAAAATTACAACATGTGTTTGACACATGACATGAGGTTTATCTTCAGCAACATATTTGGAACCTTAACCTACCATATAACTACCTCAGTGCTCACTTACACTGTATAAGGAACTAATGAAACAATGATTTAAAGATGTTCTTATGATGATATAATATGCCTATATTATCAATAAGTAATACGTTTATGGTCTAATATCTTTTTAGAAAGACCCCTTCTATCTTCAAAATTACTATAAATAATTATAATTGTTGGCGACGCACACGATAAGTAGTTTATAAATAGTTTTATACATAGATTTATTGATATTTTATAGAGAACATATATATAGATTTATTGACATATACTATAGATTTTTAGATAATTCACTCGATCATAATAGAATAGAGATATAGAATTGTAGGTATGTTACGTGTGTATCGAGTTATTGAATATGGAATTATAGATGTGCTATTTATAGTAGTAGGGAGTGAATTATGGATGTAGAGAAAGATTTGTAGAATTATTGAATATAAATTGCAGTATGTATTGATTTATAGAATGATGTGTGTATCGATTTATACAATATGTGAATTATAGGTAGAATCGTATATATTAATAGATAAATAGGGACTTATGCATGCATAGAATTACTGAATTATGGATTATATAGAATTGTGTGTTAGTATAGGGTGACTTATAGATTACATTCGCATTAAGTAGGGAATTACATGATAGAATAGATTAAAATTATGTCGTATGGAATATATAACGTGTGTGTATGGAAACATTCGTAGAGAGAACATAATAGCATTACACACGTTATATACTATTGAATATTACGTTACGAGAATTATACGATCATATAGAACGGCAAATATGGAAGATTGTATAATTTAATATAGACAAACGTAATGGTTATAGAGGTACAAATTTTACAACGGTTACTCGTAACGGATGTCTTTTATCTCAGGATTTTAGTAATTACAACGGTTTTTAAGAGATTTAATAATTATATGGACAAGGACAAATTTTATGCCGGCTGCCCTTTGTAATACTATTTCCTAGAGACTAGGTGGTGGATTTTGCCTTTGAATAAAGCAATATACTTGAATAGAGTCCGTTGATAATATTTGTTAAGACGTTACGGTATCCGAACGAGCCCAATAAAGCAATATATTTTATTTTAGGGTAATTGTACAAACAATTGTCGAAAGATCTCACTCCAACGGGATTTTATGGCTTTTACAGTAAAGAACCTACAGGTTCTCACGCAACGGCGTTGTAAACAGAAATTTCTAATTTTATTATGTATCGTTTTGAAATAAAATATGAATGAAATTAATATTATAACAAGGAATATATATGTATTACTGGCGAACATAACGTAACGATATGTAATATATAGAGTGAATGTGAATGTGAATATATATAGAGATTAATTATGTCACCCTATACAGATCGATGTAAATAACACACTGAAAATAGATTTACATATGAATATAAGTTAAGGTTTATGTAATAAGATTATTATAGAGTTATATAGAATTATTGAATAGAATATAGAGTTTAGTGCAAACCGGCACTTAATATAGAGATAACTTTATTCATATGTAAGATAGATATAAGATGTAAATTTAGAATATAGATTGCATGCAAATAGATGTTAAGAAATTTATATTATAGACTTTGATATGTAAAGATAAATAAATAGAAACGCGTATCCGAGCCAACGTACAGAGCCACGACGTCGAGGTACCGTTAGTCGCCGGCCCGATTTGTTTATAAGCCGGTCCGCGTGGTACTAGATCGTGGACCGCCCACGCCGCGATCGCGAGTGCACGAGTCCATAACGCGCTCCCTAATTGCGACAGTTGCGAAAGTGACTTTCGTGAGTGTTGTAAGTAGTGATTTCCCAGTTTAGTGAATGCCGGGTGATGTGACACCCAGGACTGCACCGCGGCGTATCACACCCCCGAACTCTAGTGCCGTCATGGAACGTAGCCCAGGCTGCACGTACACAAAAGGCCCTTTTCAGGGCCAAACGAAGACCCAGCAACCCAACCCGGACACCGATCTCACCCGAATGACGACCCCGACCTCCAAAACGGACTCCGTACTATCTCGAACGACGACCCCAGCACCCATTACCGGACTACCCTGTAGCGATCATCGACCGCAACCGGCATCCCCGGACGACGAACCTATTTTCGTCATCCCTCCGTCCGAGACGAGTCTATCGACCGCCGGGATGCCGGTTGCGGTCGATGATCGCTACAGGGTAGTCCGGTAATGGGTGCTGGGGTCGTCGTTCGAGATAGTACGGAGTCCGTTTTGGAGGTCGGGGTCGTCATTCGGGTGAGATCGGTGTCCGGGTTGGGTTGCTGGGTCTTCGTTTGGCCCTGAAAAGGGCCTTTTGTGTACGTGCAGCCTGGGCTACGTTCCATGACGGCACTAGAGTTCGGGGGTGTGATACGCCGCGGTGCAGTCCTGGGTGTCACATCACCCGGCATTCACTAAACTGAGAGATCACTATCTTACAACACTTACGAAAGTCACTTTCGCAACTGTCGTAATTAGGGAGCGCGTTATGGACTCGTGCACTCGCGATCGCGGCGTGGGCGGTCCAACCAAGGGGTTAAAGAACTAACGGGTTTTATAGAGTGTTCAATATGAATACAATATCCCTGACATTCTCCAAATAAAGTACCTCAGTACTGTCATCTGTTATAAATTAATTACAGCTATATTAGGAGACCGATATGATATTTCAAATGTATCATAATAAAATTATAGCATATCATGTACAAATATCCCAAATGTGGCACAACAATGTGAATTTGTCTGGATTTTTACATATATAGATCAATTGATATTTATAATTGTGTTCCCACACAGCATTTAGGTAATATTGTGAAGCATTTGTTAACATTTTAACATGACTTACAAGTTTGGAAGTGAATATAAACATTACTATAAAAATGGACCATTTATTAGATTTTTTTTATTATACATGGTAACACAAACTATACACCAATAGTTAATTATGTTGTTGTGTTATTTAGCAACAATTGTTGTCAGGTAATTTGCTGTTTTTCAGTGCAATTTGAGACAAGGCCGTGATGATGAAATGAGTATTTATACCATTTTAGTAAGTTGTACCTTGACTTTGGGTGTGAGCAATATAAATGCTGTCTCTTTCATACATATTGGTTGTTGCATAACGTTTGGCTTTTCACACATTGTGATAATACTGGCTGATAATAGCATACAATGTTTAATAAAAAGCATTATAATAATATCTTCAATAATTTATTATGGATATTTTGTAGGAATAATATAATACATTATTAATTTTTGTAATAATTACTACCACTTATAACATTATATGTCTGATGTGTGGGAGCAGGATATGAATATATTTTTTAATTATGCATTCCAATTTAACTCGTTCTTTCCAAATACGTTTTTTGAGTGAATCATTGTGCTGTTTATGTCATTTTAAACATAATTTGATATCTGTCTGACATAGAGGTGTGGAAATATTATCAAAAACACACTTTTATTATCTGGACACCGTTTTAAACCTTGTCCATATAATTATTAAATCTCTTAAAAACCGTTGTAATTACTAAAATCCTGAGATAAAAGACATCCGTTACGAGTAACCGTTGTAAAATTTGTACCTCTATAACCATTACGTTTGTCTATATTAAATTATACAATCTTCCATATTTGCCGTTCTATATGATCGTATAATTCTCGTAACGTAATATTCAATAGTATATAACGTGTGTAATGCTATTATGTTCTCTCTACGAATGTTTCCATACACACACGTTATATGTTCCATACGGTATAATTTTAATCTATTCTATCATGTAATTCCCTACTTAATGCGAATGTAATCTATAAGTCACCCTATACTAACACATAATTCTATATAATCCATAATTCAGTAATACTATGCATGCATAAGTCCCTATTTCTCTATTAATATACATGATTCTACCTATAATTCACATACTCTATAAATCGATACACACATCATTCTATAAATCAATACATACATCAATCTATATTCAATAATTCTACACATGTTTCTACATATTCATAATTCACTCCCTATTACTATAAATAGCACATCTATAATTCCATATTCAATACACACATAACATACCTACAATTCTATATCTCTATTCTATTATGATCGAGTGAATGATCTAAAAATCTATAGTATATGTCAATAAATCTATATATATGTTCTCTATAAAATATCAATAAATCTATGTATAAAACTATGTGTAAGTTACTCATCGTGTGCGTCGCCAACAAAATTATTGTTTATTTGTCAGGGTTTAAACTCAATTCTAAAAGTTGATATTAGATGGCGATGGTTTATTTTGAATTTAGCTACCGAAGACGTCACTTCAATACGTAGGGACAAGACACTTTTTTTTTTTTTTTTTTTTTCTCGAACTGACTACGCTATTGGCCTTTTTGGAGGCCTCTACAGCTTCACCGGACTACTAAGGCGAGCGCTTAAGGCACTCAGCCGATTTTATTCTGGTAACTAGCTCAAGGGTGCACGGCACACCTCGGCTTGGCCGTTACCTGTTGCATGCAATTCGCGATCTATCTTAGCTAACCTAAGTTAAGCTAAACTATTCATACAGATATGAGTTATTGAAACATGCATGTGTACCAGGCATGCGTGTCTCAATAACTCTTATGTGTATTTTTGTGTCGGAAAATTTTTGAACTATTTCAGTTCGATACGGGTAAAAACAAAAAGAAAAAACCCATCCACTTTTTATGTGTAAGCGTGTGAGCGTGCACGTGTGTGGAGGTGATATGTGTAGTGTTGTTGCAGTGATGTATTGGTTGGTGAGTTCACTGTATCGCGCGAGCAGCGTACTCAAGGGCTCCACTCCGAGGGATCGGACCTAGGCTTGAGCCGCTGCCGAGGGGGGCCTAATCAAGTGTGCGGGAGCGAAGTTTACCCCCAGACCACGGCGGCGTGATCTGTGGTTACGCGGGCGTGGGCGTGAACACGCTCTGTTTTGAGAGACAGGCTGGTACTGATCGTTCGCTGCCGTTATTTTGTCGGGAGGATCGGTGAAAATGTTTCGCGGACGTCTTTTGTATCGCGCGGCGTTCGGTACGGTTTCGTAATCCGTGGCGGATACCACTAACGGACTGGGATGATTCGCGGCTTTTTCAAAGTAGCTAGTAGTGAGTGATTTTACATACGTCCAGATCGAGGGCATCTCCAGGTCCCTGTGGAGATCCTCGTTCCGGGCGTACCACGGGGCGCCGGTCGCCTTACGTAAAAAGCGGTTCTGTATTATTTGAATTCTATTGAAGCTATACGGTGACATATGTGCGAAAACGGGACAGCTATATGTCAGAACGGGTCGGATGCAAGTTTTATACAACGTGAGCTTGTGTCTGAGGGACATCTTGCTCTTGTGGCAAACTAACGGATGTAGGCGAGTCATGACCATAGCGGCCTTGTTTCGAACTATCTTAGTGTGAGCTCTGAAGGAGAGGTGTCTATCTAGTGTAACTCCTAAGTATTTAATCTGTTTGGTCCACGGAATGCCGACTCCGTATAATCTAATCGGTTCGAGTTTGCGCTCGTAATTGCGGCATTTAGGGTCGAAAAATATCGCGGCGCTTTTGTCGGGATTTACTTCTATACGCCATAGAAGAAACCAGCGACCGAGTGTGCTGACGGCTTCTTCTATGCGTTTCCTAAGTTGTATCGGAAACCAATCGGAAGCGAAGATTACTGTATCGTCAGCATAACAACCTACCTCTACCCCCGGGAGCCGAGGTAGGTCGCTGACGAACAGATTGAAGAGGGAGGGTGCCAGAATGGACCCTTGGGGTACACCTGAACGTACGGGGTGGGCTGAGGACAGCTCACCTTCCACTCTATAGTGGAAAGTCCTATCTGATAAATATTCGCGGATTAAGAATACTAATCTATCGGGGATGCGAAAACTAATTAACTTGTGGATGAGCCCTGCGTGCCAGACCTTATCGAAGGCCTTGGCGACGTCGAAGAAGACTGCCATTGTGCGTTTCGGTTTAGGTTTTACCGGATCCGGGTTACGATCGGGATCGCTATTCCATCCGGCGTGGATGTACTCCGTGAGGCGGTGTACTTGATGCGTACAAGAGTGAGCGGCGCGAAAGCCGAACTGCTCGGGTGGTAACAGATTCAGTTCTGATATAGCGGTCTGGAGACGGTTCAGAAGGAGCCGCTCGTATAGTTTGCCTATCGTGTCTAGTAAGCTAATAGGGCGATAGCTGTCGGGAAGCGAAGCTTTTTTGCCGGGCTTGTGAATCCCTATCACTACGGCCTTCTTCCAGGCGGCTGGAAAATGACCCTGGGACATGGCCGCATTGAAGATGCAGACCAGTAGAGCTATGATGTGGTCAGGAAGGAGTTTCAGTACCTCGTTCCTGATCCCATCGGGACCTGGGGACTTTCTAAGTTTTAAGCGCTTGATGGCGTCCGATACTTCGACAAACGTGATAGGGGTTAGGGTATCCGCCGGCGGTGACGCGAGCGCGCGCTCTACCGAGGACTCGATCGATTCAATATGCGAAGGGTCAGTGTTTGCTGTGTTAGGTGAACATTGTTTCTCTAAGCTCGCGGCGAGACACTCCGCCTTGTCTATACTATCGAACGCGGGAGGCAACCCGGGGCCTCTATCGAGAGGGGGCATCGGAATGACTATGTCTGATTTGAATTTCTGTACGAGTTTCCAGTACGCCAGGTGGGACGGCTCGATGTCCTCGAGCACCCTGTCCCACCTGTCGGCCCGGATCTCGGCGATACGAGTCCTAACTTGCTTACGTAAAGTCTTTAAACGAACGCGATTCTCTACGGACGGGTAGGTGTCGTGGGCTCGAGTCGCGGCGTTCTTTTCCGTGATCAACGCTCTCGCGTCGTCCGGGAGTATGAAGCGGCGATCGTTCGCCGCTTGTACCTCTTTCGAGGTCTCCCTGACGGCGGTCTGGAGATAGTCGACCAGGGAATCGATGGCCGAATCCGCGTCAGCTTTCGACACTAACACGTCCGGGATTCTGTCTAAACCTACTGACGTCGGGTTGTCTTTAAAGTAGCGTTGTAATTTCGCGTAGTCGGCCACCCTGACCGACGGCGGGGTGGTGTCCGAGCTCGAACCTAATAGTAATACTACGGGGCGGTGATCTGAGTCAAGTTCGTGTACGACTTGTATGAGTCGTAACCGAAGCGAGACGTTTTTAAAGAGAGCTACATCTAACACTGTCGGGCGACAGTTGTCCTGAAAGTGAGTGGGTTCCGAAGGGGCTATGACGTCAAAAGCTAGATCGTCACCTAGTCTATCGAGTATCCTCCCGTTTCGGGAAGTAGTCGAACTGTTCCAGATGACGTGTCCGCTGTTGAGGTCCCCCGCTATAATGACGGAGTCTCCTAGTTCGAATAGTGCTTCTAGGTCGGTTTTTAATAGGACTTTATTCGGCGAAAGATACGCGGATACTATTGTGACGGATGGATGACCGGTCATCCCTAGTCTACACACTGACACTTCCATATTGGATAGAGCGGGTGGATCTAACGGCACGCAGTAGAGTGAGCGCCTATAATAGATCAACGTGCCACCCCCGCGGGTGGCACGGTCGTTCCTAACTATTTTATAGTTCGCGATCGCGGGGTTGCGCATTTTCGGTTTTAATAACGTTTCCTGTACGAGGAAGATATCTATTTGCCTGTCGCGTAAAAAGGCAGCTACTAGATCGCGCTGTGTATATAGATTCCTAGCATTAAAAAATGAAAGAGATAGGCCGCGCGGTTTAATTCTATTCATGGCCGTAGACATGATTATTTAGTGTGAGTGTTTGTGTTATTCGAGCGCGCGATGCGATTAAGCGTTTTCGCGATGTTTGGGAAGCGTAAGATCGCGTTGAACGCACCCGTTTCTGCGTTAGACTCGATTACAGAGGCGAACGCGTATATCTCCTCTATATCGTGTTCTTCGAATAATCCCATGATTTGTGCAAACCCTTTGATGACGGTCGGTGAGAAGAGGTCGGGTTGTGTGTTGTGTCTCGCCTGCGGAGGCTGTGTGTGTGGTGTGTGAGTCTTGGGAGGCTGTGTTTGAGGCCTGGGAGCCTGCGGTTGGGATCTGGGAGCCCAGGGGGCCATAGGGGCCCGCCCAGGCTGTGGCGCGCGTGGCACGGAAGGTGTCACGCGCGGTGCGGTGGGTGGGACGCGCGGCACTGAAGGTGACACGCGTGGGGTGGTCGCGGGCGCTGCCGGGGTGCGGAAGGCACCCGGCAGGCCGGGGAAGGCCTCTACGGACATGAGTGGTGGAGGTGGAGGGCGGGCGGCGGCGGCGGGCGCCCTGGGCGCTTGCCTCGCCTGGCGAGGGCGTTGTGTGCGGGGCGCGCGGGGGCAGCCGCGATAGTTCGCGGGGTGGCCCGTGGCGCCGCACAGAACGCAACTCGGAGGGTCTGCGGAGGTCGGGGTGCGAGGACACTCCCTAGTGGAGTGGTCGCCTAAACACTTAACACACCTGGGACGCAGGTGGCAGTTTTTAGCTGTGTGGCCGTAGCCCTGGCAGTTGTGACACTGCGAGGGCGCGTGAGATTTGCGAGGGGGCTCTACTGTTACGCCCGTGAGACCGCACACGGACGTAATGTTGAAAATATCCTTGCCTTCCTTGGTGCGGTCAAGGATGACCAACACCAAGTTGAATTTAGCTTTAGTGAGAGGGTGGTACATGCGATGTACCTCGCGAGCGGGGAAGTTTTCGTTCTTAAGGAACGCTAAGATCTCCTCTGTAGGGATCTCTACCGGGATGCGGCGTAAAACTACTCTTAGGAGGCGTTCCTCCTCTAGTGCGTACGTAAAGTACGCGAGTTTGTGGTCCCTCAGGTATTGGGTGAGTTTCCTATGCTGATCTGAATTGGGTACTTTAACTTGAATACCGGCCTGTGTGTTGAGTGCCGATGTGTAATGCACTCCTAGGTGTTTGAGCGCGGTGGAGATGGCGATCCACCGCGACTTGTCTTGTATCGTGACTGGCGGGGGTGGGCGGGGCTTCTTAGCCGCGGGTTGTGTGGGCGCTTGCGAGTCCGTTTGTGAGTGCGGTCGTGTCTGTGTGAGCGAGACGGCAACAGGGCTTGATCTGCCCGATCGCGGTCTCGCGTGTGTGGACGGTGTCGCGGTAGGCACCCGGGTGCCGTCTATTTTGCCTTCGCGGCACGGAACTTTAAGTGCGGGACATTCGGGTCCCGAATCTGGGTCTGATTGCGTCGGCTGCGTGGGTTGTTTCCGCTTCGGTATCTTAGTTACGGTAATGAATCCGTCGTTATCGGGCGCGGGCGCGGCGGTCGCGGGCGGTGTGTTTGACGCGGCGGGTGTCGCGATGTCGACCTCCATGTTATCTTCTAACTCGTTGTTGCCGTTGAGCGGCGACAGGGGCGAATCTAATACCGCGAACGAGTTCGCGGTAGGCACGCGGGCCTCACATGTTTCGTCCTCCGAGGACGGGACTAGAACGGAGCTAAAGATAGCTTCGGCATCTACTGTCGGATAATTGGCGCGGAACGAGTCTAAGATCGCTGCGATCTGCTCTATTGATGCCATTTCGATGGCTTGGTGGGGGCCGCGAACAAACCTCCCTGCCTTAGGGGCAGGGGGGCACGCCTGAACGGAAAGTTATGGGACTATCCCGAGTCCGGGCCAAGAGACCTGTGGGCAAAGTGCAATGCCGCACGGAAACTAACCTACAGAGCCTAGAGGGAAGCCCTAGCAATCCCGGGGCAGAGAACGCAGACCGGTAAACCGGGCTACGCCCAAACAGACACCCGAGGATGGAATGAGGGGATTAGGTAGGTGGGAGGGAGACACACTGGACTTAACTAGGTGATCACCACCAAGGCTAAGCTACCCAGGCCCGTCTGTCAGTGCAGTAGGCCGCGGGGCCTACGGCGAGCGGACAGGTCGCTCCAACTCACTTCGTTGGCTACACCGTTAGGTATCCATGAGCAGGCCAGACGACTGGACTTTAAAAATGAAATTAATCGCGGGTTCGCTCCGAGAGGAGCGGTTTGCTACGCTCTAAAATCGAGCGCCTACGATTGACACTATTGTTACTTCTTAGCAACAGAATAGCAATGAACGCGGCGGACTCGCTCAACTACGTAGCGTACGCGAAACGCGGCGACGAATCGGTGCGGGGCACGATGTAAACACGGCGCTTGTAGACTGGCGGAGACGCGGCGCACACAACGTAAACAACGGAGCGCGCGACGCGAAACACGAAGTACACAAACACTGCGATACGGCGCGCGAGACCGACTCGATGCGAGCGAAGCACGGACACTACTAAGTCGAGCGCGGTCGACACGAAAACGAGCGAGATAGCACGAGCGCGAGAGCGAGTCAGCGGGTCGGACGGACGAACGGAGAGCGCGGAGCGCAAACACGACTGTTCACCACGGCGGCCCGATCGGAACTCCCCCGGGACAAGACACATTTCCAGTTACACTTACATCTAATCGGCTGAGTGTCTCAAGCGCTCGCCTTAGTAATCCGGTGAAGATATAAAAGCCTTGCTAGGCCAATAGCGTATGCGAGGATTTGCTCCGTCGTCCTACGCGCACGAAGACGTCTACACCAGAAGTTCCGCGAGCTAAACCTCGCTGGTCTTGCGCGACGATGCGCCGCACTAGCGCCACCTCTTCACGACCGCCTGCGGATCGTCGAAGAAACAAAAACGGCCCTTTTCGGGGCCAACCGACAACCTCAAGCTCGCACACGGACTCCGCTGATTCCTGCACGACGACCTCTGCATCGCATCCTGACCTCCGCACACCTGTGCACACGCCTACCGTCGTGCCCGCGGACCCGCGACAGAGGCCGCCCGCCGGGCCGTCAACACTGACAGAAGCGTACGAGAGTGATATTCTCACTCTCGCCCAGCTGATTACAGCTGGGGCTCTGTCGGTGGGGATGACTCGGTGGATGGCGCTGTACTTGCGTGTCCAAGAGGCAACGGCGGGTGGCAAGAAGATCGCCGCCGAGGACGCGAAGGCGCTCGAGAGCGGCGTTGTAGGTGGCGCCACAGGGTGTTCGTTGTTTTGTTGTGACGGTGACGTCACAACAGATGCGTACGTGGGCTGCGCGCGGGCAGCCCCTCGCGGCGAAGCCGGTGCTGGCGCGGGTGCGAGCGTCTGCACGGCTGAGCTGTCGACACTAGGCGCGCGCGGCGTGTCGTGTCGCGCGGAATCTTCTTGTGTTCGCCTCTTCTTTGGGTGGGGTGTCTCGGTGATGCCCGGAGGAGTAGGCGGCTGCGACGATGTTGACGTCGTCGCGGGTATCGCGTGAGCCTCCGCCTCGAGCTCGCAGCGCTTCCGACGAAGCGCGCGACCGAGTGGGCTGATCTGATCGTCCGGGATCATAGGGGGCGCGAGCAAGCCGCGAGTGGCGCTCTCGAGCGCCTTCGCGTCGTCGGCGGCGATCTTCTTGCCTTCCGCCGTTGCCTCTTGGACACGCAAGTACAGCGCCATCCACCGAG
>MU159021.1:453107-466680 GCA_015888305.1 Antheraea pernyi
TGGCCCCCTGGGCTCCCAGATCCCAACCGCAGGCTCCCAGGCCTCAAACACAGCCTCCCAAGGCTCACACACCACACACACAGCCTCCGCAGGCGAGACACAATACACAACCCGACCTCTTCTCACCGACCGTCATCAAAGGGTTTGCACAAATCATGGGATTATTCGAAGAACACGATATAGAGGAGATATTCGCGTTCGCCTCTGTAATCGAGTCTAACGCAGAAACGGGTGCGTTCAACGCGATCTTACGCTTCCCAAACATCGCGAAAACGCTTAATCGCATCGCGCGCTCGAATAACACGAACACTCGCACTAAATAATCATGTCTACGGCCATGAATAGAATTAAACCGCGCGGCCTATCTCTTTCATTTTTTAATGCTAGGAATCTATATACACAGCGCGATCTAGTAGCTGCCTTTTTACGCGACAGGCAAATAGATATCTTCCTCGTACAGGAAACGTTATTAAAACCGAAAATGCGCAACCCCGCGATCGCGAACTATAAGATAGTTAGGAACGACCGTGCCACCCGCGGGGGTGGCACGTTGATCTATTATAGGCGCTCACTCTACTGCGTGCCGTTAGATCCACCCGCTCTATCCAATATGGAAGTGTCAGTGTGTAGACTAGGGATGACCGGTCATCCATCCGTCACAATAGTATCCGCGTATCTCTCGCCGAATAAAGTCCTATTAAAAACCGACCTAGAAGCACTATTCGAACTAGGAGACTCCGTCATTATAGCGGGGGACCTCAACAGCGGACACGTCATCTGGAACAGTTCGACTACTTCCCGAAACGGGAGGATACTCGATAGACTAGGTGACGATCTAGCTTTTGACGTCATAGCCCCTTCGGAACCCACTCACTTTCAGGACAACTGTCGCCCGACAGTGTTAGATGTAGCTCTCTTTAAAAACGTCTCGCTTCGGTTACGACTCATACAAGTCGTACACGAACTTGACTCAGATCACCGCCCCGTAGTATTACTATTAGGTTCGAGCTCGGACACCACCCCGCCGTCGGTCAGGGTGGCCGACTACGCGAAATTACAACGCTACTTTAAAGACAACCCGACGTCAGTAGGTTTAGACAGAATCCCGGACGTGTTAGTGTCGAAAGCTGACGCGGATTCGGCCATCGATTCCCTGGTCGACTATCTCCAGACCGCCGTCAGGGAGACCTCGAAAGAGGTACAAGCGGCGAACGATCGCCGCTTCATACTCCCGGACGACGCGAGAGCGTTGATCACGGAAAAGAACGCCGCGACTCGAGCCCACGACACCTACCCGTCCGTAGAGAATCGCGTTCGTTTAAAGACTTTACGTAAGCAAGTTAGGACTCGTATCGCCGAGATCCGGGCCGACAGGTGGGACAGGGTGCTCGAGGACATCGAGCCGTCCCACCTGGCGTACTGGAAACTCGTACAGAAATTCAAATCAGACATAGTCATTCCGATGCCCCCTCTCGATAGAGGCCCCGGGTTGCCTCCCGCGTTCGATAGTATAGACAAGGCGGAGTGTCTCGCCGCGAGCTTAGAGAAACAATGTTCACCTAACACAGCAAACACTGACCCTTCGCATATTGAATCGATCGAGTCCTCGGTAGAGCGCGCGCTCGCGTCACCGCCGGCGGATACCCTAACCCCTATCACGTTTGTCGAAGTATCGGACGCCATCAAGCGCTTAAAACTTAGAAAGTCCCCAGGTCCCGATGGGATCAGGAACGAGGTACTGAAACTCCTTCCTGACCACATCATAGCTCTACTGGTCTGCATCTTCAATGCGGCCATGTCCCAGGGTCATTTTCCAGCCGCCTGGAAGAAGGCCGTAGTGATAGGGATTCACAAGCCCGGCAAAAAAGCTTCGCTTCCCGACAGCTATCGCCCTATTAGCTTACTAGACACGATAGGCAAACTATACGAGCGGCTCCTTCTGAACCGTCTCCAGACCGCTATATCAGAACTGAATCTGTTACCACCCGAGCAGTTCGGCTTTCGCGCCGCTCACTCTTGTACGCATCAAGTACACCGCCTCACGGAGTACATCCACGCCGGATGGAATAGCGATCCCGATCGTAACCCGGATCCGGTAAAACCTAAACCGAAACGCACAATGGCAGTCTTCTTCGACGTCGCCAAGGCCTTCGATAAGGTCTGGCACGCAGGGCTCATACACAAGTTAATTAGTTTTCGCATCCCCGATAGATTAGTATTCTTAATCCGCGAATATTTATCAGATAGGACTTTCCACTATAGAGTGGAAGGTGAGCTGTCCTCAGCCCACCCCGTACGTTCAGGTGTACCCCAAGGGTCCATTCTGGCACCCTCCCTCTTCAATCTGTTCGTCAGCGACCTACCTCGGCTCCCGGGGGTAGAGGTAGGTTGTTATGCTGACGATACAGTAATCTTCGCTTCCGATTGGTTTCCGATACAACTTAGGAAACGCATAGAAGAAGCCGTCAGCACACTCGGTCGCTGGTTTCTTCTATGGCGTATAGAAGTAAATCCCGACAAAAGCGCCGCGATATTTTTCGACCCTAAATGCCGCAATTACGAGCGCAAACTCGAACCGATTAGATTATACGGAGTCGGGATTCCGTGGACCAAACAGATTAAATACTTAGGAGTTACACTAGATAGACACCTCTCCTTCAGAGCTCACACTAAGATAGTTCGAAACAAGGCCGCTATGGTCATGACTCGCCTACATCCGTTAGTTTGCCACAAGAGCAAGATGTCCCTCAGACACAAGCTCACGTTGTATAAAACTTGCATCCGACCCGTTCTGACATATAGCTGTCCCGTTTTCGCACATATGTCACCGTATAGCTTCAATAGAATTCAAATAATACAGAACCGCTTTTTACGTAAGGCGACCGGCGCCCCGTGGTACGCCCGGAACGAGGATCTCCACAGGGACCTGGAGATGCCCTCGATCTGGACGTATGTAAAATCACTCACTACTAGCTACTTTGAAAAAGCCGCGAATCATCCCAGTCCGTTAGTGGTATCCGCCACGGATTACGAAACCGTACCGAACGCCGCGCGATACAAAAGACGTCCGCGAAACATTTTCACCGATCCTCCCGACAAAATAACGGCAGCGAACGATCAGTACCAGCCTGTCTCTCAAAACAGAGCGTGTTCACGCCCACGCCCGCGTAACCACAGATCACGCCGCCGTGGTCTGGGGGTAAACTTCGCTCCCGCACACTTGATTAGGCCCCCCTCGGCAGCGGCTCAAGCCTAGGTCCGATCCCTCGGAGTGGAGCCCTTGAGTACGCTGCTCGCGCGATACAGTGAACTCACCAACCAATACATCACTGCAACAACACTACACATATCACCTCCACACACGTGCACGCTCACACGCTTACACATAAAAAGTGGATGGGTTTTTTCTTTTTGTTTTTACCCGTATCGAACTGAAATAGTTCAGAAAATTTTCCGACACAAAAATACACATAAGAGTTATTGAGACACGCATGCCTGGTACACATGCATGTTTCAATAACTCATATCTGTATGAATAGTTTAGCTTAACTTAGGTTAGCTAAGATAGATCGCGAATTGCATGCAACAGGTAACGGCCAAGCCGAGGTGTGCCGTGCACCCTTGAGCTAGTTACCAGAATAAAATCGGCTGAGTGCCTTAAGCGCTCGCCTTAGTAGTCCGGTGAAGCTGTAGAGGCCTCCAAAAAGGCCAATAGCGTAGTCAGTTCGAGAAAAAAAAAAAAAAAAACAATAGCGTATGCAGTTCGAGAAAAAAAAAGATACACTTACATCTGTTGCATATTGCCTTAGTAGTCCGGTGTTGCTGTAAAGACCTTGCCATAGTCAGTTCGAAAAAAAAAAAAAAAGCCTCAGGCGCTTGCCCGCAAAGTCCGATGAAGCTGCGAAGGACAACAGGAATAGTCTTTGGTTTATGGTCGTGTATTCATTGTGCTCTCGTTGTCACATATTTCAATAGTTTCATACTATTCTTACTACTAGGTAATCTTGTTTCAGTATATAAACAGAGAATGTATATTTTCGAATTGACTAACGCTATTGGGCTGATGGGCCTTCACAACTTCACTGGACTATAGTAATTACTTAATGTATGTATGATCCAGATTGACAAAATTTGGTTATAGTCAAAAGTTCACCAATTAAACACAACCATCTACTGCACTATGCAGCACTATGAAAATAATAAAATAAAAAATGAAATAGCGCCATCTATTAGGCTGTGGAGCAAATAGTTGCGTAACCTGCAAAATTTTTATTATAATGCTTGCATATTATAATCGTATTTTATTTAACTTTTTATTATAATACTAGCGGCCCGTACCGGCTTCGCACGGGTGAACAATTGTTTTAAACATTTTGGTTAAACATATGTGGATTGGCTAAAACTGATCATAATCTTGAAAATCTTGTACCCACGATCAAACCCAGAATCGAAAATCTTACAGAAAGCAATGTCTTCTGTTCTTGGGTAGATGATCGTGCTAACCTAATAAAATGATAAGCTAATAAAAACTTCCCGGTAAATTCATCTGTTTCCGTGCGTGATATTACAGTTACATCTATACATATAATAAAAATGAAGTGTCTGTATGTAATATCAAAATAAAAATTGACTGATTGGGTATTAAAGTATACACGCTTCTGATAACAAAACTTGAATTAAAAAAAAATTTGTTGGTCCGTCTGTCTGTCTGTTTGTTCCGGGTAATCTCCAAAACCGCTAGAGCGACACATAGCTGAAATTACAGCGGGTTTCTTAGGCTACTCTAAATTAGACTAGGTATTAACCGCTCCCTCTATAGGTAGGAGCCCGGCGGCCACCTTCCGTCGGGCGGACCGTGGGGGCGGCTCTACAATGTTGATTAGCTTGAACGATCCCTTGCCGCCCCCACAAAACGGTCTGTCGGTACACCGTGAAAAAAAAAGGTATTAACCGCGGCTTCGTCTGCAATGCTATCTCCAAAACGATTGGACCGATTTTCACCAAACTTTCACCAGCAGATAGCGGACATTATTTCAAGTAATTTAATCTATTTTAATTTAGACTAGCTGTTAACCGTGGCTTCGCCCGCAGTACTATCTTCAAAACAGTTCAACCGATCTTCACGAAACTTTCACTGGCAGATAGCTGATCTTATAAAAAGTAATTTAAGCAATTTTAGTCTATGCTAGCTGTTAACCGTGGTCTCGCCCGTTATGCTATCTCCAAAACGTTTAGACCAGTTTTCACGAAACTTTCACTGGCAGATAGCTGACTTTACAAAAAATAATTTAGGCAATTTTGATTTATACTAGCTGTTAACCGTGGCTTCGCCCACAGTGTTTTCTCCAAAACAGTTAGACCGATTTTCATGGGACTTTCACTGGCAGATAGCGGACCTTATAAAAAGTAATTTAATTTAATTTAATTTAGAGTAGCTGTTAACCGTGGCTTCGCTCGCTGTGCTGTCACCAAAATGGTTACATTGATTTTGACGGGATTTTCACTGGTAGATAGCGAACCTAATAAAAAGTAATTGAGGTTATTCTATTTTAGACTAGCTGTTACCCGCGACTTTGTCTACATTAAATTTAGCAAGATTTCAACTCATTCTTTATTTTTAATAAGAGAAATAATTATCAGCTTATTGTTTGCAATTCGACGTTATAATTATTAATAACATTAATGATATAGGGGTCTTCCTAAAAAGATCTTAGATTATAAACGAATTACGTAAAGATTTCCATAATACAATTTCTTGCGGAACAGACAAGCGTTTATTTTTTGTATAGTCACAAAATCTTATTTATAATGGCAATGTATGGGAATGTATATTAAATACAATGTAAATGTAAATCTTAATAATAATATTTTAAGTTATTGTTTCGTGAGTTCCTTATACAGTGTAAGTGAGCACTGAGGTAGTTATATGGTGGGTTAAGGTTCCAAATGCGTTACTGATGACAAACCTCATTTGGCACGCTTTTTGTATTTATATATCTACTGTACACGTTACATGTTACTTTTAGTGGCGTGCGCGTCGTACTTACAATTGTCTGTAAAGAGCGTTTCTGTAATTGTAAATAGTCTCACAATTCTATAATTCTTTAAATCGTATTTAAAAAAACGCGTGCAGAGTTGCGGGTACAGCTAGTATATAATATATTACAATTATTTACACTCATCCTGGGAACCAGTACATAATCGTTGACATTGCTTTTCACAGATACTACGCATTGATGGCGAACATGTGCTGAGAAGAAAGAGCACGCTTCGGAGCAAATCCGGGCTTACGGGATGGATGACCCTGAGAGAATTGCGCGCGACGCTGAGCTCTGCGCAGCCGCCAACAACCGCACTGCACTGCCCTCCGGCCTCTACTGTCCCGGAACTTTCGATACGTGGCTTTGCTGGCCACACACGCCCGCGCTCTCCGCCGCCCACGCGCCTTGCCCAGACTTCGTGCCCGGCTTTAGTCCTGACCGTTAGTACTGCATCTCTTCATGCGCTTATCCCACACCTTTCACCCATAGCATATTTAATTCCTGATAAACTAACTTTTATTCCTGGTTTTGTAGTGTTCGCGTACAAGGAGTGCACCGCGAATGGCACATGGTGGCGACACCCAGCTACCGATAAGCCATGGTCCAATTACACTACCTGCGTCAAACCGGAGGACGTGAGTAGTAACAGACTGGTACCCCGTGTCCAATTACGTTCTAAAACGAAACCATAATATTTGTTTTCGTCCACCCGTAGGACGTCGGCGACATCATAGCGGTCTATGAAAGCGGGTATGCCGTATCGTTAGTGGCGCTGGTGTTGTCGCTCGGCATCCTAATGTACTTCAGGTGAGAAGGAGTGATGGCCGTACTACTGCTCTACTTCTGCATCCAGTCTGTCTCTTATTGGGTGTGCTCTGTTACAGGAGCTTGCGGTGTGCTCGAATCACGGTGCACATGAATCTGTTCGGGTCATTTGCGCTGAATAATGTGCTCTGGCTGGTGTGGTACGGGTTAGTGGTGCGGTCTCCGGATGTGACACAACACTCGCCTGCTTGGTGCCGCGCGCTTAACACGGTGTTGCAGTACGTGCTGCTCACCAATTATACGTGGATGTTGTGTGAAGGCCTCTATCTGCACACTGTGCTCGTCAGCGCTTTCGTATCTGAGCGTCGGCTGGTTTGCGCCCTGCTCCTGGGAGGGTGGTTGCTGCCGGTACCCATTATATTGGTGTACGCAGCGCGTCGGGCTGTCGATGCTGACGGATTCTGTTGGATGGACGACGGAGCCCCGCGCGCCGAGCTGGCTGTATTAGCGGCCGGTGCCGTACTGCTTAATCTATGTTTTTTGTGCAACATAGTGCGCGTACTGTGTACGAAGCTGCGCGCCGGCGGAGTGGGGGGTGCGGCGGGGACGAATCGGCCATCTGCGACAGCGCTACATGCGCTGCGAGCCACGTGCTTACTGGCACCACTGTTGGGCCTACAGTATCTGTTGATGCCGTTTCGTCCTCCGCGCTCGGCTAGTTGGTGGCTGGCTTATGAGTACGTGTCTGCGCTTACTACGTCGCTGCAAGGGCTGTGTGTAGCGGTGCTTTACTGCTTCTGTAACGGGGAAGTACTCGCACAGCTAAGGCGGCGGTGGCGCGCGCTCACATTCAGACCCCGAGCCAACTCAACTACTGCTACTACAGTGTCGGTAAGTAGGCAAAGCCCAGTCAGTATCAAAGTATCACAGATGATAATATTCGATGATCTCTAGGAGTTAAAACGTGTGTGCTTTTATTACAGTTCGTGCGATCAGCGGGTGGCGGTGGCGGCGCTGGCGAGGAGAAGGTGTGAGTGGGGGAGGCCGGGGCGCCCGGCCTGCATCGCGACCCTCAGCACGATATCGAAACTGACACGGACCGATCTGCACGACACATCCGATTCCAGTGCGCCAGCAGCGACGAGGACAGCGACGCGGCCGAACCAGAAGCACAATTGTTGTAGGTCGTATGTGTTCCATACATCGATACTCAGTGAAACAGATAACGTTTATGTTTTACGATGACTACATATTGTTTGAACTATACGCGACAGAGAGGAGTTGTAACTATGTTTACTTGCGTGCATATAAATAATATTGTTAAGTGAGGATAGTTGTTAACAGTGCGTCATTCCTCGAGAATTATACATAGATACTTGAACAAATGATAACTTCGAATAGGATAGACGGTTTTATTTTGTACAGGAATATTTAACGTTACTTGTTCAACGTGACTATCTGTTTACTGCCGCCAGTCATCTGCTGTCATTGTGAAAAGATAATTATGAAAAGTATGTAAATCTATTTAGAGAACAGAGCTTTAATACTAAACGCTCAATAACTTATAAGACGGGAACGACTTTATCCAGGTGCTGTGCTCTATTATAGCGCTTTGACGATGTTTCTGGCGGCGATGCTGCGTTGAGGAGGGGGTGGGGGGTGGGGGTGAGACTCGAGCAAAGAGCGTTAAGGTCAACACTGCAGAAGATTATTCTTGTAGGAGACTTGTACATTGTAAAACTAATGTAAATATAACTTTTAAATATATACGCATTTTGTTTCATTATGCATGGCGCGGCGTATGGGTATCTAAAATTTCTAAATTGCGTTGGTATTAGTAAACATTCATTAAGTGATAACATGTGATAAAAAGAGGTTTTCTGATAACCATCAATTATTATCCACGTTAAGATATAAGTTTAGATATGAAAGGAGTTAATAAATGAAGATACTTCATTTTGATATTAGCTATTGAAGACGTCCCATCAAAACATGAATATCAAAACAGAACACGATGCCCAGTTGTAGCCCTTTAAAACTGTTAATAATACTAATAATATAATAATAATATGCACATAATGTAGACATTTCGAGAAAAGAAAAGTGTGCTCAGTTAGGTAAATTTGTGTTCTGACACAAGGCACTTAAATCACTTTTTTGATAATTCACATCTTTGATAATTTGAAAAAAAAAGTGTATTTTTGTTATGGTATGTATCATTAGATGGGACTCTTATGTAATTTTAAATACTTTATTATTTTTTCTCAAGTAGCGTAATTTTGACAATTTGATGACCAAATTGTTCTTTGCTATCATTTCACTAAAATAAATATTCTTCTTCTTACCCTTATCCCACATAAGTAGGGTCGGTACAACATGTTTCTCATGTTGTGGTGTATGATTTGGCTTCATTTTTACGATCGGCCGCCTGCCTGGCATCAACCCTCCTTGGAATTAACTTTTTTTTTTTTATGTCATAGGTGGCAAACGAACAGGTGGGTCACCTGCTGTTAAGTGATCACCACCATCCATAGACACTAACAACCCCAGAGGAGTCGCAAGTGCGTTGCCATCTTTCGGAGGGAAGGGTTAGGGGAGGGAAAGGGAGAGGAGAGAGGAAAGGGGAGGGGAGATGGGTCTCCGGCGCTCTCACTGACCGAACGAAACGCAACAATGCAAGCACTGTTACTTCACGTCGGTTTTCTATGAGAGGGTGGTACTACCCCGGGCGAGCCGACCCATTCATGCTGAAACCAATAATAGTTTGTTATACCATTGTATTTATGATTATTATTATATACATAGTTACGAAGTCTGATGGGATCTTTTACCCTTACAATTTTATGGTTTGCTTGCTATATTACCATTTTTATGTAACAGAACACTAGCCAATTTTAGACTATTCCCGAGAACTGAATTTTCGGCTTTTTATCAGGATTCGTGGTTTCAGATTTTTTTCAGTAGTAATAATATAATATTAGACACGATAAACCATTATAATGATATAAAATATGAAAACTATAATAGAAAAAAAAAATCACTAAAATAAATAAATAACCTATTGTAATAGTAAAATAATTTATATTGTTTTTATACTCATCTTCTTCTAAGTGGGTAAAAGCCCATTTATTTTCCATTTATATTATATACATATATGTGTGAATGTGTGCGTGTCCGAGATTGCCTTAACTGGTGTTCAGATAGCCCAACGCCCTAGAGATGTAGATGATATGAATTTAGGTTGACATTGACTTCAAATATATTATTAAGTAGCACAAATATCAATATTTTTTATTAAATTTTGTTAATTTAATAATTCATTTATTTTTCGCTTTTTAGTGCCATATTAGTTTTTCACGTCGAAGGCGGTTTATTTTTTTTTGTATTTTTTTTTATTACACGACCTATTCTGACTCTTCTATATAGCCAGCCTTTCAGTTAAACATAAGTAAAACTTTTTACTTTCTTTACACTAATAACTTTTCTTGAGCGATGTTTACTAAATTCAGTGCTTATGATATTAAATAAGCTGTCATAATCACTTTCTGGATCTTTATTAATAAAAGTCTTGAAAGATAACTTTTGTGCAATATTATGATTTAAAAGACCTAGTCTATTTTTGGATATAAGCCTAGTTGTTTTCTTACAGTCACTGCTGGGTTTATCACAATTTATTTTAACAAGGAATCCTTTGTGGTCAGACCGTATCCCAGTAACAATACTACCGCCAATGGTCTTGAAGTCAGTAAAAACATTATCAATACAAGATGCAGTTTGAGATGTACATCTGGTTGGTTCATTAAAAAGAGGATCCAGGTTAAACGACCTAAATAATAATGTGAACATAGTGACCTCTGGCGACGTACTTAAAATGTCTATATTGAAGTCACCGCAGATTAAAACTTGCTTATTACTATTAAATGTTTTTATAAGAATTTCCTCCATTTTCTGTAAGAATTGGTGAATATTTGATGATGGAGGTCTATAAACACAAAGAATAATTAATTTATCCATCTCTGCACAAGCCACTTCACAAATACGATCTATGGAGAGACTGCAATGTATACCACTATCTCATAATCACCAAGAAGCCATTCAGAGATAAAAATTATAAAGCATGTTAATTTTTCGTATACTTCACTTGAACTAGAAAAGCATCGACACTAGTATCAAAAATTAAAAACTGCTCATATATTATCAATAACATTCTTGGACAGTTCTTACTCCAGTTCACCATATCAATACTTCAGCAATAGAAATTGACAGCAGAACGTGTCCTTCTGCTACTGCTGCTGCTGCTGCTGTTGCTGCATACTTGTCGAGCACCGCGATTCCAACACTGGACAGGACAACGTTTGCTTACATTTGTTTTGCCTCACGTGTCGATGTTGATGGAAACCAATTGTCTGCTGCTCGTTACAACACATCACGAGTGGATAGAACATAACAAAATACATTTTTTTATTACATGATGCTGGTACATTTAGAGAAAATAAGCTGAATTTGCTTAATAAATATTATAAAACTACTACTTAAAAAAGTTCAGTTTGTTCAACTACCATTTACCATACCATATTCTTTATTTTTATTTCAAGTTAATAACATCTTGTCTAGATGCCTGAAATATTATGTTTATATGTATAGCGAGTTATTAGTAATCAGTTTAACCACGAATCACATCTAGGGCCGCAAGCGCAGGTTCCAGAACTTCCAAACCTTTGTCACAGATCTTCAACAACGGCGGTAACTAGTCCGGTGGGTATTAAAAAATCACTACCAACATGCTACGTTTTAACAAAATATTTCCTTCAAACACTGCATCTTATTACAGAGGTTTGAACCAGAGTAGATCGGTGCGGTGTGCGAACAAGCTAACACTAACCAATTATAGCTTCACTAAGCATTTAGAAATCTATACTATTATAACATCTACTGCATCAACAGGGAAGAAAAATACTGTATGTTAGATAAAGCTGCCTAAAAAGTGTCAAAGCTTTTAAAAATCTTTATGTTATGTTAAATATATGAAAACAATAACTACATAACACAGTTATTCCATTGTTTCGAGTTATCACTTCTGTCGGCAGTCCTGCTAACTGTCCCGACTTTTTTTGAATCTTTTCTCGTACATACGACGTTAATGATGATATAATTTGTAACAATACCCCAAAGAAGTAATCACATATTTATTAAAATTACGTATAATATTGAAATATTTAAGTACAATGATAACTAAATACTTTTTATGATATTCTGTGTTAGATTTTATTTAGGCATAAAAGCCAATTAGTATTTACATTAGCACTTACATGTTAGTTGCAATGCATATCTTTGCAATCGACTATCAGTTGTTTTTCTTTTTTTTTTATCAAGAATGGTATTTATCATATAGAAATATAGTTTTAATATTTATCAAGAACGTAACTAAAGCACGGTAATCACTGTGTAATGATAAATGTCGCTCATATAAATGTTGGTGGTGTTTCGTTACATTAAATAAAATCGCAAACTCCTCTTTATCAAATTGTGAGTAATTGAGCTCCACACCTTTTAATGTGTGAGAAGCTATAACAGATTCATTTAGGTACTCTATAATTGATGTTAGACCATAATTAATTTCCTCTTGTTTACATCCAATATTACCACAATATAGAATCAGAAAAAATACACAGAGTCATGGGGGTGCTGATGTCAGTGTTGTTGAAAAAACAATAGTTTTCAGTGATAGGATAGGTAGGGGTATGGGGTCTATGTTGGCACAATCATTACATGAAAACATTATTAATTATTGTATGCCTGGTGCCACATATAATCAAATAATTGATAAAATCATGAACACAGATTTTCACAACCAATGTAACATTGTAATTTTAGTAGAGAACAGTTCTGATATTCAAAAAAATGATTTATATAAGACATCAGAGAAGCTGTTACAGTTGAATGTGAGAAGCATAATGTTATGTGCTTTTCCATATTCAACTTTCCTAACAGAAAAAAAAACAATAACATTCATATGTTAAATACATTATTGTATAATTTGACATGTCGTCACAGTGACAAATTTTTATTTTTCGACATTAATAAATCTATTAATAACTTTACAATAACGCAGGAAAGTATGTATCTTCCCAAGAAGTATAAACGAGACATAGCTACATTGATAGCTTATAATATAAATAGATAATATAAATCTAGTTTACCTAAGATCGCCCCGTTGTCTCAACGCGCGAGGACGTATTTACGTGATTGCTGCGATCAGTCCTGCGTGACAATGCGTTCCACTGCCGCCGCCGCGCTTCGGCCGGCGACGAGCTCGAGACCCGCCAAAAAAGGCCCTTTTCAGGGCCAACCAGATCGACCACCAACAACCACTGCTACGCCTACGGATCCCGTTCCCTCAAGACCGAAAACCACTGCACCGACCACCGGACACCGCAACACCGTGCCCGTAACTCGCGCTCAAACCTCAGAGGCGCGACAGAGGCCGTCCGGGGGAGAATCCTCTCAGGCGTATTACTCCGAGAGTGATACGCTCACTCTCGCCGATCTAATGCTAGATCGGACGAGGTCGACGTCTGAGGGGATGATCCGCTGGATGGCGCTGTACTTGCGCCTCCAGGAGGCTGAGGGCGAGAGGAAGTCTCCGTCCAGAGAAGACGTCGCGGCGCTCGAACTTGCCGCCAGGGGGAAACTGAAGTCGCCGCCAATGCCTGATTCACAAATAAGCAAGATTACCAAACTAGAAGAAACCATGCCGCGCGCTAGGC
>MU159022.1:28046-53434 GCA_015888305.1 Antheraea pernyi
ATATGTCTACGTTTATCGTTGTTTTTCATTGTTTACGGTGAAATCTCAATATCATAATGGTTAATAAAATGAAATATGTTATTTGCAATGGAAAAACTAAAATGGTTTGAAATGAATTATTTTGTTTATAAAGAATATCATAGGGCACATTATTGTCAATAACAAAATTGTCTGGCAGTGATAAATTCATGTTTTTAATAGCGTTTAAAAGTTACTGAAAAAAAATGTTCCTAAAATTAAAACTATTCATATTATTGCATTAAAAAACACAACGTTAACCGACTACCCAGTATCCAGAATCCTATTTTGGAAGGGCATAATATATCTTTATATTAAAGAACCAGCTTTTCTAAAGTCTCGTTCTTCCAATGTTGCTGACTCTTGTACTAAGGTGTCGCAAAAAAGTCTAGTTACATTAACTAATTTCTTTTCTTTCGTTATCCTGGAGAACCCCTAGCCCCTTATGGGACTAAAAGTATCCTAAATTTAACCTTGTTATATTTATATATAACAATATATTTAGGGTATTAGTTATTACTGTGCCAAGTTTCGTTAAAATCGGTTCAGTACTTTCAGCGTGATGCGTGTTCACAGGGACAGACAGACAGACAGACAAAAATTGTAAAAAGATTATTTTTGGCTTCTATATTGATAACAAAGTCTACCCAGATTATAATTATCAAAAAATATTTTATGTACAGATTTGGCCTTGCTACAGTTTTATTATAGTATATATTTTTACGAGTTTTTTCTAGCTAGAACAGTCCCACATATGCAATTCAATGATAATCCCTTATGAAGTGCGTCTTCTAGTAAGCCTTTGTCCTTGATTTCCGACGACCTTACTTGACTTAGCTGCTAATGACTTGCGTATATATGTGATTGCGTATATGCAAATGCGAGACGGAAGATCTTGTAAATTCGAGACGGAAGACCTTGTTTTCGTGCGCCCTCCGAGGTTCGTTCGTTGGAGGTAATCTGATCAATTGCTTCTAATCGCAGCACTTCCATGGGGTAGGGTATATCTGACCGAGGTGCGGGTGTAGTTGCAAGCGATTACCGAAAGCCTTAGTATTGTTGTGAGTGGGTCACATTTCCCTACCTTGGGTTATTGTGTTCGGAATGGGACCCATGTAAAATTTTCTACCCCACAGGCTAGAGAGTGATAAGACAAATTAATCGATTGAATTGTGACCACTAAACATATGTCAGGGGTGACATCTGTTATATTGACATACTTAACCGTTGTATAATTCAGTGTATCAACAATTTGATAGAGTATAATAACTTTAGCGGACTTGCTAACGCCATGCACACTACAAACTGGTTGATTATGTTTTGAGTAGTCGCGTTTTGGGATCAGACAGCATAAATCCAACAGACAAGAGACTTGCAGGCTGACATGATAGCGACCATCATCGATGAAATGTGGATTGCGTGCTGCTCGCTATTTACTATCTGTTATAATATTTAGTATTAGGTACCTACATTACCATCACTTTGTTGTGCTGTGTTGGTAGGACGTTTTCGAATTCCGCCAGGCGCTAGCTACCACCCTCAAGTTGAAGATCCGTAGCCAAGCACTTGTTTTCCAGTAACTCCAGGCTTAGCGTGTTTATCATCTTTGACCACACCACCATTTAACATCAACTGAGATTGTAGTGAACTCTATAAAGTATTAAAAAAAATAGACCATACCGGAAAATTAATGTAAGTAAAACACGTAGTTCCCATAAAACAACATGTATAAAGTCGGAGGCATCAGGTAGTCTTTAGATAAACAATAACCTTGAGAGATTTATTCTTCATCTGACTGAATTAAAAATAAACCACACTTCAAGTTCTCAAAAATTCAAATACGCATTACTGCTTACGTGAATCATTAGCTGGGTCGCCTTTTGTATTGCTCAAGGTTTTCAAAACATACTGTTTTCGCTACCAACTCTTAAATATACCTTGATTTATATTACAATACCTATAATCAAAAATGTATCTAATAAATTATCTTAAGCGTTACTGTGACTTACCAAACGACATTTCAATAATATAAATCAACGCTTAAATACAGAATCTGCATATTTCAACTGTTACCGGATGCCAGTTATGTTTTCCATTGAATCAATAAGCAGGTTGCTTCAGACTTGTATCTATCCATAATATTATAAGAGAATATAAAATTTTACGCGAACGTCCCATAAATGATAATGACCTAACCATCGGCATACCAACCGTTGTATCAAATATATGAATGTACATAAGTAAAATGTTAACCGCGACCTTACATTCTTATTAATAACGGGCTCGTAATGAATTACTAATGGCAATAACGATAGCGTCCACAGGTGCTAGTGACTCTTAGATGGTAGAAAACACTATATGATTCAACGTTTAGAAACCCCACGACATTTTGTTACGATAGCAGATCTAACAGGAATATTTCATTTGCTACGAATGTGTCTTAGCTGAATTAATGCTATCTTTTGACGACCTCGAAGTACTAAAACTAATATTGATAAATAACTATCAGGTAGTAAGGATTCAGTGTGAACATTCACTTTTTAAATCAGAATTAATGTACTCGTATATATATATATATGACTAACCTATCACGAAGTTTGTTAGTTAGTTTGCAGGAGAAATTAGAATGTTTGAGTTAAAAAGTATCCGGCTCCAAATTAAAATGATTAGGCATAAATGAAAAAAAAAATGTTATTGACCGGTAAACCAGTATAACCACTGAATAAAGACTTGAGCAAAGTGGACTTTAAATGAGGGTTCATGTGACAACCTTTTTATGTTTTAAATACAAGTATATAAACACACGAAGATATTAAATGTATCTTTACCTATCGCACAATCAACTAATAATTATGTATTCCTTAACTTATATCAGTTTTTTTTTGTATACGGATAGATATTGTATCATGACATAATTGGTTACCTGAAATAAAAATAGAATATTATAAAATACTCAAAAAATAAGCCAGAAGAATTTGAATAATTACTTAATAGAATAAAACTCATACCCGAAACTCGTCTACGAACATTTGATCATTATCCTAACAGTACATTTTGTATAAAGAGAAAATTGGAAATAAAGATATATCTACCTTGTTTACAAAATTTGTTTGTAAACTGCATATGTTATTCGTTTTCTTCTGTTTATTTCTTTCACACGTCACCGAATACGTAGTGGTTGAAAAACTGTAATTTCTTGAAACTTTAATAACCTTTTATTGGAGGAAAATTTCGTGAAATTTTTAGACATAGACGTAAGTGGCTACTTAGCCACATTAAAACTAAATAAAAACAGATCAAAGATTCATCAGTTTTCAATTTATTTACATAGATAATTTTATATTTTTTAATATTATTTTCAATTAACACTGTTTAATGTAGATATTTTGACACGCGCTATTTATTAGTTCATTAACTTTCTTAACCTATCCCATATAAATAGCATTTTAGCATTATTATTCGTATTTTCAATCATGTTGTGAACACAAACTTGGCCTCAAAAGGGTTCACTTAGATGACTTAAAATCGACGGCCTACCTGACATTAAGTCTCCTCGTATTTCAACGGTGTTCTTTATTTCAATATTACAGAGTTATTTTTGCCAAAGAGTGTACAAATATTGTAGACTAGCTGACCCGTGCAACTTCGTCTGCATCAAATCGGTTATCACCGGTTTCAATTGTATTTTTAAACCTAAAACCCGATTGCAGCCACACCTACCGTTTCCAATTGTAAATCCTAACTATCAAGGGGCCCACTCCAACATATACCCAGATGATATGTGAGAAATCTTTTAAAATAAGCCTAGAATGCGTTCGTAGCGTCATCTACGGGGTTCAATTAAGATAAAAACTAACCTACATATATTGGCGGTAATGTAAAAAAGCCCTTACCCTTTTTTGTAGACGTTTACTATACAGTCAGTATAGTTGACATTATAAAATATCAAGTTGATACAGTTAAATTGTAAATTAAATGATAAAATATATTCATAAAATAAATAATGATAAATTAAACACTCAATGATATCATAACTATTTTCAACTTGTATTAAAACTTTTTCACACTCCATTGTATTGAAGAAAAATATAAATATTAAAAAGATATGAGCACGACGCGTCAACTGTCACTTGCCTGTAACCTTCGATCAACAATAACAACTAGATATCAGGAAGTTTTTGGCGGGATCTTGGTCTGTCATGTAGTGGATTTTATTTTTTATTCATAATCTTGTGTTACTTGACTCTATGTTGTGTAAAATTGGCGGTATTTTATGTAATATAGTTTGTTTATTGTGCATACATGAAGTGAATGGAAAATAATGTCAAGGACCATGAATTCTGAGATGCCACAAAAACTCCATGGAAAGTTCTAACAAGATGGCCACCATCTTGTTAGTTCATATCAAGAAACTTGTAATATCGATACTCACTTGACAATGCCAGTAATAGTCTACTAGAAGACTGGTTGCCAATAATGGAATGGAAGAAGAACTTGTAATACTATTAAGTACTCGACAATGGCAGTAATAATTTAAAAGATTGGTTTCCAAAATTAAAGTTTAAAAAAAACTAGATATCGGGTCGGCGCGAAAAATACGTCTCGGTAAATAACAGCTCACTTGAAATATGAGCTTTTATTTGTTTAGTCTGTTTGAAACACATCCAATGTAAGCATATTTCACTATTCTTAATACGCAAAAATAATATCCGTAAAAGCAATTTAACGAAGGAGTATCTTACTATCGCTAAATACATGTTGAATAATTTATATTTTAAACTTTCCTTTTTTATTTTAGCTTTCCTAGCAATCCATTTACGCGTGCAGAATGGATCTCGAATTTCGCCAGAGAAAGAAGAGAGGAATTTTATAAGCCAGCTGAGAATTCGGTTATATGTTCGAATCACTTTGATAAATCGGATATATCCAGAAATACTATTTGGTTAAAACAGCAGTTCCTAAATTATAAATATATTCATTAATGATTCACAATCGAAATGTTTTTGAAGTGAAAACTTCTTTAGGCGCGTTGAGCGGTATTTTTGACAGGAGATAAATTTATAATTTCGCGTCATGATTTACTAGTCAGCGTTTGCGCAGCTTGCGTCAGACTTGCGACCCGTAGTATAAAGGCCTGTGTAGTTCTAATATTGATATTTTGTATTGAGATTGTGCAGCTAGTCATATATTTGATTGATTAATAAACTGTATATAATTATCCTTCGGAGTGACAATAGATGTGAAATCCAGACTGATGGTAATAATTTCAATTTATAAATTTAAATTATTCACACTGCAATCAATTTAAAAATTCAAAATAGAACACAATTATTATATTGTATTGAGTTTTCACTTCTGTTTATCTATTATTAAAGAGTCTTTTTAAAAAACACAGATTTAACCCTCATCGATTGGCTGCACTCAATACTAAACTCTCAGTATCTGACATTGAAGTGCAAATGAGACATTTTATTTAGCAGTAGGTGTCGTCAATTTATTGTGCGAGATGATAAATTATTATTTGAGTTAAATTATTTATGTATTATAATACATAATTTCTGTATATTATATTTTTAGAACTTTATTCACAGAAGAGAGAACCTGAAGTAAAACAGGGATTTAAATAACAGGTACTTACAACAAAGTTTTCAAAAATATTAAACAAATCGCAATAAACTTTCTTCTACATTGGATGAAAGTCCATCTTCTAGTGCTATGCCGCAAATAATAGGATATATTTCTGGATTTGTTGTCAGTAAATTAGTAAAAGAACTAACGTGTGACCAGCGTATCAAAAACTTGTGTGCAACAGAGAAACAATTATTTCACAAATTAATAGACTTAAGAGACATTGGAGGTTATTCTATGCCTCTACCTATTTATTTACTAATTGCATGAAAACTGAAAGCGTGACCGCAAATTATATTCGCGTAAGTGGAGGTAAATCTTTACAAAAATAAGTAGGTGTGATAACAACTTTATATGTACAACAGTTTTAAAATTATATGACAATAATGTGTTTCCTGGAGGAGATGAACACAATCACGCGATTACTTTATACTTTTATATATATGATATGAATATTCCCAATATATTATTGTATATAATCTGTGTGGTACTCATAACACAGTATATATCCCCCTTTGGTGATTAGTCTATGTTGACATGTTGCTATTTTAGATTATTCTACGTTGTTAGAATGAATATATTTTGGCTATTAAGTTTAAAACGTGTATTTGTCACACTTGACATTGACGAAATTTCATAGACAGATGTCATACCGAAGAAAAAAAATTTACTCAAATCTGTAGTTGAAAAATTTATAGACGTAAAGTTATTTTACATATGTAAAAAAGAAACGGGAGATATCAAAAGTAAATCAAAACGACAATTGCATAACAAACTCAACTTATTTAAAGGAAATTAACTCAGATACGCAGAATGCATGTTTAAATAGATGACTTTTGATTTGTGATATCTAGCAATAGACACCTTAGTCAGCCGCCGGCATTACATTTGTAAACAACAAGCGTACTTACATTTTACGTACGACATATAAAATCACTGATAAAGTAAATAAATATACATATTACACAAAAACGTAAAGCTCATAAAATAATAAGTAATGTAAAGATACCGACAAACATAGATGCCCAAAACATAAAAAGTAAACAATAATAACAATAAATTATTTTAGTGTTCAACGCGACTTCATACTTTTACATACATACATACATTTAAAGTAATATTAAAATTACAGCTATCTTAACATGGTTTGAACATACTTATTTTATTTACAAAAAATAACATCGTGCACATTATTGTTAATAACAAAAATGTCTGGCAATAATAATTTCATGTTTTAGTAGCTTTTCAAAGTTCTACTAAACTGATTTTGAAAAATCTGTTACAAAGAGAAAGCCACGTTATTGGTGAACGTCATATGCAAATTTTTAACCCGAAAAATGAAAAGACTATTTTGTGGAAGTCTGATTTCCAAAGTAAGTCGAAGAAAAAAAGGTCGGACGAAAACGTTTCTTACGAACGCTGCCTTAAAAATGAGTGATATATGATTGAGCTCTAGAGAAAATTGCAGGGATTGACAATGCCTACAAATAGTGAGGGACAGCAAGCATGTCTAGCTTTTATATTTGTCACAAAAAGTAGTTTTTTATAAATGTTTACCGCCCAATGAAGTGAGTATAGAAAAAGTAAAAATCGCTTAACAAATACAGAAAGAAAAGTTTTGCTTTATAAAGAAAATTATATAGTTCGGGTGCCGTCATTATAACCTTTTAAAACTTCTATAAGAGAGAGTCACTCGCGTACCTCTATAATTGAGACTGCTGCTGGTTTTTTCGCCTATAAGATTTTTATCATACTTTATTCGAAATGGTGGTTGATAAAATAACACTTGTTAAACTTTACCAACTAGAAAAACACATACGAAGATGTAAAAACAGAAATGCATAAGTTATTAACGGATTTCTTTATGTAAATATTAGTGTGAGATTTTTTGTTTTCTTTTTGTAAACACTTGTCTATTGTCTTGTCTTGTCTAATTCTAATGAATAATACCTATACAATAATGTACCTATTTATTATTGCATATTTGCTGTATTTTTAAACCTCTACAAGCGAGAAAAGCAATTTCTGCATAAGCGAAATAACTTGGTTTAAGGAGATAGATACCTCTATAAACAAAAGAGAGATTGCGGTTCCCTGAACTCTTACTTATCCTGGTTCGACTGTAGATACTTTCATAAATATCCCTAATCAACACGCATTAGCAGATACATAGTCTTTAGAATGTTATTTTTCCAGTCAATTTCTTTGTCATAAATGTTTATAGGAGACCATATAAGACATTTTTTATATGTCTATTACACAAACTCATTGACTAGTTTATCGCTTGACTTGCATCTAAATCATTTCGAAATTACCACGACTCTCTGACTTACATCTAAATCATGACTGGCGAATCTTGGTGACTTTTATATTATGCTCATGCAACACGTCATGGGAAAGAGAAGTGAATCGTATCAAATTGCGATCACCCCTCTCTCCCTTTGTATTGCTAATTCCAAAATATATCTGTGCGAAACAAACAAAATTGAAAAAAAAGTATATCGTTTTATGGGTTTCTATTGGTTTTTTTTTAAATATAAAAAGTCAATTAACATACATTTAAACATTAATTTCGAGGTTAATTTCTAATATTCATATGTTATTTAACACCTCTTCCATACCGTAACTATCATACACTATTGTATAATATCCGAAAGTAAGAAATATAATATGTCCATATTAACTTCTGTCAGCGGCTCCACACGCCTTAATATAGATTTTTTATCGCTCGGAAACAGCACTTATTCCGAGTGAAAGGTACCCTATGTCATTTTCTATAACATTGTAATAAATTTATATGATGATCGGATAAGTAGATAAGGCGTGAAAGCATAACAAACAAACTCACATAATTTATCATATTGGTTAGAATTACCTACATATATGTTTTCACCTCCGCAGCTTTAAAAATTACAACATTCCTTAAGAATATTATGCACACTTTTAACATATCTAATCATATTGTTTGAAAAATTAACAATTAGACAAAAATCTTTACATAATTTTTTTTTTTTTTACAAATTAAACATATAAGTATATTATAGGCTTTCTTAGCAAATATAAATATTTAATAATTAAAAATAGTAGATTCTATTATATACATGAGGTACATAATGATTACTACTTATTATAATAATTTACGTACTAGTTTTCACATATGAGTTATGTCAAATCAAAGGCAACAAATGAGATAAATATGAAAAAACAAAATATTTGTGTTAATACTGTTGACTGTGGTTAGATTTGTTTTCTTCATTTTGTTGGTTTTGGACAGAGATGGTTTAGAATTGGCAATATAAAGAGAGAGAGGGGTGACAACAATTTGAAACAATTCACTAATCACTCCTTTGCCGTGTTCCATGAGCATAACATAAAAGTCACCAAGATTTTTCAGTCATGATTTAGATACAGTCAGAGACTTATATTTCAAAGTCCGTTAAATGTCTTAAGAATAGCAATACACATGCGTAACAAAATTATCGAACGATTCAATATCAGAGTTCTTCTCCGCTTGATTTGATTAGATCAAATTCATAAATTACAGTAAAATATTTATCATAATTGTCTATGGATACGGTTTTTTTGCGGGATCTTGGTCTGTCATGTAGTGTATTTTATTTTTTATTCATAATCTTGTGTTACTTGACTCTATATTGTGTAAAATTGGTAATGTTTTTTGTAATATAGTCTGTTTATTTTGCATAAGTGAAGTGAATGGAAAATAATACAAAGGACCATTAATTCTGAGATGCCACAAAAACTCCATGGAAAGTTCTAACAAGGGAGCCACCATCTTGTTAGAATATTGAATTAATTACTCGACCATGGAAATTAATAAACACTCAGGATCTTAACAAACACTCTGGGTGAGAGAAACGAAATAATTCAGACAAAGAAGATGGTACGTTACTATTAATAAGGAGATTAAGATAAAAAAGATGAATAAAAGAATATGTACGAAATATTAATAGAAGATTTGGCGCTTATGCCTTTATAGTAACTTGGACACGGAAGAAAATTGGTTAAAGGATACATAAGAACTACCTATATTGACAACTTCAGAATTGGCAGTATGGATTAATTCCTTCGCCTGTCCTATTGGACGAATATTATGACTGACTGTCTATGGATATAATTAAGTTAGGTCTGGTTGTTTTTTAATTGCTACAATGAAGGTTGGCTCTAAATTGCTTCTATTGTTTTATCTGACTCATAGTTTCTCAAAATTTACATAAATTGACGTAGCAAATTCGAAACACGTGAGTCACAAGGTCAGCAGTTTTTTTTTAATTTATTAAAAAAAAAAAAATATAAGTATATGGCCTCGCGGCTCACGTGTTACGAATATATTATTAAACAAGCTGTTTGGAAACGCTGAACTGCTTAGCTTTTTATCAGTCATGATGACAATTTTATGATTTCCCTAAAGAAATTAAGAATCAAAGGATTACAATGGAATATATTTATTTCTGCATGGATTTTTCTAGTTCAATATACTTTTCAGAGTACAAAAGTTATTTAAGTACAGAGTAAAAACGAAACACTAGTATTAAATTAAATAAATAAAATTTATCTTCTTTAATATATGAGACATAGTAATACCAGTCGAATAATATTATTTAATTATCATCATTATATCTAAAAGATAAACCCGTTAATTTATAACTAGGAAATGATGAATAAGGTTTTTAAAACTTAAATACCTAGTCAATTATCATTTAATGTTCCGTCTTTGTTATTTATAAAAGTACATAAATAATTTATATTTTGTGATACAAACTCATCTATCCTATACATATGATAAAAATGAAGCGTCTGTATGTAATATCAAAACAAACAAACAATTTTTTAATGATTGGATATGATGGAATACTCGCTAGTGATAACAAAAATGCAATTAAAAATTTTTTTGCCTGTCTGTTTGTTACGGGTAATCTCCAAAACGGCTGAACTGACGCAATTTTCACTGGCAGTTAGCTGAAATTACAGCGGGTGACATAGGCTACTTTATTTTATACTAGCTATTACACGCGGCATTGCCCGCAGTGCTATCTCCAAAACCCAATGACCCTGTCACTGGCAGATGACAGACCTTATTGGAAGTAATTTAGGATATTCTATTTTAGACTAGCTGTTTGTCTTTGCTGCTGCTTTTTCCGCATGAAATTTAGCAAAAATATGTTGCTCACTATAAGCATGTGCGTGAGGTGTGCCCTGTACTGAACTCCAAGAATAAATATAAATTGCAATTCATATATTTGTATATATCTATGTAATTTGAATCATATTGTCTTTTTGGCCTTTTTGTTTTATTTACCGCGTTTCCGTCTACATAACTCAATAACCATAGCAACGTTTACGAATATTACATCGAGTTAGATGAGCACTATTTTCATTGTGAAATATTAAAAACTTCTTACAGATAGAGGTTATCTCTTGATTCATGTTTGAAAGCTTCATCTAATTCTAAATTTTTAGTTAAAAAAATAATGATCAACTTATTGTTTACAATTCAACTCTACAATCAATATTAATTTTGAAGATAGGAGAAGTCTTTTTAATAAGATCTTTGGTTGATGAACATATTTTACCTTAAGAGTTCCATAATACAATGTCTTGCGGAACAGATAGGCAATTACTTATTCTATTGTTGCAAAAACTTAGTTATATTGACAATATGGGCGATATTATATCTATAAAATAACATTTTTAAGACGTATTGTCAGATTATGTATAGCTTAAAATTCTCATCGCTTTTTTATATAGTGTAAGTGAACACTGAGGGGTCTATATAGTTGGTTAAAATTCAAAATATGTTACTAATGGTAAAACCCATTCGACACACTATTCCTATTTACAAATCTAATATACACGTTACATATTACATTAGTTGACGTGTCGTACTTATAGATATTTTTGGAAGAACATTTGCGTAATTGTACATCTTCTCACAATTTTACATTTAGTCAATAATAATTTTAAAAACGCGTGCGGAGTCGCTGTTACTGCTAGTTTTATAATAGATCTAGTGAAATAGAAAATTCCAAATAAGTACGACTAGGACTTGGGAGGCTCTGAGACTTGTAGAATTCAGAGTCTTTATGTTTCCCCAGCTGTGCCCGCGGCTCCGTCCGTGTTTTTTTTTTTTTTTTATATCATAGGAGGCAAACGAACAGGTGGGTCACCTGATGTAAGTGATTACCACCGTCCATGGACACTTGCAACACCAGGGGAGTCACAAGTGCGTTGCCAGCCTGTGTTGGGGGGAAGGAAGGAAAGGGAAAAGTGGAAGGGGAAGGGAGGTGGGTCTCCGGCGCTCTCACTGACCGAACGAAACGCAACAATGCAAGCACTGTTACTTCACGTCGGTTTTCTGTGAGAGGGTGGTACTACCCCGGGCGAGCCGACCCATTCATACTGAAATCAGTAATAGCTTCAGCGGGGCTCTACCACCATTAAACCATTAATTAAAAAAACATTGACTAATAAAATCATCTGAATGTATTAAGCCCATTTCCAAGCCCCTATTTTTTCCTCGTACTTAAGTCGCGTCGTCGTTAAAGTTACAACAACTTTTAATAGAATGAATCGATTTTAATGAAACTACTAATAAATTTTACTCGAGGATATGCTTTATGATTTGTGGTGAGGTTTTAACGTGAACGTAGTACTTTAGCTGTGATGCGTGTTGATACTAACAGACATTTCTAAAAATGATTAAAATGTATTTTATAACTTACTAGCTGTACCCGCAGCTCCGCACGCATTTTTTGAAATCGTATTAAAGAATTATAGAATTGTGAGACTATGTACAATTACAGAAACGCTCTTTAAAGACAATTGTAAGTACGACGCACACGCCACTAAAAACATGTAACGTGTACATTAGATATATAAATACAAAGAGCGTGCCAAATGAGGTTTGTCATCAGCAACACGTTTGGAACCATAACCAAACATATAACTACCTCAAGTGTTATTATACGCCACGCGGTTCTACACCATTCTCATTTTCTAGCTTTCTTTCTAGTGGCTATATCATCGAAGTAGCGCACAAATGTTCCTGCTCCTATCTTGTTTTTTTTATTTAGGCTATATTCACCGAGCGTTAAGAATAATTTGTTAGTAACTTTCATAATTGAGGAATTACATGTTATAGCATTAGCAATATTCCAATAATTTTAACACTAGAATACGGTAGCGGTCTTTTTAAAATATTTTCTATTACACTTAGCATTTAGGGTATACGCAATTGGATTCATTAGTGCCTATTATTCCTATTAGAGCAACGCAATCTCGGTACAGCGAGATGGGACGGTCCACCTGTACTTACAATAACTAGATCAAGTAGCGTATTACCGATGTACACTTATGTTTTCTCATATTAAATAACTTAATTATCCTTATTAATATGGTTAAACTGGACACCACTTTTATGCAATTGAAGCAGTTGAGGCTTAATTGATAGCGTCTTCCGACACCGCGTCGATGAGTGTATGTTCGAATCCTAGCAACCGAGTCGGAACTTTCGTGATGTGGCCATAGCATGATGGTAATGCTTTAGGATAGTCCTCCTTAGTGTGTTTACTTCTTAAGCCAAATCGTCAATTAACGGATTGTGGTCAAACGCTCAAACTTATAAAGTTTTTTTTTTACTATAACTCACAGCTACATGGTGCTGACCTATATTCTATTGATATTAAAAAATAATAAAATAAATAAATAATAAAATATTTATTGCCAAACAACTTATCCTAGGCTTACATATATCACTACATAGTATAAAACAAAGTCGCTTTCTCTGTCCTTATATCCCTATGTATGCTTAAATCTTTAAAACTATGCAACGGATTTTAATGGGTTTTTTTTAATAGATAGAGTGATTGAAGAGGAAGGTTTATATGTATAACATCCATTAAATAGTGGAGAAAAACTGTTATTTTTGAGGTTTCTAATGTAATGTCGTAAATAATTACATAACCGATTCGATGCAGACGAAGTTGCACGCAGTGGAATATCCGTAATGCTTGAACTGATTTTCACGGGACTTTCACTGGAAGAGAACTCACCTTATAAGAAGGAGCTTAGACAATTTTATTTTGATTCTCAAAACTTCGTCCACAATATTCTACTATCTCCTAATTGATAGGACCGACTTTCACGGGGTTTTTACGGGCAGATAACTAGCGGACTCGGAAGACGTTATACGGACGGAGACGGATAATAAAATGAAAACCTTGACAAATTATACCCAAACCTTCCCCATAAATTATCATTCTATCTTCTGGTGAAAACAAAATGAAAATGGTAGTTTAGCAGATAAGCTGACAGAGGACTTTTTTTAACCGACTTCGAAAACGGTTACTATGTTCGGTTGTATGTATTTTTTTATGTATGTTAATCGATATTTTAGTCAATTGTGAACCGATTCTTTTTTTATTTGATTGGTACACTATGTAGTGATTAACTGCTACCATTGTATTCGTCCGTGTGAAATTGATCAAAAATATGTTACAACTGCGTGAGACGTGTGCCTTACTGACTCCAAGAATAAATATACATGATAGAAAGACATATATTTGTTTAATTACAATTATGAAATGTGTAGTTTAAACAACAATTCGCTTTTTGGAAGAAAAAAACTTGATCTCAAATATTGATTAGGTATAATTTTATTTTTTTATTCGCGCATTTCTGAATATAAGCAGAAGCCAATGTTAGCAAGCAACGCAATCAGAAATAATTAAAGCATTATGATGTCTACCGAAGCATATTTACCCCAGCCATAGGGTGGAATTGTCTGTAAGGAGCTAAGGAGTAAGGAGTAGGGCGGGAGCACGCCGCGCCGTACCGAGCGGGGGACTGACGTAGGAAGCCTGCGTGTCGACGCGACGCGACCGTCGCACTTTGCCACAAGAGCTCCGCTTGTCTCCGCTTCTCATCCGGTGAGTCGAAGCCTGAGTATTTTTGTTTTACCTTATTATCCGCTATGTACAGTTTTCACATAATTTCTAACCTTAACGTGTACATTTGTATGTAGATTTCTCTTTTGGCATACTTGATATCTTAGCACACGTTTGACATATTCGTGCTATAATTTGATCTCGTATGTTTATAAACGAGGCTCAGCAGTTTTTTAACTTACTTAGCAAGAGACTAAAGATACATTTTACGGTGCTGTGAAAACAGTTTGCCTTCTAAATGTGAGCTGTGCTACGTCATAACATAAATATAATAACTTCATGGTAGTGCAATCAGAATATGTGACAATTGTTAGTAATATGGATTAAATATCTTATTTCGTGTATTGTAGACGGCGTACGTACATAAACAATGATTAAGAAATAAAGGTTTTTAAGGGTTAAAACTTACCTTACTCGTTAAATAGTCACCTACTAATTTAAAACTTAATAAGGATCATTACTATGATTTATGATTGAGCCGCATGTTGTTGCAAAAGCTGTTTCATATACCTTTTTTAACCACTATTATTCGTGGTACTGTTCTAAAGTTACTTCTGTAACTAAGTACACTTAGCTCTTGAAAGAATATGATTTTGTTTTTGAGTCCTTGTAACGATGATTGTTTTCTACAATACAACTAGTTATCTAGAAGAAATGTCTTATAGTGTTAAAATAGTCGGTGTATGAACCACAAAATGAGCAATAATACTTTATTATTCATTCATAATGCAATGTATAGTCTATAAACCTATGGTATGTATGTCTATAGTCGTACCTTGAGTATTTTGTAATCTGTAATCGCCTTATATAGACCTAATTTTTTTTATAAGATCATCTATCTGCCAGTGAAAATTATCTGAAGATCGATCGAACCGTTTTGGAGATAGCTTTGCGGGCGACATCACGGTTAACAGCTAGGAAAAAGTAAAATTGCTTCAATTACTTTTTGTAATGTCCGCTATCTGCCGGTGAAAGTCCCGTAAAAACGGTCCAACCCTTTTGAAGATATCATGGCAGACAAAGCCGCGGTTAACAGATAGTCTAATTTAAAGTAGCCTAAGTAACGCGCTGTAATTTTTTCTATCTGCCAGTGAAATTCCCGTCAAAATCGGTTCAGCCGTTTCAAAGATTGCCCGGAACAAACAGACAGACAGACAGACCGACAAAAAATTTAAAAATTGCATTTTTGTTATCAACAAAAGATGGCAACGCACTTGCGACTCCTCTGGTGTTGTTAGTGTCCATGGACGGTGGTGATCACTTAACAGCAGGTGACCCACATGTTCGTTTGCCACCTATGACATAAAAAAAAAAAAAAAATGAATAATGATAGTAAATCTTTAATCGACAGGATTGGACGACGCCTTAGCTACCTAACTGATCATCATGAGATTTTGATTAAACATGGTCAAGGGTACAAAGAAGGACCTCTCATTTATAAAAAAAAGTGTGTGTGTACTTATGTATACGCGTTAGAAGTTATACTTGTTTGGCATAACATGAAAATTCTTTTCAAAACTTTTATCTTCCGCCTTATTCTGCATTTGTAGAAAAATACACTAACAATAGAAAAAAGGTATTTAATACATTGAAATTAATACAAAGGAGTACAAACAACAAATACAAAGAAACAATATGTTGACTATAGCTAACTTCAAGGTGTCGGTTTTTCGTGACGGTGTGCGCACGCACCGTAAAAATTTACTCTCACCATTTTTCCCTAATGCGCCAAAAGAAGTATAACTTCAAAAATGTGATGTTCCCAAGAGATAGATTTAATCTACATAAACGTAAGCGAAGTTGCAAGTAAAAGCTTAATAAGCTTAATATAAATCTAATACCCCAAGGTTAGAACAGTTTCTAAAAAGTACTAGTCAGTAGAAATTCCGTCAGAATCGGTTCAGTCGTTCTATTGGCCAGTAGAAATCCCGTCGGAATCGGTTCAGTCGTTCTATTGGCCAGTAGAAATCTCGTCAGAATTGATTCAGTCGTTCTATTGGCCAGTAGAAATCTCGTCAGAATTGATTCAGCCATTTTATTGGTCAGTAGAAATCCCGTCAGAATCGATTTAGTTATTTCGGAGTTTAACTCTGAGAAACAATAGAACTTGTTTTATTTATACATGAGATGATTCCCGTCCGTTTGGTTAGATAAAAATTGTAGAGTCATTGAAACGATTGAAATCGATTCATGTTTTGTATTTGTATATATTTAGCTCTTTTGGGTGAAGAATTTGCTGATCATTGACACCGATCAGTACCAGCCTGTCTCTCCAAACAGAGCGTGCTCACGCCCACGCCCGCGTAACCACAGATCACGCCGCAGTGGTCTGGGGGTAAATTTCGCTCCCGCACACCAGACTAGGCCCCCCTCGGCAGCAGCTCAAGCCTAGGTCCGTTCCCTCGGCGTGGAGCCCTTGAGTACGCTGCTCGCGCGATACAGTGACACAAAATCTTACATCACTGCGACAACATTACACATATCACCTCCACACACGTGCACGCATACACGCTTACACATGCAAGTGGAAGGGTTTTTTTTTTTTCCCTTATCAAACTGAAATAGTTTAGAATATTATCCGATATGAAATATATATAAGAGTTGTTGAGGTATGTATGCTTGGTACACATATATGTTTCAACAACTCATATATGTATGAATAGTTAGCTTAGGTTAGCTCAGATAGGTCGCGAATTGCATGTATCAGGCAACAGCCAAAGCCGAGGTGTGCCGCGCACCCTTGAGCTAGTTGTCAAAATAAAATCGGCTGAGTATCTTAAGTGCTCGCCTTAGTAGTCCGGTGAAGCTGTTAAGACCTTGCTTGGTCAATAGCGAAACCAGTTCGAAAAAAAAAAACATTCTGAAAAATCCAGGTTACAGGCAAATTATCGTCCGAGTAGGGAATCATTGTGTGCTCTGAAATATTCTTGTATTTAAGATCTTGTATCTAAGATTCTTGTAAGATCCATTGTACCTTCAATATTCCGAACGGGTCCAACTCCATATCCGGAAAAACACCCCCAAACTTTAATGTTACCGCCCCCGTGCTTAACTATATAATTAAAAGCATTGTTTACAGGACGTCTAACATAGCGCTTTCCATCGGAATTTACCATATTTATTTTTGTTTCATCTGAAAATAACACTTTTTCCCATTCTCGTACCGGACGGTTATTAACGGGTAATTAACATATTTTTTAGCGAAAAATAATTGCTTCTCTCGCTGTTGCTTGGTAAGAAGCGGTACCTCTCGAGAGATTCTTCCAAACAATTTAGCTTCCACTAATCTTCGGCCTATCAGTCTTGACGATATGTTTCTCGGGTTATCAGGCAAAAAAACTTCATTTTTAATCTGGTTGGAGCCTTTAATTGGGTCTTTTTTAGCAACACGAACGATTACCGTATCTTCTCTGAGAGGTTTTTTGGCCGAGCCTTTCTAAGAACATTTTTAACAGTTCCATGTGTTTTATAATGATCAATTGCATTAAAAACTTTCTTAACAGAACAATTTAAATGCTCAGCTATTCTTCTGTACGCCCACTTATGATCTATATGTAAATTAACAATTATTTGCCTAGTTGACGCGTCAAAACTTATATTTTTGCCCATTTTGAACAAAATAAAATTCTGAATAAATTTAGAATTGCCGCCAAAATAATAATAAAAAAGCCAAGAAAGAAATGTTACTCTCCAATTAAAAAAAAAAAACGAGCCACGGATTTTTTTTAAAATGTTTCTATTTAGGCGGCCAAGCGGCCAGTAACAGAAAATAAACTCCTACACGTATAAGACTTATTTTGTAATTAAAAGTAAGATATGTTTTATATTTTATGCATTTAATGAGTTTTTTATTTTAGTGGCAATATTATTGCATGATTATTAATTATTGAATGTGTATATTTTTTACGAACATTTGTACGTTGAAGTTATACTTTCTTTATACGTAAGAAGTGTTTCTAATTATATGACCAGCACTGTATGTGTACCAAGCATACAAACCTCAACAACTCGTATATATATATCGTATCGGATAATTTTCTTATCTATTTCAGTTTGATAATGGAAAAAAAAAATCCTTCCACTTTCATGTGTAAGCGTGTACGTGTGCAAGTGCGTGGAGGTGATATGTGTAATGTTGTCGCAGTGATGTAAGATTTTGTGTCACTGCATCGCGCGAGCAGCGCACTCAAGGGCTCCACGCCTAGAGAACGGACCTAGGCTTGAGCCGCTGCCGAGGGTGTTATTATATTTATAGAAGAAGATGGTAGCCTATAACTATTATTTCAGTATCAATGTTGTAAAGCCTATAAATAATATAATAAAGACATGACATTCAGAAATGATCAAGTATGTATTTTTTCAATCTTTAAGTTCAGAAAATAAATTTTATTAATGTTGGGTCAAAATTATCGCCTGTTAATTGGAATGAATAACAATTCATGTTTATAAAATTACCGTGAGTCTCGAATCACACCGCGCCTGTGGTTTTACGTCAATACACGGCGTAAACACGGCGTGCCGATTGAACTAATTTGCATATTTCTTTGTTCAGGTGGAAGATATACAGGTTTTATAATAATTATGTACGTAATATAAAATAACTCGTTACCAATATTTTACCTCGTCGCCATAACGATGTAATGTTAAAATGTAGGTAAAATACTTAAGTTATTCATGTTTAAATATCGTTTAATTGAAGTCATACTTCTTTTGGCGCTTTAGGGAAAAATGATGAAAGTAAATTTTTAAGATGCGCGCGCACACCGTCACGAAAAACCGAAACCCTGAAATTAGCTACAGTCAACTTTTTCTATTGTTAGTGTCGTTTTTTCTACAAACGTAGAATAAGGCGAAAGATAAAATTTTTATCTTGTTACGCCAAAGAAGTAAACTTCTAACGCGTGTACAAAGTAAACACCCACTTTAAAAAAAATTGATATTATAATTAAGATTTTGTGACTATACAAAAATAAACGCTTGTCTGTTCCGCAAGAAATTGTATTATGGAACTCTTTACGTAATACATTTACTCGTATAATCTAAGATCTAATTAGGAAGACCTCTATATCATTAAAGTTATTAATCATTATAATGTCGAATTGTAAACAATAAGCTGATAATTATTTATCTTGTTAAAAATATTGAGTTGTCGATATTGGGTTAGACTTGCGATTTATAAAACAGCACGCTATGCCCACAGTTTGAAATACCGCTTCACTCTATTTAGTACACTGAATTTTTTGGAAGCTAACATATCTTTTTTTGCTAAGTAAATACGATACGAAACGTCAATGTTTTTTGTTCTATCTTATTTTCTACGTTCCCTTTCGTTCCCATAGTCTTAGAGCAGTAGACTCACTGCCACATACAATTGTGGAAGCGTCACTAATAATACTTATTTTTATGATAAAGCAACAGCGTTGGTTGTACATAACTGGTATAGAGGGTAGAGCCACGCTGAAGCTATTACTGATTTTAGTATGAATGTGTCGGCTTGCCCGGGGTAGTACCACCCTCTCATAGAAAACCGACGTAAAGTAACAGTGCTTGCATTGCTGCGTTACGTTCGGTCAGTGAGAACTCCGGAGGCCTACCGCCCTACTCTCCCCTCTCCTCTTCCTCCTCCAATCCCTTTCTCCAAACACAGGCTGGCAACGCCCTTTCGACTCCCCTGGTGTTGTTAGTGTCTATGTACTGTTGTAATCATTTAACATCAGGCGAGTCACTTGTTCGTTTAAATACATGCTATAACATTTTAAAAAAACTATACGCTGCAGTAACCTCCTAGCATTATATTAAATGTATGCCTATAGGGTCTTTCATAAAATGTGGCAGAGCTTTTGAAATGAGCACCCTTTGAAAATCTGTCTCCAAGCATCTATATGAGAGTCGTCCCCTCAGTTTTGCTTACTACTCATATTAGGCCATATCGTAATCCAATATAATATTAGTCAAACGCTAAAACGTATCTATATAAATAAAAATCAATTACTAAATGTTTGTTAGCGCGTCACTTCAAAACGGCTGCTGCACCTATTTGGCAAATATTTTTTTTGTTTTGTTTGATAGTCTGGGCAAGGTTTATATGAATGATAATGTTATATACTAATTTTATAAAGAGGTAAAGTTTGTGAGGTAAAAATTCATCTATATATCATTCAGATCAGTGTTAGATAAGTCATTTATCTAGGAAGGTTATATATAATATCATCACGCTAAGACCAATAGGAGCGGAGCGCCAATTAAGAATGTTTCAAAATCGGGGTGTTTTTTCCTTTTGAGATCTTCCCCTGCGTGTTAGCGTTAGCTCAAAAGAACTATTCCACGCGGACAAAGCTAGTGTTAAATAAATCTATAAAAAATCAACAACAATTTAAAGTTAGAAAACTTCATATAATAAATGTGTGAGTGAGGCAGAAGACAACAAGGAGATTTTTTTGAATATTGACAGGTTCATGTTTACTTGTTCAGTCGCTATTTAATTTAATTGCATGGTCGTAATGCTAAGGAAAGATTTAGTTTTAAATTGTTCGTTAATATACCCGTGCGAAACCGGGACGGGCAACTAGTAAAGTATAAAAGATATCTGCAAAAGATCTTGTAAATTAGCATGCCTAAATAATTCACTTGGATTTGATAATTGGTGAAGTTCATGATCGTTTAAGTTAAGGTTAGTTTTGTGTAGGTATCTTTGGCCATGATATTGAATTTTCAATACTGTTCCATATGATATTACGTCGTCACGTGTTGAATAAACGTGGACGTTATGGAATCACTCTTGTAATCGATGGCAATGAAGGTTGACCTTTATAGCCAAATACACAGCACATTAAATTTAAAATGTTTGTTTAAACTTAGTTAAAAGTGCAAATATTATTCTCTTATATCGCCCACGGCTAATATATCAGGATATACAAAATAAAAATGACTCCATAATGTACCCTAGCTTTACTTCCCATTTATTTAAATTTGGTGCGTGTTATTGAGTACTAATTCAAATGATGACAGTCTTTTTTTTATATCATAGGAGGCAAGCGAACAGGCGGGTCACCTGGCGTTAAGTGATCACCTTCGTCAATAGACACTAGCAACACCAGGTGAGTGGCAATTGCGTTGCCAGCCTGTGTATGGGGGATGAGGGTTAGGGGAAGAAGAGAGGTGGGACTCCGACGCTCTCACTGACCGAAGAAAACGCAACAATACAAGCACTGTTACTTCACGTTGGTGTTTCTGTGAGAGGATACTACCCTACTACTACCCTGGGCGAGCCGACCCATTCATGCTGAAACCAGTAATAGCTTCGGCGTGGTTCTACCACCTTTTAGACCTTTACCTCCTGTCTAGATTTAAAAAACGTGTTATATAGTAAATGTGTTTGTCAGAGTAAAACTTATAAATACTAAAAAATCAAATGATTCACAAAAAGACCTAAGAACGACAAAGGTCATTTAACTAACAAATAATTAGTATGCCATAACTGTTTTTCCGTTCATTATTTAACATTACATCCAAATCGAGTGCTCATATATTTATTTAAAACGTACCTATTATTGTTATTATATGGAAATTTATTACAATAATTGTTTAACATCAGATTATTTAACATAAATTAACATTATTCAATGTAACGTAATGTGCAATAAATTATGTTGTTTGAATTGACTTATTAAAATCGTTTCCCATAAAAGGTTGAAGGTCGTCTAGGGTACAACGCTTTGGAATTTCCTGAGACAATAAATTTAGCAATCTGGTTACTTCTGCGGTAATTTCAAGGATTTAACAAACTTTTGAGCAAACCTTGACAGTTACCTAGAGACCTCGCTGATTCAGAAAAACCACACCTATCTGTCATCGTAACTCTAAGATTTACGACGAGAAACCAAATAGCTCTTACGCCGTATTTTATTTTCCAAGTGGAGAAAAATTTAAATTCAACGGATTTACATGACGCCCTGCATGTATTAACATTAATTTATAATTTTACTATGTATATTGTTATGAGGTTATGTATTATACTTTTTTTTTTCTTTCAAACTTGTTTGTTTCGCTCAGAGGTCAATTGAAATTGGTAATAAAGGGTGATAGGAGTGATCGCAATTTGATACAATTCACTATTCACTCCCTTGACGTGTTGAATGAGCATAATATTAAAGTCACCAATATTTGTTACTCCTGATATAGATACAAGTTAGAGAATCGTGGTAATTTCAAGGTCTGTTAAATGTCTTAAGATTAGCGATCTCATGCTTAGCAAATTTATCGAACGATTTGATTGGAGACTCCTTTTTTATGTCAAAAGCAGGCAAACGAACAGGTGGGTTACCTGATGTTAAGTAACCACCACCGTCCATAGACACTAGCAACACCAGGTGAGTCGCAAGTGCGTTGCCAGCCTGTATAGCCAGCCAGGCATAGGGGACGGGAAAGGGGGGAAGGAGGTGGACCTCCGGCGCTCTCACTGACCGAACGAAACGCAACAATGCAAGCACTGTTACTTCACGTCGGTTTTCTGTGAGAGGGTGGTACTACGCCGGGCGAGCCGACTCATTCATGTTGAAACTAGTAATAGCTACAGCGTGGCTCTACCACCTTCAGGCTTCTCCATCAAGCCGAAAATATCGAATGGACATGTACAAAGATTATCACAAAGCAATATGTGCTCCAGTCACTTCGAGCTAAAACTGGGACAATCTTGAAGCAAGTGATCTTGTTATTTATTATACTGGATTTTTTTTATTTTATAATATATTTACACCATGAAAATTAAATAGATTTTTGATTAGCTACTTCCAACTACTTTTGATAAATGTTGCAGGTTTGCAAATGCTGAGTTATCCCAATTGTTTTTTTTTTTAATTTTGTCTTTTAATATGACTCCACTTACAAGTAACTGTAGCCATCAGGCGGTGTGAATTTTGGGTGAAAAGTAGCCGTGTAATAAAATAAAATAAGAAGTCGAAAACAATTAATGCATATAAAAAATACGTGCGAAAATACAGGTAGATGTTAGTAATATTTTATTAAATTAGATAACTATTTGTAATTAGTACGGCCGTGCTCTTTTCTAAATATCAATGAAAATGCATTAAAAATCTCTTTATTATATATCTGCCCCATCGGAGTACACCATAAGTAACACGATAAGATATTAACAATAAACTAATGAACCGATTATACGTTTCCTGATAGATTCCAACAACAAATATTAAACATTTTCAATTCTTTCAATAACACGTATTTGTATAGAGCCACTTCGCCTACCTCATTGCTAAAACATAATGTCGGTTATTATAAAATCGCCTTTGGTTCGGCAAGGCAAACATATCCTCATAACAATCTGATCTTCCGCATCTATTCTATTAATTACTTCCATATCAGGTACATAACCATTATATAGATACAATTTTAGAAAACTCCAAAATTAAAAAAAATAATTTGTAGGTAAATCAATCTTTTATTATATGATTGAAAACGTTTATTACGATTATAACCTTCTTTAGTATAAAAAAACACGTGTGCAGTTCACACGCGGTAGAAGTGAACCCTTTAAAAAGATATATAAATGATACACGTGAACAGTAATACGACACGCTGATGATGACGCATTTTCGCAAGACTCCTTAATACGCAAGCACATAAGTACACACACGTAATAAGTAACACTGTATAATGTATTCTATCTCATTCACTCGCACTAACGTGCGATATTACACGTGTATATGTTTAAATGTGTTATGTTTTTAATGTCGCTTTTTCATTTTAACTAGTTTCAAATCACAACGGGGCTAAAGAGGTTTCAACTTTAATTGAGAAACGATGTTTTATTTTTATATTTTACTGCCATAACAAAATGACAACACCATACTAGAACTTTAACTACTGCGGTATGTTTATTGGATTGAATATAATAATTTTAGCCTAAATACCAGACTCTGTCTTTTTAATATAGCTATGAGAACATTAACAAAAACCATGTAATGAAGACTCCTATTACCTTAAATTATTTTCACGCGCAGTGCTAACAGAAAACGTACCATGATAAATTAGTATTTTTTTAAATCGAAATAGATAAAACTAACATAAAAATTAACTTTACATCTGTAGTGATATTGCATTATCTGTGTTTATCCCTTATTTTTTCAAAATATCAAAACGATACTACAGTGCCATCTATAAAATTGTTGTAAAAGTTCATATTACTTGATTGACATGATGTGAAAATAACTCGGATTAATTCTATTTCAATTCGATTCAGTCAAAATATATCTATAATAACACATACATCATTGTATACACAGATCTTTGTTATTATACACATGTACAAATGTACGTGTACAGTGTACAACCTATTATCATTTCGAATATCATTAAAATCTGTTGAGTACTTTTTGTGTGATAAACGTACGAACGAACCGACAGACAACTCTTTTATTATAAGTAGTATAATATCTTGGTTACATATGTATCTTAGTTTCGTTTTACGTTTAAGGTGTCCATTTATTCTTCAAATTTGTATAATTAGGAGTGTATTTTGTGGTAGACCGTTAGTAGTTAAAAGAAAGAATATAAACCAACATCACATATCACCTCCACACACGTGCACGCATACACGCTTACACATGCAAGTGGAAGGGTTTAATTTTTTCCCTTATCAAAATGAAATAGTTTAGAATATTATCCGATACGAAATATATATAGGAGTTGTTGAGGTATGTATGCTTGGTACACATATATGTTTCAACAACTCATATATGTATGAATAGTTGGCTTAGCTTAGGT
>MU159022.1:61344-214193 GCA_015888305.1 Antheraea pernyi
TGGGTCACCTGATGTTAAGTGATCACCACCATCCATAAACACCAACACCAGGGGATTCGCAAGTGCGTTGCCAGCCTGTTTTGTAAGGAGAGGAAGAGGGAGAGTATAGGGAATGGGAGGGAAGGTAGGCCTCCGGCGTGCTCGCTAATCGAACGATACCCAACAATGCAAGCACTGTTACTTCACGTCGGTTTTCTATGAGAGGATGGTACTACACCGGGCGAGCCGACCCGTTCATGCTGAAATCAGAAATAGCTTCAGCGTTGCTCAACCACCTATAAGAGTCTCTTTAATGTCTTTTTATTACATTATTCTGTGTTTTTTTGTCCTTTAACGCCATGGAAAATGTATATTTTTTGTATCAGATGAATAATTTATGGTATTTTTATTGACGTATAATATTAAGTTTGAGGACGGTTCATTCACAGTATCATGTTTTTATTTTATTACAGCGATTGCACGAAAAACAAAAGTCATATAATAAATGGCGGTATCCAAATTATCTCGCAGAAATCGTTGTTGGAAACATATCTTTAACAAAAAAATAATGACTTCAAATTACAATGAATAGATTTGAAGTTTGAATCGGTAAAATTAAAAGCAAAAAACAGCCGTGGGATAACTGTTACCGTCGATTTCAAAAGAGATATTTGAAAAAAAAAATGATTTTATTAAATGGCAAACTAAAGAGATGAAACTATTAGCAGATAGTTATATAATTACACTTTTTTCGTGGAATATTTATTTAGTGTTGGGATCCACCAATAACAAACATCGATTTCAAAAATTACGCTAAGGTACCCCATTTCCAATAAGCAGGTTTTTTTAGTCATAAATCTTAAGTGAAAACTTCTTTAATCGCCTTGAGCGGTATTTTTGGTAGGAGATAAATTTATAATTTCGCGTCATGGCATGCTACGGGCATGTCCGGGCGCATTTGCGGCTTGCGTCAGACTAGCGACGCGTAGTGTCCCTACACTACACACAGGTCCCTCCTGTGTATATGTAATATTGGACTTTAATTAATAACGCTAATAGACTTTATTAAGTCTATCAGTAATAAAAAAAGCAGTGTTATATTCGGCTATACCTTCGAACTACAAGCATATACTGTTGCGTAATTCAGAAAATTCTTCAAAACATTACGAAGAAACTTGTACATTTTTTGTCTGGGTTTAAGTAGACACAAGAGGATAATTATACCTACACTTAAAGCAATATATTCGATCAATAATGATCAGGACAAATTGCATTATCATCGACGGTAATATCTGTACAGTGAATATCTATAGTTCATTTATATAGCAATGAGTAGTTCCTACACGCGGTTTCGGTCGCGTGCATGCTTTTCTAGATAAAAGTAACTATGCTCTCTATGCTCTATATTCTCTATGCTCCCTGACAAGCTCTATGCTAAATTTAATGATGGTCGCTTGAGTATTTAAGGCGTAACAAACTCGCTTAAACATTTATTATTAAACTAGTTAGAATAGCTAGGATATATTTATTTTATAATTTGTAGATTCACGTTAGGCTAAAATTGTAAATGATGTTTAGCAATAATTTTTAAAACTTGCTAAAGGTAGTGCTAAATCTAACAGTGGGAATGATTTTCGATTTTTTTGATTAATCGAGTATATACAAACAAACAGTAACAAAATAAAAACCAATGGAAATGACAATCACAACTTTACAGCCTTTCTACAAGCTAAATATTAATAACAACAAACATAACATTTTTTAAAATTGTACCACGGTATAATGATGTGTGCCTGTGGCTGATGATAAACACAATACAATCCAAAAACAATGGCGACCACCGGGTGACACACTATTCATCACCGGTCGCCGCTGTCATGCCGGCCAGAGAGGAGCTGGATATGCACAGGCTGATCCCGAATCGCGACCCGCAGAAGCGAATCACTAAGACGGGCTTTTTCGCCATATACATGGTGGTTGCGACCCAGTCGGGCTGTAAAACCCTACCACCCCGCTTTCGCCATTGCCTTGTTCGTTATTCGGCAGGGTGTACCAGGTGCAGGTGTAACCTTACGGGGTGTAAAGTTACATGAATAAACCATTAAACAATAACAAATTTTACTTTTGTAACTTAACCATTTTACACTCGTGTGTATATTAGTAATTGTAGTTAAGAATAAAGTTCAAGCTATATTATTTCATAACTTATAAATAAACCATAAATTAAGTCTCTGTTTATAATATTAAGTCTGTAAAGCAAAATATCAAATAAATTACTCACAGCTTTTAGTTATATTTATATGGTCCTGCATAGAAAAAAAAAACAATTTAAACTTGACATATTATATGTAATTTTATAAAAAACACTATATTTATATAATTCTTTAAAAAAATTAACTCCTAACAATTCCTCATTCAAACTGGACAAGTCGGAAACGAGCGGTCGAGTATAAAAATTAATTAAAAGGCTGTGAACTCTATCTATTGTATACAAAAGCTGTTCACGTACATAATTATGCATATGTGTATGTGTAGCTGTGTCAATTATATTGTAATTGTATGATTAATTATATTTTATTAGACGGAATATTATAAAAAATAAAGGTTCCTTTAATGGCACAATTCTTTTAACGAAAATAAGTGTTGGACATTTTTAATCATCCTTGCAAAACTTTTTTGCTTCCATGTCATTTCCTTAATCCCTACGTACATCTAACCTATTCCGAATGAACATATAAATTAATAAATAGTAATTTATGTAAGTAATAAAATATAATTCGTCACAAGACGATTCCTAAGCTATATTTTAACATCCTAAGAACCTATGACATAAATACAACGAGATATACACTGCAAAAAGGTTTTCTCACATCTAACTGATATTTTAAAAAGTTGCAGGTGGTTGCTTTTTTAAATATGTATAAATAGTACATTATGGTACAAGTGTGTAATGTTGGTGATTACCGCTGAGGCGCCATTGAGACCCGATCCGTTAGGTGAGGGTCTTAAGAGAGCCGAGGACGGTAATCACCAATACACACGTATATCATATGACGTTTTTCAACACACTTGTGAGGAAAATAATAATAAAAAATCATTTTATTTAGTACATAAAAAAATTATTTAGAGAAACAATTAGTAAATGTGCAGTTAGTAAAATTACCCACCATGACGCTTCAAAGTCATTATATCAGCTCCTGAATTAGCCAGCAATGTCGCTGAAGTTCTTCTGAAATTATGTCCAGTATAGCTCTCAGCATCTGCTAAACCTAAAAACTTAGCGATTTCTTTAGGCATAGAACCAAATTTGTTTATAGCTATTGGCCGACGGGTACATTTACCATTCTGGTAATTTAGAAAGAAACGGTCATTTTTTGTTTTTGGTGAACGCAAACTTTCATACTTCTTAACAATTGCATAGAATGGACCGTGTATGACGAATGACCTCGGTATTCTATTTTTCATGATAGGTATCTTCACTAAAAGCAAGTGGCCATCTATGTCTTTTACAGTTATATTTGTTAATTCTTGTATCTTACATGCACCACTTACACCAAATATTAAAGCAACCTGAAAAAAAGAAACAATAATTAAGTTCAACAGACAACACTGGCTAAAGTCGCGTAGATATTTAAAATTAATTTAACTAACCTAAGTAGCCAGATATTGGTTATCTAGAGCATCTTTTATAAATTTTTCAACGTCGTCAGACGATAAAACCTTTGATTTCTTGTTTCTAAATCCATCGGATAGTCTCTTTAGATAAGCTGACAAACTAGAATATGTTTTTAAGTCCACTCCATTCTTTGTTCGGACTGTACTTTTTAACATTGAGTATATACACCACAGAGAGCTAGGTTTGTACTTAGAAGATAATTCTTTAAAGTACGCCATGAACACATTTTCTGAAAAAGACTGCGTATTCTTGTTATTTTGCCATTGTATGAAATTTTGGTACGCTAATAGATATTTTTCCTTGGAGTTTTCAGGTAGTAAACTTTCCATAACGTTAAGGGCTTCACATCTTATATCGGGCGGTGTACAACATAAATCATTTTCTTCATAACTAGTACTTGTAGACATTTTAATTAATAAATAACTATAATTTCAACAGTGAAAACGAGTTGTGATTTTTTTTTCGCTATGGCGGGAAAAATTAATCAGTTTGCGCGTGCATCTAACAATGGTGATCAGCCATAGAGTAAAGGAATGAGGTTTCTTTTTTTTGTTTTCCGCAGATAGCGTTTTAGCCACGTATAAAATGGGGAATTTAAAGTTTTCTTTATTACAGAGTAAACAAAAGTTATATTTGAGAGAAAGTTTTATTTATTAAACACGTACAAGTTGAAATTATCTATTTAAATACGAAGTTGTATGAAATGAGCAAGCAATAGGTACATTAATTTATTTGTTCTATTGATCATTATCTATTTTTTATTTATATATTAGAGCCACTTTATGAGCAAGTGTGTTGAAAAAATATTAAAAAAAATAATTAAAATATTAAAAAAAAAATTAAATATTTTCAACACACTTGCTCATAAAGCTCACCGCAATTAGGCACATAATGACACCTGTAATCAAACTGTGACTTTTTCATTGCTATTATTCACAAGTTAGTTATAGAGTTTTTTTTTTATTGGTCGAGTTGCTTTTCCTCTTGAGAGCTTTCGCTGCGTGTTAGCGTTATCCCAAAATAACGCGTCTATGCGGACGAAGTCGCGGGCAGAGGCTAGTCTAATATAATTGAAAAGTCATAATATTATAAAACTAAATTTTAGTGTAATTCATTAAAAAGATTAAAAGTAATTACGACGTGCACTTAAAATATTTTGACAAGAATGATAAACTTCCTGTCATCATTATACTATATATGCTATATTAATGTGTTCAAGTTTTTCCTTTTTTATTTTATGATAACTGAGAAGTCTTTCAATATTTTATAATATAACTCGTAAGACTGTATTTTAAGTTTTCTATCCCCGTGTGTATTTTTTTATTAATTCGGTATCTATTAGTTTTTAAACGTAATTAAATGACAAAGTGGTATAAGAAGTGCTAAAACTAGAAGCAAATTGGCTCTTAAGTACAGTTGTCAGAACACATCTGAAGGTGCTTGGATGTTCAGTTTAAGGGTGGTAAAGTAAAGCGAGCATTATAAAAAGACCTACCGCGGTACTGTAGTGCCATCGCGAATTTTTCCTCTCCCAAAAGCTCTACAACACCAAAAGCATAATCTTTGCAGGATTGAAACTATGGCGATCGACGTAATGTCCGTTTACGCTAGACCTGTGCCACCGCCAGCCACCAGACTAGGCCCCCCTCGGCACCAGACTAGGCCCCCCTCGGCAGCAGCTCAAGCCTAGGTCCGTTCCCTCGGCGTGGAGCCCTTGAGTACGCTGCTCGCGCGATACAGTGACACGGAATCTTACATCACTGCGACAACATTACACATATCACTTCCACACACGTGCACGCATACACGCTTACACATGCAGGTGGAAGGGTTTTATTTTTTCCCCTTATCAAACTGAAATAGTTTAGAATATTATCCGATACGAAATATATATAAGGGTTGATGAGGTATGTATGCTTGGTACACATATATGTTTCAACAACTCATATATGTATGAATAGTTAGCTTAGATTTGAAAAATTCTTTCAGTGGGACCATTTATCGAGGGTGGCTATAGGCTATATATCATCACGTTAAGACCAATAGAAGAATGTTTCAAAATCGGTTATTTTTTTCCTTTTGACAACTTCCGCTGCGTGTGAGTGTTAGCATGAAATAACTATTCCACGCGGACAAAGTCGCGGACTGAAAGTAATTTTTTATATAGAACAAACAACCATATTGTTGGCTTACTGTGAAAACGAAACAAGTAACATTTTATTCGATTTGTGTAAATAAAGTTTAAAACGACACTAAATCATGGAAGACAGCGTTTTCTAAGAAATATAAAAGATAATAATTTGGCGTATTATATTTTTTTTATTCAAAAAAACTATATCATTAATAACAAGTACTCTTAAACGCTGAAAGAATAACATTTCGGTTGCATCTATTTTCAGTAAAAACAGATTTCGTTTAATGTTTCTCAGCCGAGATAAAAGTTAATAGGTAAAAAACAATTGATATTTTAAAAATAATTCCAATACTATTTTATATCTATTGATTCCATAGATTTTTTTTCTACCTGTAACCGGTTCACACGTCAAAGCGCCAAAATGATTTTATGTAAACCTACACCAATATACTTGTAATTAATGCGATCCGTTATGGTCGGGGAAATACGTATAGATAAATATATTTTCCGTTGATGGTCATCACGGCATTTATAATTCCGGAATTAAACCATTATACATATTTGACGTTATAAGCATTGCTTTATTGTCAACATGCCGAAATAGACTCAAACACTACATTACTGTAGGTAGCTATACGTACATATAAGTTTTGAAAATCATTAGCTAGATATGAATGAATGAATAATTTCTTACACTTTTTAGATTGTGAACGAGCGAACTTAATACCACAAGGCATTTTCTTCCAGATAGCCAACGGTATTGTAAAATAAATAATAATAGTAAAATTATAATTTTATCTTCTATACATATAATAAAAATGAAGTGTCTGTATGTAATATCAAAATAACATTTTTTTACTGATTGGGTATGAAAGTATACACGCTTCTGATAACAAAAATGCAATTTTTTAAATTTTGTCGGTCTGTCTGTCTTTTTGTTCCGGGTAGTATCCGAAACGGCTGGACCGATTTTGACGGGAATTTCACTGGTAGGCAGATAAAATTACAGCGGGTTACTTAGGAAATTTTAATTTTTACTAACTGTTAACCGTAGTATCGCCCGCAGTGCTATCTCCAAAACGGTTAGACCGGTTTTCACGACACTTTCACTGGCAGATAGCTGACTTTGCAAAAAGTAATTTAGGCAATTTTAGTTTATACTAGCTGTTAACCGTGGCTTCACCCGCTGTGCTATCACCAAAACGGTTAGACCGATTTTTACGGGACTTTCACTGGTAGATAGCGAGCTTTATAAAAAGTAATTGAGGTTATACTATTTTAGACTAGCTGTTACCCGCGTCTTTGTCTGCGTGAAATTTAGCAAGATATCAACTCATTCTTTATTTTTAATAAGAGAAATAATTGTCAGCTTATTGTTTACAATTCGACGTTATAATTATTAATAACTTTAATAATATAGAGGTCTTCCTAATAGGATCTTAGATTATAAACGTATTACGTAAAGAGTTCCATAATTCAATTTCTTGCGGAACAGACAAGCGTTTATTTTTTGTATAGTCACAAAATCTTAATTATAATGGCAATGTATATTAAATGTAAAGGTAAATATTTATAATAATATTTTAAGTTATTGTTTCATTAGTTCCTTATACAGTGTAAGTGAGCACTGAGGTAGTTATATTGTGGGTTAAGGTTCCAAATATGTAGCAAAACCTCATTTGACACGCTGTTAGTATATCACATCGCATATCTAATGTACACGTTATATGTTACTATAAGTGGCGTGCGTGTCGTACTTACTGCTTTACTTATTGCTTTTAAAGATCATTTCTATAATTGTACATAGTCTCACAATTTTATAATTCTTTAATACGTTTTTAATAAACGTCAGCGGAGCTGTGGGTACAGCTAGTATAATAATATTTTAGGATATAGGTTCGTTCATATCATTAGCATTTAAATCAATTTTAAATGAAATATTTTGATATAGAGGCGTTTAAATAATCGAAATAGTGACGATCAGTAAAGTCGGATCATAATTTATACTTAAAATAACGGAGATCGTGTTCGCGTTAGAAGCTTCAAAGATGACATCTATATTGGACTAGAAACACCGTTATTGTCAAAATATACGTCGACTATGGAAAAATGTAAACAAAATACTTTTATCTGAGTACGAAAAAAATATCTTTTTTTTTATTGTAGCTCGGTCAAATGACTGCACTACGCCTGATGGTAAGCACAGTACAATCTAAAAACAATGACAACTACCGAGTGACACTACACCTATCGCCGGCCGCCGCTGTCATGCCGGCCTGCGGAAAGCTGCCGGCCGCCGCTGTCATGCCGGCCTGCGGAAAGCTGGATATGCACAGGCTGATGCCATAACGCGATTCGCAGATACGAATCACTATGACGGGCTTTTTCGCCATATACATGGTGGTTGCGACCCAGTCAGGCTGTAAAACCCTACCACCCCGCTGGCACCATTGCCTCGTTCGTTATTCAGCAGGGTGCACCACCTACAGGTGAGGTTGGCTTGGGTGTCTCAAGTCTTATGATGTTATTCGACACCCCTTACACCCCAAAATGTAATGTCTAAAGGCTATTTTAAATGGTATATCAATATGTAAACGCTGTTGATTTCTGGAAATGACGCTCCTTGTTGTGCAACTGCCAAAAGCGAATGGAATTTATCTGTGTTTGTCAAACTCAAAATCAATAATACTTTATTCAGTTTAGGCCCTGAGAAGACGCTTATGAACGTCAAAGCTATCACCGGTTCGGAAACAACCCAATCATCGAGATGAACCGATGAGAAACTCGATCTGTTTTATCTTTTCATAATACATGTTTTTATAAACATAGATAGTTACATTCGTTTTTGCTGAACATTGACGTCATTTCCAGACGAATTGTAAACTTAGAACACGTAATTGTAAAAATATATATGATAAAAAGATAAGCCAAATCATGTTCCTTCCCGATTCTTCTCGATGACTAGGCTTTTTCCGAACCGTTGGCAGTTTTGACGTTCATAAGCACCTTATCAGGACCTGAATAAAATTGTTGATTCATATTTTTGTTATTGAATTTTGAGATGCTTGGCGATAGATTTTCAACTTGAAGTTGGTATCCTATCTAAGCGGGGTTATAAAAATCATTACGACCGTACAATATTTTGATATTATATTACTATATATTACACCATACATTAGGTGTCACTTCCACAATAGTAGCATACTTAGGGGTGTCAAGTTTAGGGATCAGCTACTGTACATTTACAATTCTAAAGGGGTGGTAGGATACCTGAATGTAACTGGCTTGCTACCACCATGTATGATGGATTGTTAATTTCTTAGTGATAGTCATTATCTTTTGTTTGCTATGTCATTTCATGCCTTTGTCGAGTTTGGATGGAAAAAATCCGAAATGTAAACATGTGGTGACATTTTAGAAGTCCAAACCTGTTTCAGCGCGCATGCGAGGATGTTTATAGTAAAGTAAATATGTAAATTTGTAGTATGTGCTATAAGTCTAGACACAAAAAACATTATAATTATATACAAACATATATATAGAATTAGTATTTTATAATAAGCGAAATATTATTATAAATATTTTTTATATAGTATTATTATTTATTTACTAGAGTTTAGCCAAAATCTTTTTTAATGTTAAGTAGTAATGGTGTAACAGGCTAAACTGAACTGAACTGATTTAAGTGCAATTGCTGGAAAAGACCCATATTTGCTTGACGAAAGATTTTCAACTCGAGGTTACATAGATCGACAATGTGTCCGTACATTTAAACACTGATAATCGATTCACAAAAACAGGAGAGAATATAATTACAAAGTTTTAATTATTGCTATTTAAAATATCCGTTTCCCAACAAACGAAGCGTTTCCTATTTTATTATATCCAAATAAAATACAAATACAAAATGTTAGTAAACAAAATAAGTATATTTTTTATTACGTTTAAAATAGCAATGAACTTTAACAGAAAAAACCTCAATGGAAAATTATTCGAATATAATAAGACCGGTAATTACGATAGACTCGTGTATAAGGTAAAGAAAAAAACAATACGTAACTACGTATTTATATTGAAAGTTTTTATTAAACTTCAATGGAATAATCCGATCTTATGTCCGTGTATTACAGTTGGATATTGAAGTGCATAAGGAAGCATGCTCGAGTACTTATAAATACTGATATATTATTAATACTAATTAGTATTAATGAATAATACTTGCTTACTTGCAAAATGTGTAGTTAATAGTTATATCGATTGAAAATCTAGCTTTTTCCCCCGAGTTCGCAAATGGGAAGGTGTGACGGAGTATTAAGATTTCCCCGTTTTCTTCTATCGGCAAAATTCATTGATTAGTTTATTCTATGTAGAATACAATTCAGTAAGTACCCCGTTTCTTTTAAGTGAGAATCTTCATTGTACAAAGTAATAACAAATACTGCTTCATTTGTTAAAGAAACTACTAGAATATATTCGGGTTGTTCCGATTCTTTGGAATAAAATTGTGAGTACGTAAACATCAAAATCTTGACTGGCGATAATATTTTATTTATGCTGTTACCAACATTCATATTCTATCTGAATTAAAATAAAGCTCCAGTAATTCTTTTTCAATATTTGTTATCATTACATAGTATAAAACAAAGTCCCCTACCGCCTTCTGTCTTCCGTGTCTGTCTGTTCGCGATAAACTCAAAAACTACTGAACGGATTTTCAAGCGGTTTTCACCAGTGGATAAAGTGATTCATAAGGAATGTATTTTATGAATTTTAGTATATAATTTGTCAAGGATATTTTTATAATTAGGGCGGGACAACGTCCGCTGGGTCCACTAGTTGTGGTATAAAGTCGAATTTAAGAGTTTTGAAAGTTTCGTCCGTCTGTCTGCGTTCATGTCCGGATTTAACTTAAAAATGGTTTACACGAGATATGCGTAATTTCACAAACGATTGCCTATAAAACTATTCATTATACATTAATATATTACAAAAAATAACGAATATAATCAAATAATAAGCCACACATAACACATAAACGAAAAAAAAACAAACATTAGGAATTAACGTGAAGAAACCTCCTATTCTATATTTTTCCACTAGATGTTTCCTAACAATGTTTTATCCAAATTAATCTAAGAGTACGTTAATGAAAATCACATTAGTTCACATACAAAAACGCAAATTGTTTATTAGTATATATTGAAGCCCAAACTAATGGAAATCTTATATATTTTAACAATTTACTCCTTCTAACCACTAGAATACATATTATATTCCAAAAAAAATCCATATACGGGATAATGATATTAGGAATACACCTAGATCTATACTTCAGTAGCATAATTATTTGACCAAATGGTTACTTATAAGTTCATTTTCATTCTATATACCAGTCGGTACCCGCTACCTCGTCTGCATCGTTTACTATCTTAACAATACATTTTCTGTACAGAGAAAAAAACATAAACGTTCAACATTCACGCAGTTCTATTGTAAGCTCTGTTTATTGGTGTGTATTTTTTTTAAATCTTTTTTTCTTCTAAATTTATATTTGTTTTGTTTAATCCTTTTAAAACGAACAAACAAATAACACAGACACACATAACACGTCAGGGATGGACATACTAAAGACAAATAACTACTGTAACCACAAATGTATTAACATTAATATGACCGTATGCACGTTTGTTTATCATCATATAGGCTCGGATCGAAAATCAGCGCTGCAGTACTATTTACTGTATTGCACATTTTTGCTGAATGGGTTCGCCAATTATTGGACATCTATTTTTCATTTTTTAAATGTTTTTTTTTCTGTCTAATTAGTTTGTGTAATTTCATTTAATTATATAGTTGTTCCAACAATAAAGTATTTCTTTCTTCTTCTTTCTATAAGCATCATACTCCTTACTCCACTTTCCCATGACAAGAATACATCCCTGAACACGTAGTACCTATAAAAATTGTAGTTTATTAAATAACACAGACACACATAACACGTCAGGGATGGACATACTAAAGACAAATAACTACTGTAACCACAAATGTATTAACATTAATATGACCGTATGCACGTTTGTTTATCATCATATAGGCTCGGATCGAAAATCAGCGCTGCAGTACTATTTACTGTATTGCACATTTTTGCTGAATGGGTTCGCCAATTATTGGACATCTATTTTTCATTTTTTAAATGTTTTTTTTTCTGTCTAATTAGTTTGTGTAATTTCATTTAATTATATAGTTGTTCCAACAATAAAGTATTTCTTTCTTCTTCTTTCTATAAGCATCATACTCCTTACTCCACTTTCCCATGACAAGAATACATCCCTGAACACGTAGTACCTATAAAAATTGTAGTTTATTAGACCTTTGATAGCTTTATATTAAATCAAACTATTGTAACAATCGTCTCTTTGCATAGGTATCAATTAAATAATAAACCAACTGGATCTAGTAAAAGACCAACATATTTTAAATACTTACTATTACTACATACTACATATGTTTTGAAGTTGGTAGAGCCATGCTGTAGCTATTATTAGTTTCAGCATGAATGGGTCGGCTCGCCCGGGGTAGTACCACCCTCTCACAGAACACCGACCTGAGGCAACAATGCTTGCATTGTTGCGTTTCGTTAGGTCAGTGAGAGCGCCGGAGGCCCACCTCCTTTCCCCCTTTCCGATAAAGCATTTCTTTCTTCTTCTTTCTATAAGCACCATACTCCTTGCTCCACTTCCCCATGATGAACACATCCCTGAATACGTAGTACCTATAAAAATTGTAGTTTATTATACCATTGATAGCTTTATATTAAATCAAGCTATTGTAACAATCGTCTCTTTGCATAGTGATCAATTAAATAATAAACCAACTGGATTTAGTAAAAGACCAACATATTTTATATATACTAGAAAGAATAAGAAATTGGTAGTTCCCTGTTTCACGCTCAATAGGACCGGACCAATAACAGTTTTTAGGTAATAGTGTTAGATTTAATAACAGAGTTCCAAAGCACGTTACCGATTCGCCGGATCGTGAGTTGAAGATGTCAAACGGATTTTAATATCTAAAGGCTATTATTATACGGTCGATCAATATGTGAACGATAGTGGCGTAAATGACGCCAATCTCTGTGCATCCATTTTTGTAAAAATATGTACAATGAAAAGGTGAACCAGATTGAGTTTCTTGCCAGTTCTTCTAGATGACTGGGTTGTTTTCCGAACCGGTGGTACCTTTGACGTATATAAGTGCCTTCTCAGAGCCTAAATTGAATAAAGTATTTTTGATTTTATCTGAGAAGTAAAACAAAAAGAATTGATCTAAATCTATCCAGTAATTATTGAGTCACGCGCGCCGTGGTGCAAACCTCTATCGTTTTATTTATATACTAGCTGTGCCCGCGACTTCGTCCACGTAGAACCTGATATACAAAACAATGACTAAAAAAGTCATCTGAACGTATTGCTTATCTACTTTTCTCTCACACTTAAGACGCGGCGCCATTAAAATTACAATAACTTTTGATAGAGTGGACCGATTTGAATGAAACAAAGATTAATTTATTTCCGAGGATATTCTTATGTTTTATTGTGAACCCATTACTTTAGCAGTGATGCGTGTTCATACAAACAGACAGACAGACAGACAGACAGACAGACAGAAATTTCTAAAAATGATTGAAATGTATTCTATTACTTATTACTAGACACCTGCAACAATTTTTTTCACGAAAATCGAAAAAGTACAGGCACTTTTGATTTACACTCTTATTATATGTATAGATAAAATATAAGAAGACATATTTATTTTCACAAATGCCTAATATATTTTGGAACGAAGTTCCTTATCACGCGTTGTGAAAGGGGGCTAGACGGAAAAAATTCTTACGAAAAGTTGTAACGACACTTTTTGCTATAGTAAGCTATTGTAAGCTGTGCGGCGTGCGCATGTTTCTCTGTCTGTCTGTCTCTCTCTCTCTCTCTCTCTTATAGAAAGCAAGCCAGATATTTTCATTTCTATTTTGCATTGAACAGTGTGGTGTCGCGACGATTATTTTTGTTGAGTGTATACAGGTTTTTTGTAAAAAATAATAATAATAAAAAATATTATTATAACTTAAAACAAATAAAATTTTATTACAATTCCTTCACTAATTAATCGATAAGAACTTCGTTCCATCCGGGTGTCCCTTGACTGTTCTCAAGTTTTTTTTTTTACTTTTTCCATCCTTGTCTTTTTATATCTTGAGACTCACTAGAAAAAAAGAAAGAAAATGTCTTTATTGCTGGATAACATCAAAACAACAAGATGAACATATACGTAGCTTGTTAGAATAGCCAACAAAGGCACCTCCATTCAGCAAAGTGCTGCATTACATGTCTGTCAGTTTATCTACATATAACTCAAAAACCATGTTTCAAATTCACTAAATTATTTTATATCAAATCGGACACAAAATAACTCTTTACAAGTTTCGTTACTTTAAACCGCCTAAACAGTTAAATACGAATATTTATTTGAAATGAGAAATCTAAAATCCAAATATTATGTTAACCTTAAATCATAATGACAATCTTCACACCACAAAGATGATGAATGTTCAAATTGCGTTTAAGTACACTCTTCACTTGCAGAATAATAGTTTTCATCGAACCGCTCGAGTCGACGATGCGATCTGAACTCCCTATATTTTAACAATATACTCCTTCTAACCACTAGAATACACATTATATTCCATAAAAAATCCTTATACGGGATAATGATATTAGGAATACACCTAGGTCTACACTTCAGTAGCATAATTATTTGACCAAATGGTTACTTATAAGTTCATTTTCATTCTATATACCAGTTGGTACCCGCGACCTCGTCTGCATCGTTTACTATCTTAACAATACATTTTCTGTACAGAGAAAAAAACATAAACGTTCAACATTCACGCAGTTCTATTGTAAGCTCTGTTTATTGGTGTGTATTTTTTTTAAATCTTTTTTTCTTCTAAATTTATATTTGTTTTGTTTAATCCTTTTAAAACGAACAAACAAATAACACAGACACAGATGAGTTTTAATTAGATTAATTTCCGGCTTTCTGCTAATTAAGATAACGATTTGGATAAAACGTTAGGACAACGATACAATCTACAAAAGGCAAAGCAGATCAAAAAATTATAACATGAACACGCTACTCGAAAATTATTGGTCAAAATCATACCCCCTTTAAGAATGGCTGATAAGGACAAAGATATAGAATAGGTTGTTAAATATGTATTGTATGTAGTAGGTATGTTAAAAACATCTCATTTAGAATTTTTAGCTGCGAGAATCTGTAGACGATTTCGCATAAAAACACTTCGTTATGATATATAAATATAGAAGCACACTTCGCACCTCAGATATATGCGAGTCAGTATATACCTACAATGGTATGATTCTTCAATTTAAGCAGATTGAAATAATATTACGTAGTTAGGTATGTTGTATTATCTTCAACACTACATTAACAAATAATTCATCTATACACGTTAACTCTATATATATTGGGACTTCAAGAAACTTACTCCAGAAATATATTATAAATAAATGATAACACCATGACATTCTTGTAAGACATAGCATCTAAAATAATGTCATACAAAAACAAATTTCTTTTTTTTTCAAAGTGACTACTGCAGTTGTCCTCAAGAGTGAAGAGTGAGAGAGAGAAAATGGCAAGCAATGGCAATAAAAGATAAACCAGATTGAGTTTTTTTTTTATATCATAGTAGGCAAACGAACAGGCGGGTCACCTGATGTTAAGTGATCAACGCCGTCCATAGATACTAGCAACACCAGGGGAGTCGCAAGTGCGTAGCCAGCCTGTGTTAGAAGGGAAGGGGGGAGTGGTAGTTTTTGAGTCACGCGCGCACCACGGCAAACCTCTATCATTTTATTTATATACTAGCTGTGCCCGCGACTTCGCCCACGTAGAACCTGATGTACAAAACAATGACTAATAAAGTCATCTGAACGTATTGCTTATCTACTTTTCTCTCACACTTAAGACGCGGCGCCATTAAAATTACAATAACTTTTGATAGAGTGGACCGATTTGAATGAAACAAAGATTAATTTATTTCCGAGGATATTCTTATGTTTTATTGTGAACCCAATACTTTAGCAGTGATGCGTGTTCATACAAACAGACTGACAGACAGATAGACAGAAATTTCTAAAAATGATTGAAATGTATTCTATTACTTATTACTAGTTAATGTAGTAGTCCGGCAGTAGTCCGGTGAAGCTGTGAAGACCCTGCAGGGTCAATAGCGTAGACAGTTCGAGGAAAAAAAAAAAAAAAACTTATTACTAGACACCTGCAACAATTTTTTTCACGAAAATCGAAATAGTACAGACACGTTAGATTTACATTCTTATTATATGTATAGATAAAATATAAGAAGACATATTTATTTTCACAAATGCCTAATATCTTTTTTTTTTACTTTTTCCATCCTTGTCTTTTTATATCTTGAGACTCACTAGAAAAAAAGAAAGAAAATGTCTTTATTGCTGGATAACATCAAAACAACAAGATGAACATATACGTAGCTTGTTAGAATAGCCAACAAAGGCACCTCCATTCAGCAAAGTGCTGCATTACATGTCTGTCAGTTTATCTACATATAACTCAAAAACCATGTTTCAAATTCACTAAATTATTTTATATCAAATCGGACACAAAATAACTCTTTACAAGTTTCGTTACTTTAAACCGCCTAAACAGTTAAATACGAATATTTATTTGAAATGAGAAATCTAAAATCCAAATATTATGTTAACCTTAAATCATAATGACAATGACCACAAAGATGATGAATATTCAAATTGCGTTTAAGTACACTCTTCACTTGCAGAATAATAGTTTTCATCGAAATAAATTGTTTCTTCGTCGTAAGTACTTAATATATGCGAATTTTAAATAGACCGATGTTATCTTTTATAAATAAAATCTAATAAACAACAGTGGAACATAGGCCATGGTTATTTTAAAGTCCCGGATGTAATCTTAAGCAAAAACTGATTATTAACAATACACTTTTCTTTTTATATGTATTGCAACAAAAAATGTATAAACGAATGATGTAAGTTTAATTGTGTTATACACAAGTGTAAACATAAGGTTAAGACTTATTTGTTGAACGAAACATTATGACCAATTTAAAAACACATCTTCCTTCTTCTTAAGCCTGTCGAGGTCCCGAAGGCCATTGGTTCTTATATCGAGACTTCTTTGTGACGTTCTGTATATGAAGCCGACAATATAGATATTAATTTTATTAGATGAGTTTTAATTAGATTAATTTCCGGCTTTCTGCTAATTAAGATAACGATTTGGATAAAACGTTAGGACAACGATACAATCTACAAAAGGCAAAGCAGATCAAAAAATTATAACATGAACACGCTACTCGAAAATTATTGGTCAAAATCATACCCCCTTTAAGAATGGCTGATAAGGACAAAGATATAGAATAGGTTGTTAAATATGTATTGTATGTAGTAGGTATGTTAAAAACATCTCATTTAGAATTTTTTACTGCGAGAATCTGTAGACGATTTCGCATAAAAACACTTCGTTATGATATATAAATATAGAAGCACACTTCGCACCTCAGATATATGCGAGTCAGTATATACCTACAATGGTATGATTCTTCAATTTAAGCAGATTGAAATAATATTACGTAGTTAGGTATGTTGTATTATCTTCAACACTACATTAACAAATAATTCATCTATACACGTTAACTCTATATATATTGGGACTTCAAGAAACTTACTCCAGAAATATATTATAAATAAATGATAACACCATGACATTCTTGTAAGACATAGCATCTAAAATAATGTCATACAAAAACAAATTTCTTTTTTTTTCAAAGTGACTACTGCAAGTTGTCCTCAAGAGTGAAGAGTGAGAGAGAGAAAATGGCAAGCAATGGCAATAAAAGATAAACCAGATTGAGTTTTTTTTTTATATCATAGTAGGCAAACGAACAGGCGGGTCACCTGATGTTAAGTGATCAACGCCGTCCATAGATACTAGCAACACCAGGGGAGTCGCAAGTGCGTAGCCAGCCTGTGTTAGAAGGGAAGGGGGGAGTGGCGAGGGAAAGGTAGGGAAGGTGGGCCTCCGGCGCTCTCACTGACCGAACGAAATGCAACAATGCAAGCACTATTACTTCACGTGGGTGTTTCTGTGGGTCGGGTGGTAATACCCCGGGCGAGCCAACCCATTCATGCTGAAACCAGTAATTGCTTCAATGTGGCACTACCACCTACTACTACTACTACTAGTTTCTTTTCAATTCTTACTAATTCTTCTCGATGACTGGGTTGTATTCCGAACCGGTGGTAGCTTTGACGTTCATAAGTGCCTTCTCAGGGCCTAAATTGAATAAAGTACCTTAGATTTTCATTTTGAATGGCAAGTGTGCTAAAATGGTCGAACCTTGGTTTGACCTATGCTCGTGCACTCTATCGCGCAAACAGGGACCTCGAGCGTTGCTTTCCGTAGGACCGGAACTAGGGTTATGTAGCTGCGGAGGTAGGACAAAATAATCCTTACGTTCCCTAATTACTTAATAGGTTTTAATAATTTATTTTGAGATAGTGGCCTTTTTTTTTAACGTGGGGAAATCCCTTATGGATACCTCACCCCCCCCACCGGGGGAGGAGAGGGTGGGTTATGTCCAACTTGCACAGACTAAAACCCCACGGTGTACCGACAGACCGTTTTGTGAGGGTGGTAAGGGATCGTTCGAGCTAATCAACCTTGTAGAGCCGCCCCCACGGTCCGCCCGGCGGAAGGTGACCGCCGAGCTCCTACCTATAGTGGGACAGACCGGGTACACACCGGCTGCCCCCCCTCGTCCGCCGGACCTGTGCAATGAGGAGATGGGCCCCCCGGCCCATCCCCTCAGGTCCGGCTACGGTGGCAGGAGGAGTTGGGCGAAGCGCCTTCTCCTCCTGCCTGTCCTCCTTTGGCGGAGACGGCCCTAACCTAATTGCACTTCATTACTATCATATATGTAGCTGCGGTGGCGTTAATACATAAGTAACGGGTTATCCTTAGCTCTAAACTATACAATATATAATGCTATTGTCATTTAACTTTTATAAGATAATATTGTGTATATTTCATTGTCTTTGCTTAAGTAAACTGCGCTGCTCCCCCCACGCAGCACACTCAGACAGCGTGTGCTGCGCGGTATCTTCCTCAGCACCGCACTCGTGGCAGGCGGCTGAGAAAGTGGCCTGGATTAACTCTTGATAAGTGATCGTGTGTTACAAAGATTAATCAATAACTCAAACCTGTATTTCAAACTAGCTCAAACTGTACCTGATGCTGAGTTACGAATTCGAGCAGATTCTGACTGACAAATGTAACATAGATAAAATTCTGATTACTTGTAATCTAATGACTCATAAATACATGAAAAATTTAACTGAAAACTTGAGAAAACTTTTATTAGTATAGTACATAGCAAAGAACAGAGGCCGGCATGACAGCGACGACCGACGAAGGATGGCGTATCTCTCGGTGGTCGCCGTTGTTTTTGGATTATACTGTGCTTACCATCAGGCATAATGCAGTCACTTCAATCACGATATTTTTTTAACTAAACTCAAATATGTATATTTGCATAGCTCGATCGATTAGGTTATCATCGTTATTGTGAAAATTTGTTATAATTTTGTTCTGGCAGTTCTAACTCCCTTCCTATCGTTAACGTATCACCATATGTGCTTACATAATTACTTATCATTAATTAAGACTTTGATTAATCATTAGATTTAATAAAACAAGTCGAATTTAGTGATAGAGAAATACGAAAGACTTTACAGCAAATACAGTCAAACTTTTTTTAGTTATATTAATGGGCAACACATTCAATGGAGTTTTTATTATCATAGGAGGCAAACGAACAGGTGGGTCACTCGATGTTAAGTGATAACTACCGTCCATAGACACTAACACCAGTGGAGTTGCAAGTGCGTTGCCGGCCTTTTAAAGAAGTGTACGCTCGTTTCTGGAAGGTTTGTTACTTGTGATGGTTTGAAAACACCGCCGCTGAGAGTCGATTCCACACGGTCGAAGTACGAGGTAAAAATGCCCTTGGGAACCTCACCGTAGAAGACCTCCACCCATCGAAATGGATGTAATTTTTGTTTCAGGCGGGTTGTACGATAGTGGAATGCAACAGCAGGTATCAGTCCAAAGTAGTAGTCAATTACAGATGCGACGGTCAAATATCTGTACTTGTTACGTGTTTTAACAGTTTTATACGTTTCCCTTGCCGTGTTCCGATAAATTATTTTGTAATGTTTTCAAACAGAATCAAATTGTAATCTGAATATATAACTACATATAATGTCAAATTTATGGGAACATAAAGATACCTCGAAATACTTTTTTATATAACACGTATATCTGGTTTTATTTCGTTATATTCCAGAACTAATTATATGAATCGAGGAAATATTTCAACGTCGACCTTCATAACACTGTTTACCTTTATTAAATCTCTGAGCAAATAGTATTTTGTTATTTTTTTTAATCAATTTTTGCCTTCTTAAAATATTTTTAAAAGTCAACGACCTTGTAAGAATTACGCCACGCCTGAGATTGCTAAGGCACTTGAGATGAGAAGAAACGGTCTAACTTACATAATAATCTCCAGAATTTTTCGTCAAAGCAATTCATCGCAGTATCAACCGATTCATTGAGTGTGATGCGTTGCAAGAAGACAGGGACAAGACAAAGAAAGGAGGAATTATTATTTCATTTACGTGCATAAGAATTCACATCAAGTGGTCGTCTAAGCCAGAAATTACTTAATGAAAAATCCAAATAATCCAAGTGATCATAAAATTAACACTTGTCCCGGAACGTCTACTTTAAAAACATCCCAATAGGATAAAGTATCGTTTGGTTGGTTCTGTCTTTAAATTAAATTGTTGAAAGGCAAAGAATATATAGACGAAAAAGAGAACAATACAATCAAACAAATTTAAATAATAGACGGGTATATGGATACAGGTTTACTCCTGGATTTTGGGAGACTATATTTGGGAGCTCGTACGGACTTGTTCATGATTGATGTAAGAAGCCTAACTGCAGATCGTAACATAAGAGAAATGCTAGAGGAAATTGTGATGCAGTTTATCCTCTTTATCAGTGACTAGCCGACCAGTGCCCCCTTCGTTGGGCGGTAATGGGCATTATCAAGCTACAACTTTTCTCTAGAACTCAATCATATATATCTCATAATTAAGGCAGCGTTCGTAAGAAACGTTTACGTTCGACCATTTTGCTCCGACTCCCCAGATATTACCCCCTACAACCACACAAACTTTACCTCTTTATAATATTAGTATATAGATTATAGTCCTTGCCCGCGACTTCGTCCGCGTAATAATAGTTACTACTCTGGGCTAAAGCTGACACACAGCAGAAGCTCCAAAAAAACATCTCGATTTTGAAACGTTTTTCATCTGTGCTCCGCTCCTATTGGTCTTAGCGTGATGATATATAGCCTATAACCATTCTCGATGAATGTGCTATATAACACTGAAAGAATTATTCAAATCGGACCAGTAGTTCCTCAGATTACCCCTTACAACGCCACAACGTCACAAACTTTTCCTCTTTATAATATTATTATTATATTATAACTCTGTTTTAGTGCCGGACATTGTTTTTTTTATATCATAGGTGGCAAAGGAACAGGTGGGTCACCTGATGTTGAGTGATCACCACCGTCCATAGACACTTGCAACACAAGGGAGTTGCAAGTGCGTTGGCAGCCTGTGTATAGGAGGAAGGGGAGGGAAGCTAGGCTTCCGGCGCTCTCACTGACCGAATGATACGCAACAATGCAAGCACTGTTACTTCATGTCGGTGTTAGGTGGCTAGAAATATAATAACAAAAAATATGTCAATAGTACTTTTATTATTTATACCGTATTTTGTGTGTTCCGCTAAAGCCGGTGTGTAATAGAAGGATGTTCCGCCTAGAAACGACTTCATCAGTGTAATATTGTTATATGATGTTATAATTAAATAATTTTTATCATATTTTAGTTCACTTTACAAAGCTGGAAGTTGTTTTATTTTTATAGAATATTTAACACACTAATCTGTTTAAATTTCTAGGTAGGATTCTAATGTGTTTTTAATAAATTGTTTATACAGAAGTGCTAATTTCCAAATAATTAATGTATAAAATCATTAACAACTACAGTATAATATGCCTATCGGAGTAAATGTTATTGTGACCGAATTACTAAAGGTTTACTAATAGCCAAAATAATTATGCCTCACCTATCCTCTGATACGTGTATACTTTATTATAATACTAGCTGACACGCGTAACTTCGTCTGCGTGAAATCGGCTACCTACCGGTTCCAATTGAATTCTCTAACTCGAAAAATCTTTAAAAATTTAGAGCCCGATTACAGCGACTCCCACCGTTTCCAACTCAAAACCAAACAATTCAGGGACTCACTCAAACACTAGTAATTTAGATGAGACGGACGTAGCGCCATCTGTCATTCAGCAACATCAATAATTTCGTTCTGTTTGAAATACGAATGACCGTTGAATCATTCGGATATTCTTCATACAAAAATACTTCTTCTTACCCTTATTCCACGTGGTAAAAACATCCAAAAAACATCCAGGTTCGGTAAAACATGTTTGTCATGTTGTGATGTATCATTTGGCTTAATTTTTACGAGCGGCTGTCTGCCTGACATTAACCCTCCTTGAGATTATTTTGTAGCACTACTTTTTTATTTTGTAGTCTCTATGTGTTAAAAAATACAAATCTCATACAAAAATACTGAAATCGAGAATAAAAAACTGAAGTGTGAGGTTAGGAAGGTGAAAATTTGGGATTGTGGGTATCTTTTGAACACAAATAAAAAAAAACAAACTGTATACGGACACCCTAATCACGTAGAGGTATAAAATATACTTCACGACCTACTCTCATACCTACCAAATATACAGGAGGAGGAGTTCAAACACGAGATTTTTATATATTAGATATAGGTTTTTCCATTCAATAGATGAGGGTCCATTGTGGGCAATTTATTGAAAATAAATATTATACATGTGTATCTGTGCATATTATATACTACAATCAAGTTTAAAAAACTAACATAAAAATGATAACTTCACCATATTGTTAATTCTCTGACAGCAATATTAATCCTTGAAGAATTTCTCGTAAAGCAGACAACTAAATGTAGTCGAGTTCTGCAATTTATTCATATTCAGCATAATTACACTTCTGGTAAGCATGGATGTGAAAATAAAATATTTCAGAGGCACTTTTGGAATTTAACAAATTCTCATAATAACATAAATATAGCGATCTGTGTAAAAAAATAATTGCTATTTTTAAGAATAAAATTGACGGTGAGAAAAAAGAATTGTATAAACCGGAAGTAAATATTTTAAAATAAAATTTTAAGTATTTTTGATGATCGTTTTATATATGTTAAAATATAGTTTAAATTACACTTATAAATCACGAAAAATTTAAATAAGAGATACTATTAGTTAAGAAGATGATCGACAAATGTGCATACACGTAGCACTGGCCTAACGCCTAGCGCTTGTCTAGGTCTGTTGGATTTACCAAATATCGCATTAAAATGCTGCGATATTACCAAGTACCACATGTATAAATGTATTTAAACTATAATATGATTTAGAGTTGGTATTACTGTATGTAATAAATAGAGTCCAAATAAATAAGTATATCCCTGACCATAAATATTAGTAATAGAGTCTTCGATCAACAATAACTAGATAACGGGTCGGCGCGAAAAATACGTCTTGGTAAATAAGAGCTCACTTGAAATGTGTGCCCTTATTTTGTTTAGTTGGTTTGAAACACAGCCAATGTAAGCCCGGTTCACATGCCGCAGTGTATTCAAAAGATGCAAAAATAATACCCGAAAAAGCAATTTAACGGCCGGAGTATCTTACTTTCGCTAAATACATGTTGAATAAGTTATATTTTAAGCTTTAAACTAACTAATAATATCAAATTTTGAATATAATTACCGATTTTAAACCTGTGATACAAATGTTTGTCCACACCTGACACAAACACGCACAATAACGGGAAAACGTACTTTATTCATTACGTGTTAAGGTTGAATTCACACTAAATGTTGTTTATGTTATCTTTTCATTTGTGAGGGGACTAATTTATTATTTTGCTCGTTTTATCGTAAGTATTAGATAATATTTTGAACATTTGTGACTTTATTACAAGGTGTTATGTTTGTAATTAGGTTGAACTTAAAACAGTTTTAAAACTTTTTTTCTCCTTTTCTTAGTAAACAAATAGCTACACATAAGTATATATTTACACGGACAGCATTTAGCTTCGATTTGTACGTGACCCTTTATACAACATTGTTTTATTCCATCACAAAGTTTTATTACACAAAATAAGTAATAGATTGTTATCAAAATTGTTTTTAAAAACGTTAAGGAAATTTCAGTCAACTTAGCGTTACAGAGTCAGAATAGCTCGTTCCAGATTAATAATTACTCTAACACAATGAAAAAGTAATTAAAGTATGTTAAAAGTAATCATAATCTCTTGTCTATATATTTTATTTATTGGCAGCTTTGTATTTCTATATTAGCCCCATAGCGCCCTTAACCTATATTACAAAAGAATATAGTAATAAGAAGATAAGAAAAAAAAACCTGAAATTAACAATCCATGTTAATATTTCAAAAATATCTACAGAAATCAGAAATGAGAATATTAAAAAAGGTAAAGTAAACACAAACCCTATATAATTAATATCAACATACGTTTATTAAAAAAGAGGCAAGTCACTGACAGAGAGTGTTATAGCAAGCAAATGGATAATTTACACAAAAAAAACCTTTTGAAACCCATCAACTTGTATCTTATATACATTAAAACAGTGTATTGAACTTACTGAACCTCAAGTATTAGATACAACAGGGATATAAATAAAACTATTCTCTTACATTTCGTTGAAAATCATCGCGGTTTTGTTAACTAGTACAAAAAAATTACACTGTAACTTAGTTTTATACTTCAACCATATTACTAACGGCAGACCGGCCACTAAAAACAAAACAGTTGAACTTATAATATCAATAAAAAAACTTTAACAATTACTATGTTTTGAAGAGAAAACATGCAGATAGTCTGTTGTAACTTCTGATATTTCGCGAGAAAAAATTAAAAAACATTTTGCAGTAGTTTGCAGATCTGCTATATAAAATCCATCATGTGCATTTTAATCTGAGGAATACAGGATATTACTTCATGACTATTTTGTAGCCTGTCGTTCTAATCTGATAGATAAACACGGGCTTCCCATTTTCTTTATATGTAACTATCTATAAAATGAAGTCTACAAAAAATATATAACGGAACATTGTAATATATTTATAAAAATATGGACAAAAATACCTTAACAACCACCGTCTATTGAATTAATACAAGTACATACATTAAAAAGTAAACCTACCCATGAAAATTGACAACCATTTTGAGCACTTCAAATCACAAAAAGCACAAAAGTAATTTCAATTAAAGACAATTTCATGGAATTAAAACGTATATACCAACATTCTAAATTGTATGATTTTTATTTCTTTTAAATACATACCGAAAAGTTATTTTTATTTATTTTAGTACTTACATAAAGTTACAAGGTATGTATGGATTGTGTGAAAAATGATATGTGTGTAAAAGGTGTGAATACTGAGATGACATCTGATAGGCGAGAGTGGAAAAGAAAAACATGTTGTACCGACCCTACTTAGGTGGGATAAGAGTAAGAAGATGATGATAAAGTTACAAGGTATGGATGGATTGTATTAAAAATTATGTGTGTAAAAGGTGTGAATACTGAGATGACATCTGATAGGCGAGAGTGGAAAAGGAAAACATGTTGTGGCGACTCTACTTAGGTGGGATAAGAGTAAGATGATGATGATAAAGTTACAAGGTATGGATGGATGGTGTTAAAAATGATGTGTGTAAAAGGTGTGAATACTGAGATGACATCTGATAGGCGAGAGTGGAAAAGGAAACATGTTGTGGCGACTCTACTTAGGTGGGATAAGAGTAAGAAGATGATGATAAAGTTACAAGGTATGGATGGATGGTGTTAAAAATGATGTGTGTAAAAGGTGTGAATACTGAGATGACATCTGATAGGCGAGAGTGGAAAAGAAAAACATGTTGTACCGACCCTACTTAGGTGGGATAAGAGTAAGAAGATGATGATAAAGTTACAAGGTATGGATGGATTGTATTAAAAATTATGTGTGTAAAAGGTGTGAATACTGAGATGACATCTGATAGGCGAGAGTGGAAAAGGAAACATGTTGTGGCGACTCTACTTAGGTGGGATAAGAGTAAGAAGATGATGATAAAGTTACAAGGTATGGATGGATGGTGTTAAAAATGATGTGTGTAAAAGGTGTGAATACTGAGATGACATCTGATAGGCGAGAGTGGAAAAGGAAACATGTTGTGGCGACTCTACTTAGGTGGGATAAGAGTAAGAAGATGATGATAAAGTTACAAGGTATGGATGGATGGTGTTAAAAATGATGTGTGTAAAAGGTGTGAATACTGAGATGACATCTGATAGGCGAGAGTGGAAAAGGAAAACCTGTTGTGCCGACCCTACTTAGGTGGGAAAAGTGTAAGAAGATGATGATAAAGTTACAAGGTCATCGAAGGCTTTTTACGACTTCTAGGACTTAAACCTCAGTAAGTTTAAGTATCTTATAAGAATCAAAATCGATTGGCATCGGTAGTCCGGTGAAGCTGTTAAGACCTTGCTAGATCAATAGCGTAGTCAATTCGACAAAAAACTAGATTGGCATCAAGAAAACTTTTTTAAATACAACGCTACAATGATAAAGTAACTGCCCTTATCGTCTCATAAAAAATATCCAGCCTGCATTAATTCTATTAGTATATTTGCAGACCTAGAAAATATATATCTGTTAGAAATTTAGACAGTAAAACCACCTCAAGAAGTTGCAAGATAGCAGTAGAAAAAGATCATTGATTTTTTAAATAATACAATTTGTTTATTGGAACGCAAGTCACTCTAACACATATCGTGTCGTGAACAAATGCATTTTGATTATGTTTCAACAAAACGATAGGCCAAAGTTTGAGAAGGTTTAGATATTGAATATTATTTAGCAGTTTTGTAAGAGACAGACAAAACTGGTTTTTAAAAAGAAATTATTGAAGTGAAACTTCTTTATCGACGTAGGGAGGAATTTTAGAGTATGTAAAAACGTATGTAACGTTTTTCGGTTACGCGCCATCTTAATTTCTGTACATTTTTCCGTTACGCGCCATGTTTATTTCTAATATATTCAACACGTGGGTGTGATTATAGTGTTTATTTTTTAAGTTATTTCAGGTTAACCTTAATATTTTATTGTTAATATCTGTGAATGTAAATAATTTTATTTAACTGAATTTATCTATGAAAAACAGATCTCAAACATCAACAACAAGATCCGGCACTACAATTGATGGAGTTTTTACTCGATGACTAGATTCCGTGGAATATAAACCATGTATTTCATGTTTCAGTTATCAGAAGCCATTAATTTCAAAAATATATAATAACGATAACAATAATAGTAATAATTCTATTATAATTAATGAAATATAATTGATGAAATGCTATTATAATCTTAGTAACAATAAGGTAAAATAATTGAATTATTTGTATCCATGTTTATAATAATAAAAGCCTTTTGCTTAAACTTTATCTAATTTAGCTTTATTTAACAAATTTCTGTAAAGTTGTAATTATAGTAGATCATTTTTCGAAAAATGATGTCATAAAGAAGTTTCACTTCTTACGCGTGTACACTGATACACGCACGAATATTTTTTTCTAGTGAATGAGATTTCAGGTATTTGTAAAATCAACTGAACAGACTGTTAGAGATGAGGAGTCAAGTTGAAGGCGTTTGCAGTGGCGATATAATAAAAGAGTACGAAGGTAGCGCGCGCCGACAGTACATAGCTGGCGTCCATGTAGTACGCAGGTGGCGCGCGCGCATCTTGCTATCGTGTTATCCGTGCACGCAACCCTAGCGCCCTCACCTCTCGATACGTTACATTAAACTGAACATTATATTGAACTAGGGTAGTGATTGTGCTCTTGACCTTTACTTTCAAAAAAGGACTCCCCGTCATCAATAATCAATCTTTCTCAGGTGAGGTTAATGATAATACAGTACTATCTTAAAACACCGTGCGTCAGCTGAATCATGTGACGAAATGGTCGATTAAAGAAACATCACGGTTTGCGTTTATAAGTAACAATTAATAATCCTGAAGCAATAATAAGTCAATTAATTATTAAAGCAAAACATTAACGTCAACGGAAAGTTGTTTAACGTCAGCCCTTAGCAATTTTTCGTATTAATTTAATTAGATTAGATATTTTTTCTCAAATTTATTACGTTTTATGTCACACCTATTAACACAAGTTATTAATTATACAGTTTTTATTTAACATATCTGGAATAAAAATAGTTCTTATACCATTCATAAAAACGAATATCGTGAACTATTATACCTATAAGTGAGATTTCTAACCTGTGACTAATATTTATCATATGGACCTAACGCCATCGCGTGTCCCTAATAGCCGTTCTTCCTTGACGACAATCGTACGGTCGATCTAGGGTTAATAGCAGAGATCAAACGATGTCAAATTAAGAGAGCAACCGATTAACTACTCTTATAAAACTAAACAATAACGTCGATATTCAACCAACATTAGCAACCTTGGTCATATAGTGCAAAACTACAGGAACAACGTATGCAGAATTTATCGAATGTTCGTATCCCTGCACAAGATATACGAATTGTGAATACAAGAGCATAATAACATTAAAAGCGAACTGTGCAGTTGAAAACAAGCAACGAACGCAATAGTCTACTAAGAAAGGAGTTCGGTTTTGAAGCCAAGGATCCACCAAGGCGTCGCGTCGCGCTAGCGTTAGTATTCCCAGCGCGTGTTGCGACGCAAAGAGGTAGGCGCATGACGTAAGGTCAGTAAGGCTACGCTGCCCACTGACACGAGATTAACATGCCTCCCTTAGGTGCTTAGATACTGTTTCATACCATGCACGCGTAGCCATCATATAGCTAACACATACACAACGACGATATGATGTATGTACATTTAGAAAAACGTTGAAGCTTTGTGTTGTATGCATAATATTCATTTTATTGTCTGGTTAATCTTGAACTACAGTAATCATTCCGTTTCGCAGAAGCTTGTTTTAATTATATACCTGCATAATTGTATTTATAGATCCGTATCTAAATTTCATTCCACAAGTATTTCAATATTATGAATCTTAACAGGTAAGCTAAAACTTAAGCTTACCTTTACGTAACAGTATATAATTCACATCCGTAAACAACTTCTCTTAATATTTTTATTACAAAAAAAGTAATCATACAAATATACACTATTAACTAAAGAAGTGATATTTTTTGTCTATACGAAATAATATCAGAGGATCTCTCAAGAATCTTTACTGATCAAATTCAAACAATTTTTTTTACTTACTCGTATATCAAAACTGTGCTCTCATTGAGTGGCACATTAAAGTATTATATTTAACGCAAATGAAGTCGCTAGCAAGGTTAATATGTTACAATACCTCAGGTAATCTAAAAAAAGCCTCAATGTATATTAACCTCGTAAAAACTAAACATGAAATAAGTTTCATTCATACATCTGTCTAAGTTGTTTGATACTAATTCAATTTATTTGAAAACTATGTAAATATTTCGTTTACCTTCGAACGAGTAAAGCAAACATATTAATTAAATGAAACGATAAATTAATCAGTGTTTATTTCAATTTGAAATTGAAATAAGTAGATTATTATAACCCCTTTGTTATAAGAGATTTTGTTAAAAACCGCGTAATTTAGGTATTTATATTTCACAAATAACTTTATACGTAATTGCTTATCGTTAATCAATTAACTATATGGTGACATCTTAGGTATAAGTAGCTAGTGTCCATGACATTGTTGCCGTGAAGATGGTTTTATTATTTTATGGAAGATACATATTTTATCTGAATCAACTGTATTTAATTTCTCAATTGTAATTTTCTCATTATTACCTGAACCCTATAATAGTTTTACTGTTTTAAGTGACTTCTGTTAAATTGGATGGATATAAGAGTAGAGGAAGACCGAAAAAAGGATGGATGGATTGTGTGAAATATGATATGTGTGTAAAAGGTGTGATGACTGAGATGACATCTTATAGGCGAAGCGTGGAAAAGGAAAACATGTTGTGCCGACCCTACATAGGTGGGATAAGGGTAAGAAGATGATGTTGTTAAATTATATAAATATGGTGTGTTCCTTGTGGAGAAATATAATAATGTAACCTAGAAGATAGTCTGGATAATCTTGTAAACACATGAAAATTTGTTAAAATGTTTTGAAACTTTTTTCCGGATAAACAACGAACACTTTTATTTTATTCATATGTTCAGATCAATTAATAGTACTCAACAATACTGTTACCAAGTATGAAACATTCATATTGAAGAGACAACATTTAGCTTGTAGTGATTTTATGACTACAATTATTGACGATTTTACTAATTACATGCATAAATAAGGTAAGATCGAAATGCTGAAGGTCAAAAAACCAGCGAAGTGCTAATATAAAACTGCGAATCAAACCTGACTAAACTGTTTCATTGACGTCATTCATACACAACTCAACGATCATGTAGAGTTTCTTTATACTTTTTTAGTCAAGTAAAAAATTCCTTTAATACGCTCGAGTTACTGACGTCAATATAATAAATGCTTCAAGTACGATTTGGAAAAATACTGGAGCAATTAACTTAATAACCGGTTTCTTGTTGTATGTTGTTAGAAAACTCTGAATGGACAACAAGAATTATCTTGAGGAAATTAATCATTTTATCATTTCATTACATAGTATTAAACAAAGTACCCTACCGTGTCTGTCTGTTTGTTCGCGATAAACTCAAAAACTACTGAACGGATTTTCAAGCTGTTTTCACCAGTGGATAAAGTGATTCATAAGGAACGTTTTGGTATATAATTAGTCAAGGATTATTTTTTTATAAACATGGCTGGAGAACGTCTGCTGGGCCCTCTAGTATACTTTATATTAAAAGTCTCGTGGATCAGTATACAGGTTAAATTAAACGTTTTCGATAAACTTTGGACGTAATTATGGCTTGTGGTTGCGTATTATTAATATTATTTTAATACTGACAATTTAAATAAAAATTATTGTGTTCTATATACGAGCTAAGAAATATATCTATAAACGAAAATATTATTCGTACATATAGAATAATGATTACAGTTAATTTTTCCCTAATACAGTCTCTAAATCCACAGTCTAGAGCAGTTTCGGGTGACAAACACTGTGATCTTTCTCTTTGTTTGAATTGAATAATTATTTAATTTGGAGTGACGAAGTTACTATTCTTTTATTATATATCTCATAATCATAAGTCAGCCATTTATCTATGAAACTTATTGGTCTTTATATAGTAAAAATAAACATGGTTTATATTTAAAAAATCCTATAATTCATGATCGATTACATTTTTAATTTAATACCATATACATACTAATCAAATACCACTTGGTCAAACATGATAAGGTGAATCTATAAGGAAAATATATACAAACTTTGCTAATGGACTCTATTAGCAGATTTATTTATGAAAATCTTGTACTAAGGTTTAAATAAAATATTGAGATACCATTTTATATACAAAACTAGCCGGCCCGGCAGACATTGTCCAGCCCTAATTATAAAAAATCCTTTACAAATTATATACCAAAACCTTCCCCATGAATCCCTCTATCCATTGGTGAAACCCGCATGCAAATCCGTTTAGTATTTTTTGAGTTTATCGCGAACAGACAGACAGACAGACGTGGTAGGGGACTTTGTTTTATACTATGTTATGATAATAAATATTTGACGCAGACACTTTGTTCAATAACAACTTTTTTTATTTTAATATATCTCTGATACCTTTGTATGTAAAGGTGACTTCAACTGGCTATAACATTTTCCTGTAAGGTCCTTTTTATTGTTATTCACAATTAAAACTTTTAGTCGCATCCAAAGTATATCACTGGTTGTATCCATCCATTTTAATGGTCAAGTAAATTATAGTGATGTCCGTAAATTACTCTCTCTGTACATACACTAAAAAACATAATCCATAACTGCATACAACACTTGTGTACTTAGAAAAAAAAATTGGAAAAAATAACTATTGACAAACCCAATCGAATTTCTTACCGCTGGATCTTGATGACAGTGACTTTTTTCAATACATTGTCAGTACTTTGACATTCATAAAAATGCAGTAAGACGTGGTAGCGGCCAATCTATTCCAGGCGGAAGTACAAAGTAACGTCCGCTATAATCTTCAATAATGGATTCCGCAAAGTAACGCCTTCTTCAATTTATTATCTAATAATTAATTCTTCTTATTTATAAATGCGTTTTCAAGGTTTAAATTCGATAATTTATATTTTTTTAACTCATAATAATTTATTTCTTTATCCTAGAAAAGCTGCTTTACAGTAATATACCATGGTTAGCTTAATTTATATCGGAAAGTAGTCCGGTCAAGCTGTTAAGACCTTGCTTGGTCAATAGCGTAGTCAATTGAAAAAAAAAAAATATCGGAAGAATAAATGGGTACATTAGTGTTGGGTATACTGTAAAGAAATATACTTTATTCAATTTAGTCCTGGAGAAGACGCTTATGAACATTAAAAAACTACCACCGGTTCGTAAAACATTCCACTCATCTCAAAAACTGGGAAGGAACTCGATCTGGTTTATGTTTTTCTTTGTATACATTTTTATAATAATTTATTGTTCGCAGTCGTGTTTAGTGAATACCGAGCCCGGTATCGTTTAAAGATATCGCTATCATTCCAGTAAAAATCCAAACCTAAATTATCCTTGTTGCATCAAAACCTGCTTGACGAGATGCTTGAAATTACTATACTTTAAATCAGTAATGTACGTTAGGAACTTGTTGTAGAGAACCTAACACTAATACTTTAAAATGTACTTGTTTAAATGTGGAATCTTATTCTGATATTTTAGAAAATCTAGTTTTTCTAAGTTTCTTTTGTTTAGTAACTTATAAATAATATACGGTATCGCAAACAACGTTGGTATCTATATAATTTTTTTTTAATATCATTGGAGGCAAACGGACCGCTAGGTCATCGGATGTTGAGTGATTACTACCGTCCATAGACACTTGCAACACCAGGGGAGTTGCAAGTGCGTTGCCAACCAGTCTTGAGGGAGAGAGGGAGTAAGGGAAGGGGGAAGAGGAGGGAAAGTTCGCCACCGGCGCTCTCAGTGACCGAATGAAACGCAATAATGCAAACACTGTTACTTCACGTCGGTTTTCTGTGAGAGGGTGGTACTACCCCGGTCGAGCCGACCTATTCATGCTGAAACTATTAATAGCTTTATCGTAGCTCTGCCACCTTCGAGATCTGTCGTTTAACACACACAGCACAGCACACAACGCATTACTCAAAAACGAATTGATAGATTTCGATCATTTTTTTTTATTTTACTTGTTACACTCTTGGTCCTTATGTAAAAAAATATAATTATAGTTTCATTTAGTATAAAGTTATTAGATTTTGAAGAAACTGCGATTTAAAAGCAATAAGTATTCAGCAATGCCTCTTTCTTACCGTGAAGAAGAGACGCAAGCGGTAATATGCTTGTTTCTATCTATCGTCATCTAATTTATCATAATAATTTAATATCATCGTGATATTTCCGGGTGTACATTGAATATATTGGAAAAAGTAATATTATAAGGGATACAATACATTAAATGCATATTTGTCTGTTCGTCAAAGCTTATTAGAACCTTATTTGGAAGCTACTGACTCACGTGAATGTATTATACCTATACGCTATATTTTATTAAATATAACAGAAGCATTTTCACTTAAATTAATTCAAGGACACCAGCTAACTTAAAATAAATTTATAGTATATACTGAATATTAATGGCTTCCATTTTTTTTTAAATCAAAATGTAAATTGAAGGTTACCAAAATAACTATATTTTAATTGAACGTTAAAATACTACGATTACTTTAAAATTGTAATTAATTATAGATAAGTATAATATAGAAGATTCTACAAGATTGGAAAGGACAGAAATTAAATGTCGAAGGCGCATAGAATTTCCGAACAGTAGCAACAGAGGCTATCAACATGGCCCAGCGTAACGGATGTTCATAATATCGAAGAAGCTTATAATATATGAAATAAGATGACATTATTTCGTGAATGCTTATGATTTTCGTGTCAATTTGAATTCGAGATCGTCTCGAGCATTTTTAAAATGGCTAGAACTCTTAGAATTGTTATAGTAGTAAATCAGTTATAAGTACATCGAAGATTCTAAGTTTCAAAGCTTACTAATTACTGTAGCTCATTCATTGATATATAAAAACCCGACGTGCATGCAATCTCGCATAAAAGTGACGTTCAAAAACGTTCTCAAAAACTCACCGATATACCTAAATTGTTATAGTTATACTATAAACTTATGTTTTTTGCAAATTCAACCCTACAACGTTCAAAAACGTCCTCAAAAACTCACCGATATACCTAAGTTGTTATAGTTATACTATAAAATTATGTTTTTGCAAATGCAACCCTACGCGAATTATCTAAAGTTGTTTATACAAAGCAGTGTACTAAAAGTCCAAAGACCCGAGTAACGAGAGACTATTTGAAATGAGCTCAGAATTGTGCACTCATTTTATGCGGACGGGTTTGAGACGTTTACTGTTCATGTTGGGTTTTTATATATCAATGAGCTCAATGTTTCGTTTTCGCTTAGCGTTCTTTTTGACCTACAACTGGTGAGACAACGTATCAAAATTGTCTTACCTTATCAGTTCACCAGCTGTTAGTAAACTACTGCACTCACAAGGATTGTAGCGTGATATTAAATATCATACAACTTCCTTAATAAATACACAAATAATAATAAAAATATGTTAAAATATAACTACAGATACCTAGTTCATGAGATCATACAAAAGAAAATCTTAGCCTTTACGATATTCAGTATAGGTTATAGCAATAACAAAATCACGAAAAGTGTAAAATTTTCTGTTTCTTTGTTTAATCGCCATTTTTCTAAAAATAACATATACTGTAAGTATATTATAAGAATTACAAGCAGCTATTCTGTGAACGTGGTAGAGCTTCATTAACACAGTTGTAAAGACATTTGTAATTATGATCAAAAAGGAAATGTTCTTTGTGAACATAGAACATAGGCTTATTTTTATACTTGACTCTTCGTAAAATTAAAACGACTTTGAATTTTACACATTTACATATGGTGACAATTCGGTTGACGCTTAACAAGGATAGTCATTTAATGATGTATGAGGTATTAGAACACGTCCACTTCGACCTCGGGCAATCGACTAACGCCTGCAAATGTTTACATTTGCGCCGACAACGTCCACTCCGCCGCGCGGACCACCGATTAGTTGCAAAATGGTCGCAACCAAATTGAGTTCAGGGTCAATGTGTTGCCTCCGGGTATTGAGCAAAACGCATCACACGGTGCACCCATTTCACTAACAATTAACATATAAATAAATATTTACTGCTTCTTAACCAAAACTCTACAAGTCTTCTTAATACAGTCGATGTAAGGGTGATGTTTTATTTTATTCTATTACTAATATTATAAGGCTGGAGGGTTTGTTTGTTTGGTTGAACGCGCTAATCTCAGTAACTACTGGTCCGATTTGAAAAATTCTTTCAGTGTGAGATAACTCATTTATCGACGAAGGCTATAGACTATATATCATCACGCTAAGACCAATAGAAGCCGAGCACCAGTGTAGAATGTTTCAAAATCGCATTTATTTTTTCATTTGAGAGCTAGTAACTATTCCACGCGGACGAAACCGCAGTTCAATATAGACGTGGGTTTAGTATTGACCACAATTTAATGTCTATCCGCAAAAATGTTGAAAAGTCTTCATAAAAAACCGGCACATTAGAAACTGTGGCAAACTGGTCAACGCATGTTTCAGACTCAGTACTCACACCAATAACAGTTTTTTAGGTAATAGTGTTAGGTTTTACAACAAAGTCCCAAGGCACTTTACCGATTTGCCGAACTGTAAGTTTAAATGCTATGTTAAGCGGATGTTGGTGTCAGAGGCTATTATAGGGTGGGTCGATATGTGAACGATAGCGATGTCTGTAATTGACACCTCTCTGTGCATCTACTAAAAACGATTACAATGTTAATGTATTTTAAACTGTAATTGATACCTCTCTGTGCATCTACTAAAAACGATTATAATATTAATGTATTTTAAATATATATATGTTATAAAGATAAATAAGATAGACTTCTTGCAGATTGATGTCGACGACTGGGTTATTTTCCGATCCGGTGCTAGTTTTGACTTTCATAAGCATCTTCTTAAGGCCTAAATTGAATAGACTTTTTGATTTCAAATGTCACCTGATGATGATGACACCTAAAATGGCAAAGTACTAACTCTAAAGGAAGTTGGCAATTGCACTTATAGGTACTTTAATTAAGAGAAAATGTTAATATATTCTATATTTAATACGATGTTACTTAAACGTGACACAAAATTAAAGTGTAATTAGAGATTAATTTAGCAGCTTTGGTAGAATAATCAGGAAGTAATTGCAATAAATATTATTTTCTGGGTAATGATACTCGGGCTACGGAAACAACGATCAAAGAAACGTATACAAATATCACATACATAGCCCACGATTAACTGCGATACACTGTTCAGACTCAGAGCATTACATGTGATGCAATTATTCTTTCCCACCTGCATCATCCACCACATTCTTCATCACATCTTCATCGTCCTCATGTAAGCCCTCTTACGTTAAAATTTGACACTGTAGTTTCATTATTTGCCTGTGAGACTTCTCAACACCGATGGTGGGTGTTTGTCTTTGGGTTTACCCTTATAGTATTTCCCTTGTGTCACTGCTCTTTTGATATTAGAAAATGTTGATAATTTTTAAATATGGAAAAAATAGCCTATTAAGTTCGCTACATAGTTTAGTATTATCCTTGCATAATTCAAGAGATTTCTCAATTAATCAATCAAGTAGTTTTAGTTTACTTATTTCAATAGTACTAAAGAGACGTTTGGACAACAAGCTTTAGCCACATCTACTTCCTTTCAAAAATAATGTAAAAGTAATTCAAAGCGATATTTATAATTTTGATCTTTAATTTTCTCTAGTACTCAAAAGCAGCAAACTATTCAACTGTATGCTCCACTACTGCAGACCAATAGATAGGCTCTTCCAGTGGATTAAATAATATAGAGCAATATACCATATTAGTACATAAAATACTTGCTGTTTATAAAATGTCTTCGCTATATTGATCGAAAAGAAAAAAAAATCACTACCTATAATCTTAATTTGTACGTTAATTCAAACGATATAATCTATGAGAATATAAATTAACCACCTCTAAATTGGACACGGCCGTAGCTACGGGGGGCGTTGTGGGACAATGCCCTACCTTGAGATCACAATGCTCTACCTGAAATATACCCTAAAACTAAGATAAATAATTATAATTAAATTGTCTGTTAATCGTTTGAGATTTTTTTTAAATGTAACAATTGGTATCTAAACTTTTCCGAAGATACCACAGTTCGTGACATTCGAGGGCAGATCAATTATGATAATTTTTTTACTTCAGTCCTACCTGTGCCAATGCTGTTCTACCTCAAATTCACCTCTAGCTACACCCCTGAGTGGATAATAAAAAGAATTCATAACCATAAAAAGAATTCAGAACCATCAATTATTTTCAAAGATTCCTTAATTATTACCGGCTTATTAAATTTAAAGAATGGAATAGCAGCATTGTTATATCGATAACATTAATGTTTTCTTCCCACGTCGAAGAAGTCATTTTTGGCAGTAGTAGTTAGTTGTATTTTTGGAATAATTTATTTAAATTTTTTTTATTATAAAAATGATATAATTTTTTTCTATATGTAGGTTAATATTTTGCATGAACAACGAAAAAAAAAATTTTTGCGGTAATGAACCACCCTACTATACTATACTATACTATTAAAAGCTAATCAAGAGATTTCAAACATTTTTTACTCAAAGACGTATAAAAGAGCAAAACTTTAATAAATATATTTTATGTTTAATATCTTCATTATTACATAGTATAAAACAAAGTCCCCCACCGCGTCTGTCTGTCTGTCTGTTCGCGATAAACTCAAAAATACTACTATACTATATATACTACTATACTATATATTATACTGCACTATTAGGGTAGTTCATTTCCGCAAACATTTTTCGCAAAACTTTAAATTTAAATCGTAAGTACTTAAAATTTATATTAAAAGCTCAAACTTGGTGTTTTTTTTTCTATATGTAGATTAATATTTTGCATGAACAACGAAAAAAAAAATTTTTGAGGAAATGAACCACCCTACTATACTATTAAAAGCTAATCAAGACATTTCAATCAAACATTTTCTACTCCAAGACGTATAAAAGAGCAAACTTTAAACAGTTAGTATTATTATCTATTGAATCACCTTCAAATGTTGAGATACATATATAATATATTTTATGTTTAATATCTTATTTTATAAGATCGTATTATTTTTGTTCTGTCGATAATTATTTTTGTTACAAAAATGTATTATTTATTACCTACTGTATCTCTATAACAAAAACAATTTCGGTACGACTAACCTGATCTTGCCGTACATACACGTAGACTTTTTTTTAAACAATGAAAATATGTAATTTGAATACAAGACCTCATTAAAAATAATTAATGCGAATAGAATAAAACAAAACCTCAAATACAGAAGTTGTTATTTATCACAACTTTAAAGCCATCCTGTAATTTACTCTTTTTTTTTAGATAAAGGTCAGGTGTCTGAAAAAATAATAATATCAAAATCTATCCAGTACTTTTTGAGTGATCCGCGTACAATGGCAGATCTTTATCATTTTATTTATATACTAACTGTGCCCGCGACTCTGTCCACGTGGAACCTAATGTAAAAAGAAACAGGAACTAATAAAATCACCTGAATGCATTAAGTCCATTTACTTATCTCTCGTACTAAGTCGCGTCGACATTAAAATTACAATAATTTTTGTTAGAATGGACCGATTTTAATGAAGCTAAGACTAAATGTTACTCCAGGATATGCTTGATGATTTTATTATGATGGGTTTTATCGTGAACGCAGTACTTTAGTGGTAATGTGTTTAAACAAACAAACAAACAAACAGACAGACTGACATTTCTAAAAATGATTGAAATGTTTTTTATTACTTATTACAAGACACCTGCAACAATTTTTTTCACAAAAATCTAAACGTACAGACACGTTAGATTTACATTCTTGTTATATGTATATAGATAAGCAGATTATCTGATATTCGCAAGCCGTATCAACAACTTGTAGATAAATGTAATAAACAAATACTTTCCCATAGAACATCATAACAAGAGATATCTCATTACCTAGTCATTGAAAGATTGTGGTTGATTTCATTCACTTGATTTATCACTTCACTTTTAGTGATCTTTTATATCATTCATCACTCGAGTCAGTATTTTGATATTACAACGTTGACAAATGGTACTTTAATAAATTCAGATTAAGTAACATGTTCTATAAACATAGATTATGTAAGTATTTCGTGACATTTCAAAAAATACGTATAATATTTGTTATATAATTTTGCAGTTAGTCACCTCAATACAATTAGAGATCTAATAAAAGTGTGTGTGAGTACTTATGTACACGCGTTAGAGGTTATACTTCTTTGGCGTAACAAGATAAAAATCTTTTCAAAAATTTTATCTTTCGCCTTATTCTACGTTTGTAGAAAAAACGACCCTAGCAATATAAAAAAGGTATTTAATACAAAGAAATACAAACAACAAATACAAAGAAACAAAATGTTGACTATAGCTAACTTCAGGGTGTCGGTTTTTAGTGACGGTGTGCGCGCGCATCGTAAAAATTTACTCTCATCATTTTTCCCTAACGCGCCAAAAGAAGTATAACTACAATTATCTAAAAAAAAACAGAAACTACTGGTCAGACTTGAAATAGTATTTCTGTGTTAGAGAGTTCATTTATCGAGGAAGGCTATAGGCTGTAGTTGAACGCGCTATCTCAGGAATTGCTGGTCCGATTAAAAAAAATATTTGAGTGTTATATAGCTCGTTTATTAAGATATAAATAGTATAGGCCATATATCATCACGTTAAGACCAATAGGAGCGGAGCACCAATGAAGAATGTTTCGAAATCGTTTTTTTTTAAGAGCTTTCGCTGCATTTTACTTCGTTAAGTGATGTTTATTGGTCACATTATCAACAACAATTATGAATTCTTATCAATATGTAATGGTATAATAACCGAGCCACAGAAATGCGTGGCCGGGTCAGCTAGTAACGTGTAAATAACTTTTTATTAGATTGCATAGAAAGAAGGCAATGTCTTCGAGTATGATGTGTATTTTTTTGGCACACTCTATGCTCTCGTCTTAACTCATCGTAAAAGATGTCCTTCTTAGATTCAACTTAAATATGGAAATTTTATAATTTGAATAGAATTAAACAATTAAAAAAAAGCAAAGGCTGTAAATCTTATTGTTTGTTTTTCCTTATGAATAATTCCGCTTGTTTTATGTAATATTTAACAATAGAGTTTACAGGCAAAATGCACAAAATATTTTTTTTACATACCTACTTAGTACAATACAAAATCTAATCAATTATTATTTGCAGAATATTATAACATTTGAGAAAAACAACTTTAAAAGCCCCTAGGGAGTAAAATATCATAAATATCATCTGCTCTTAACTAGAACTAAAATAATGTACCTATTAGGTGTAAAATATAAGTAAACATGATAAAAGTAAGGTTAAGTATATATATTAACAAAAACAGATACCACGAAAAGTATATGATATCACTACATAGTATAAAACAAAGTCCTCTGACTATCTGTCTGTTCGCGATAAACTCAAAACATACTGAACGGATTTTCATGCAGTTTTCACCGGTATAACTTGCCTATGTTTTTTTTATTATCAGGGCGGGACAACGTCCAACGGTCCCGCTAGTAATAGAATAAATAAATATTTCTTTTTCAGTATTTTCTTATTCCAATGGCAATTAAACTATGAAATGGTTTACTGTAACACTTATAAGTTAGAATAAGATATATAATATTTAGTATATTAGACGTAAAAGCCGCGACAAAACGTTTAAAAATATTCAATATTTAGTTAATTCAGGATGTATGTGTATTTGATTGTATAAAAAACTTAAGATGTACTAAGTGTTTTGACACTTTGTGTGTAACGAATGTATACTTTGAACCTTGATGAGTACATGAAGTGTTTGTTTCCGTGTGTAAACAATTTTTTACTGTATTACAGAGATGTTACGTCTGTTAATTTCAAGAGGGCGAAGCGTAAATAACAGTGTAAATAACCACACAATAAAATATTAATCTATACTTAGTTATAAATGAATACTGGTATACATCGATAAACTCCCGACACCTTTTAACCAATCACTATTGACAAACCTGAGTGTTTTTTTCTAATGGAAAACATTTTAACTACATTAATTTCACTGTAACGCCACAAGGTAGCGCTGAAGCGTTTCAACTTACATATCGTTCAATCGATCGCTATGTGTATATATTTGAACGTGGAGAATAAATACATATATTTTTCTATAACTCAACTATTTAATATAAGAAATACTAATTATAGCAAACTATAGCCTCTCCCTCCAACTTTGCACAGATGTCCTAACGAAAAAAAAGAAACCAAATCTTCCCTTTACTGGAAAACAGTGTAATGAAATAAAATGAAAACTGAACCATTGAAAGTCGATTCTATCAGTATTTTCTTAGAATGACCTACGTTTTTCTTTATCGTTCACATATTTCACTCATTTCATACTCAAGCTTTTTTTCTAACTTATTGACCTAGCAAGGTCTTAACAGCTTCACCGGACTACTACGGCGAGCGCTTAAGGCACTCAGCTGATTTTATTTGACAACTAGCTCAAGGGTGCATGGCACACCTCGGCTTGGGCTGTTGCCTGATACATGCAATTCGCGACCTATCTGAGCTAACCTAAGCTAAACTAACTATTCATATAGATATGAGTTGTTAAAACATATATGTGTACCAAGCATACATACTTCAATAACTCTTATATATATTTCGTATCGGATAATTTTCTAAACTCTTTCAGTTTGATAAGGGAAATAAAATAAAATTCTTCCACTTGCATGTGTAAACGTGTATGCGTGCACGTTTGTGGAGGTGACATGTGTAATATTGTCGCAGTGATGTTAGATTTGTATGATAAATTACGATTAATTTAAGTTAAGATATTCAAGCATGTTAAACTATTCTGTAGTGTACTGGCCCTATATATAACTCTTGATAATCTCGATGGCCATGCGAGTGTAAATAAAAAAAACAGTGGCGACGAAGATGTCTATTAGAAAAATAAACGATTTAATTTAAATGGCTTCCCGGAAACGTAGAAGTTTCTATTGGACTATCTAATTATAAGGTAACTGATGATCATGGTAATCAAATACATCGTCATATTGATCAGTTAAGACGAACAACTGAAAATCTGTTAGTTAATCCTGATATAAAAATTGGGCAACAGATAGACAGTGAACAGAAAATACAAGAATGTATAGATCCACCGTCAGTTTTAGAGCAAAGTTCGGGTGTAATTCTGGAACCCTTGAATGCGCCTGAATCCCGTGAACCACAACAGAATTACTCAACCCGAGATGTTTCTGTAACTCAACCCCTAGCAAGTAGTAGGTCTCGACCTATCAGAAAATGTACATTATAAATAAACCAAATTATAAAGAGTAGAGAAAAACAATTATATTAGTTGTAAATAGTTAAGATTAATTTTGTTCGTTAATTTAAGTGAAGAGAGATGTAGTGTACTGGCCATATATAAATCTTGATAATCTCGATGACCATGCGAGTGTAAATAAATGAACGTCGTGTGTTGGCGTCCCTTAAAAATAAATTATAAAAATATATTTGTAGTATAAACATTACATACTCCTAATGATGTTTCAAACAGTTTCTTTCACACAAATCTTGTCCTGACAATTACAAACACAAAAAGAAAGAATAAGCCAAATAAATGCAGCCACTAACCAGCACCATATAATACAAACGCGTGCGGAGTCGCGGGAAATGCTAGTTACATATAGAGGAATATAAAATAATTCATTCATATTAAGTCGATGACTTATACGTATACCTAGACTAGCACTACGGAACAAAAACTCTAATTACAAATTCAGATGACTTAGTTGTAGTGCGTAGTTGCAAGGTCATTATGCTATAACATAGATTTATCGGCGAGCAACGTTATATTTACAGTTTTATCTGTATCGACATGAACAGTAGGAGAATACAAAATAAGTGAGATAATCACTTAAAATCAATTTTGATTAAATTGCATATTCGTGTTCTATCCTTATTATTATTATCTTCTGTATTGTATAATTGAACTGTATTTTATTGTATGATAAATACTGCAATCGTATATAATTTTTTCATAGGTGTCAAACCAACAGGTGGGTCACCTGATGTTAAGTGATCACCACCGTCCATGGACAGTAACAACACCAGAGGGGTCGCCAGTGAGGGGAGGGGAGGTGGGCCTCCGGCGCTCTCACTGACCGAACGAAACGCAACAATGCAAGCACTGTTACTTCACGTCGGTTTATAATAACCGGTCTATAATAAGAGGCATAATTATTTTTATCAATTTACATGTACATTATAGCTAATTTATTATGTTCCTGTTGTAGATTCTTTTCCGATAAATAAATAGCAGACATATGCGACAATGTCCATTTTAAGACAGTTATTTTGTAGTTGATAATCACTTTTTTACTACAGAACTACGATTATAGTGAATCAATGAATTCATAGTCTTAGATACTGTATAAATTTATGTCGGTAATACAAAAAAAAAACTATTTACTTAGTACCTACTTGTGACTTTGTTTAACACATAGGTGCAGCGGAATTAGAATGTATTGTTTTAAATAAATATATCTACATATTTACATAGGAGTTAGTATTTTTTTTATCCACAGATATTTACTTAATTTTATTATTTAAATAAAAATATATTCCACTGAGATCATTGAAGAAAATAATCCAAATACAAAAACATGCGCGGAACAAACAAAATTTTCTACATGTATAAGTTTTTTTTTTCGAACTGCTTTACAGCTTCACCGGACTACTAGGGCGAGCGCTTAAGGCACTCACCCGATTTTATTTAGCAACCAGCTCAAGGGTGCACGACACACCTCGCATTGTGCTGTTGCCTAGGTTACACAATATCGCGAATTTAACTAAGCTAAGCTAAATATTCATACATTTAGGAATTAATGAGATACACATTTGTACCAAGTGAACCTTGAGCTAGTTGTCAAATAAAATCAGATGAGTGCCTTAAGCGCTCGCCTTAGTAGTCCGGTGAAGCTGTTAAGACCTAGCTAGGTCAATAGCATAGTCAGTTCGAAAAGAAAAACCAAGCATGTGTACCTCAGTAACACGTATATGTATTTCGTATCGAGCAACCGTAGTATATATGTATAAATATTACACACATATATAGAATTTACAGCAATTTTAAAACCTCAAACACATTACGTCCCTGAGTAAAACATAAACTGTGACAGAATGAATGCAACATTATTCACAAGTAGTTAAGAAACCTCAACGTTAGATAATAACGATTTAACACCACTAGAAAAGTTACAGAAATACTCCGAGAACAAATAGTAATCTTATTGTATTAATCTGCTTCTTTACTGATTTATATGGAGACCACAATTATGTTATCTATATATTAATACGTGAAGCCCAAATTTTGTATCCCTTTTTGAGAGAAATGCGCGAACGGATGAACATGAAACTTGTCATAGTTAAAGTTTATAATGGAGGAGAAGTGCAGAAATCTATTTATTTTAAATAAAATGCGTTAAAAGTACATTAAATTAATTAAAATATGCATTACTCACACTACTGCTGCAATTTTACACAACATATACACACATGTAAATAAAAAAGACATTTTGACATCTGTCAATAAAGGACTTCAAAAAAGGTTGTGAAGGAGGCTATGCTCGATTGTATGTATTATTTTACTCTTACGTTCCAATTACCCTTTTTCATTCTACATTCAACTTTAAATAATCAATGAACTATGGTCAAATGTCGACCACTGGGCGCCCACTAGTAGGAATTATTCTGTAAATATGAGTGGAGCTCACGAAATGTATACCATGAAATACTGGAAAAATAACATACAGATTCGAAGGTCAAATGTGTATGAAATTTTGTAACACTAGAGCACTTTGTAAAGCCAAGATTATAAAAATATTAAAAAAAAAGTTTTACTACCAAAAGAAATCTATAGTTATTTTTACATATAATTCTATCAGTTCAGTTTATATATACGTACGTCGACATAATTGTGGCGGCACCCATTGTATTATAGTGGCATCGAATCGAATTATAAGTACGATGTCATATTTTCTATCGTGTTAAATGTTAGCTTAAAAAACCTAAAATAGATATAAATATTGAATATGTAAATAATGTCGTTATATAATATGTTAACCTCGAAGCTAATATAAAAAATATTCCATTTTATAGTTCAAATAAACATATGAAATAATTTTTCCACATGTATTATACGTTATATTACAAAGTTCATCATCATCACTGTCGTCATCAACCGATTCTGGAAAATTTACAAAAAACTCGATGTTATAAAAAATTACATCATTATTAAGCGTTATAAATTACCTGTTTTTGCACTTGTAATTGTGTTTGCTATCACTGATGGGCCTACGAATATTCATGTGTTTTTTTATGTCAAAAGGAGGCTAACGAACAGGTGAGTCACCTGATGTTAAGTGATCACCACCGTCCATAGACACTAGTAACACCAGGGGAGTCGCAAGTGCATTGCCAGCCTGTGGGAAAGGAGAAAGGGAAAGTGAAAGAGGGAAAGGAAGTGGGACTCCAGCGCTCTCACTGACCGAACGAAAAGCAACAATGCAAGCACTGTTACTTCACGTCGGTGTTCTGTGAGAGGGTGGTACTACCCCGGGTGAGCCGACCCATTCATGCAAAAACTAGTAGTACCTACAGCGTGGCTCTACCACCTACTTAGCATCAAAATCTTGTGAAGAATTTAACATAGGGATGCACAGACAGTTTGGAACTAGAGGCCACTCGAATAGACTATGAGTTAAAGGTGGGCCGCTATAAATTAAAACAACTTGATAAATACGTAAAAAGAATTATAAATTTAGTTTGATTCGTTCCGAATTCAAACTCGCACAGAAAGGTGTCGATGCTGCACAGGCCCATTGTGGTGGAGGTGCATTGTGTCCATGCGACTCCCACAGTTCGTAATGGGGGTATAACTCCCACTCCCACTTGAGGGATCTACCATCGTGACTCCTCAGACCGCAGTCGGGGCCCCTTGGGAGGGGCCAACACCTGTCGGAGAAACAGACGTATTGCCGATTAGGCAGTCCCTGCTCCGCCGGCCAAGTGGTGTTAAAGATGGTACAATTAGGTTTTGTCCGTACGAATAGACGTAAACCATCCTCAGGTGCCCGGCGGGATGGATATCTTCTAGGGATCTCCCCATGTAAAAAAAGGTGTCGATGCTTTTATATTACTTTTCCTTAATCTGATGAGCTGCATGTAGATTGACCACAGGCCGCATGGGTTCCGCGATTGGCGATCTTTGCATCCCTGATTTAACGTGTCTGAACTTGCAAATACATGAATTATTATGGAATTAAGTGGAAATAATTGGTAGGATACTTTATGTAGAGGTTATAAGTTGAAAAAATGTTTTAAGCAGATAGAGATCAGTAATACTTTCTATCTATATTCTGTAATGATTAAGTATTCATTATAAAGAGGTTTTTGATAAATGGAGTTTGTAATGTAAAGGTAAATTTTGCATTAGCTCTTATTGGTTTGTAAAATACGTTAAATCGAGGAACTCGTTACACTGAGACTCGTTATTTTAAGCTCATACTGTATGATATAATATTTATTTAAATTTTTCGATAATAGAGATTATCGATAAATACGGATCTATTTATATATAAATAGTTATTGTTATATCTAAGATCAGACAACTCCAGGACTATTTAACCGATCGTCATGATCTCTGGTATCTTTCTTTTCATGAAGACTGTTATGCTATCGATTTTATTATAAATTGCCACTGTGTAACGCTACACTATATTTTATTGTTATTAGATTTTATATAATAAACTAGCTTCTGCCTACAATTTCGCCCGCGTGGAATAATTATTTTGGGCCAACATTATTTCATTGGTGCTCCGCTCCTATTGGTCTTAGCCTTCCTCGACAAATAAGCTATCTAACACTGAAATAATTTTTCAAATCGTAGCAGTAGTTCCTGAGATTACCGCGTTCAAGCAAACAAACTCTTCCGGTGTTATTACAAAAAAGTTAAAGATGTATTAAATACTTGCTTTAAAAAGGTTTTTTTTATTATTTAATGAAGGCTTAGTCGCCTGCGCGACTATATCGCCTAAGTGACATACAACTATACAACAATAACAATAAACTTAACAATAGCTTATATTAACTTTGTACAATTCTTTAGCATCTTTCGAAGTGGGTTCTGACAATAAGGAATTGTACAAAGCAGTGTGGAACGAACCAGAAGCATTAAGCCGAAATCTAATAAAGGTTTCGAATGTTCGCCATCTTGCTCTTTTGTCTCGCTTTGATTACGTTAGGTTAGACTTGCTAAAAAGGATAACGCGACCTTCGTCGGGCGAGCGCGGTGCATTTAATTCGAAAGCTTTTTAAACCAAGTATTTAACATTTTTGTAATAACACCGTTCAGCTTTATAATATTAGTATAGGTTAACACGGACGGTTCTTAGTTACATATACATAATGTAAATTTCAATTAGTATTCAAAACTCATTATCAACAAAACTTGTCTAAACAAAACTAGATATATTATAATGGATAATAAAATATTTACTTTAATAATTCAACATGAATTATGGGTTTGCGTTAAATAAAAATGAATCAGAAACTTATGATGTTATTCGTGACCCAAAATTTATATTCAAGTTTAAAGTCACTCTTGAGTAATTGCTAAAACATATTTAAGTAACATGAACTAACTGTGTAAATAGAACAATAAGCCATAATTTATTAACCTATGTTTATAATACTTACTATGCTATTTAAGAGTTTATATGAAATATATAATTAACTAGATGTGCCCGTGACTTCGTCCGTGTGAAACCTTATCTACAAAACATTGACTTGTAACGTCTTCTAAATGTTTTAAGTCTAATTGAGTAATTATTAAGTACGAGACGCGATAAGTAGTTAAGTTATCTACTTTTATCTCGTACTTAAATCGCATCGTCATTAAAATTACAATAACTTTTGATAGACTGAACTGATTTTAATGAAACAAAGATTAAATCTTACTCGAAGATATGCTTTATAATTTCTTTGATAAGGTTTTATCATGAACGCAGTACTTTAGTAGTGGTGCGTGTTCATACAAACAGACACATAGACAGAAATACATTTCTAAAAATGATTTAAGTGTATTTTATTTCTTATTCCTAGACTCCTGCAACATTTTTTTTTATAAAAATTTGAGAGTTCAGACACGTTAGATTTACATTCTCATGTATATAGATATTATACAAGTAAATTTAAAATAATCCTCTTAATAAATGTTATAAGCCAATCGATAGGTCCTCGAAATCGCCTCGAATCGAAAGCATAATAAAGCCAAAATTTAAATCGATGGCCGATGGACTGTAGATCGTCAGTGATCTCGCTTACCTACAAGGCACACTCGTCCACCGCGCAAAAGAGTCAGGGTTAACAATTCTTGCCGACCTTGTATTTTGTACTGTCCTTATGTGCCGTTATCCGGAACAGAATACTATAATTGGAAATTACATTTTAGACTACATATTATCATAAGTCCGGTCACCAACCCATACATTCTCTGTTTATAGTTTATTATTACTTTTAGTAAAAAATATTAATTTTACTTGTAAAATTAAGTGACCGTTCCACCATTGACACTTCCGTATTTGAAGCTTGCACTAGTACCTTCTCTCTCGTAAGATCAATGTACGTATACGAGAATAAATGTTGACCTTAGAAGAATAATATATAGGATATTGCGAAAAACTAGTTTTTATAAATGTATATAATATTCATGTGAATTTATTAAGTAGTTTATATATATCCATTTGATTTTCCGGCGGTATATCATCCATATTCAAAGATATCTCCGTTGCCCCACACAAATCTGATATAATCAAATGATATTTTTAAGCCAGTTTAGTGGATAGTAAAATCACTCTAATATCGGAATCGAATATAATGCTTTGTGACAATCTTCGTATATGTTCATCATTCGATATTTTGGGCTTGATAGAGAAGGAGTTTGCTATCAAATCGTTAGATAAATTTGTTAAGTATGGTATTGTTAATCTCAAGTCATTGAACGGACTTTGAAATTACTACGACTCTCTGACTTCCATCTAAATCATTTCGAAATGACCACAACTCTCAGCCTTGCATCTAAATCATGACTGACAAATCTTGGTGATTTTTATATAATTCTCATGCAACACGTTAAGAGAAGTGAATCGTATCAAATTGCGATCATCGCTCTCTCCCTTTACATAGCTAATTACAAATGATTTAATATAGGTGTTTTAATTGTGATAACTGACTTATAAATCCATTTTTTACTACATGAAAAGAAGGTTAGTATTTTTTGAGTGTATATGTTCCTTTAATGCGCTCTGTAACCTAAAACATAATATACGAGGTGCCGTTGTACGTCTTAGTTGTGGGAGTGACATTGGTTGTATAATATTTAAGCATGCCGCCTGTGAATTAAAAACGAGATGCAGGATAAAAATAAGTTTCTTATTTTTATTAGCTCGTTCATTAAAATGACTGAAATAAAATCAATGTTAATATAGTCAGGTTTTTAGTATTTCTGTATCAAAACTTTGCTTGTAAAAATAACTAAAGAAGTAAAGGCGACTTGATAGCCAAAAAATACGCCAATTTACAACAGAGTGGGTACAATAAAAATATATACTAATATTACAAAGTTGGAGGGTTTATTTGGTTGAACGCGCTAATCTCAGGAACTATTGGTCGGATTTGTCGAATTCTTTCAGTGTCAGATAGCTCATTTATTGATAAAGCCTATAGGCTATATATCATTACGCTAAGACCAATAACAGCGGAGCATCAAAGAAGAATGTTTCAAAATCGGGGTTAACGTACGTATTATTTAGAAATATCGAAGTCGCGAGTTAAAATTATCGTTAGCTCAAAGAACGTACATGCGGACAAAATTGCGGGCAGAAGCTAGTATATAATAAAAATTAATGTGATCACGACTGAACGGACGAAATAAAGAGTTGCTTACGTATCGAAGCAATGACGCTGCTTCACGGACAGTCGCAGCACACCGATACCCGCTTCATAGATTCAATGAAAGTTATTTTCAATTACAAGAAGGAATTCTAGACGTTCGATTATCATGCAACCACGCACCGTTAACGTTAAAGTCGAAACAATGAACAATTCTATAGAAACGATATCATAGAATCGAATACAATGGTATTCGTCTTAGAATCAAATTAGACCTTAAGCAAGAATCAAAGGTAATTATCTATCTATATTATAATAAAACTGTAGCAGGGTCAAATCTGTACATTAAATATTTTTTGAAAATTTTGATGGGGGTAGGCTTTGTTGTCGATATAGAAGCCAAAAATAACCCTTTTATATAATTTTCGGGTTTTGAGATGTATTTAGATTTTTCGCGTTTAAAAGTACAATCGAAACCGGTAATAACCGATTTGGTGCAGACGAAGTCGCACGGGTCAGCTAGTATAACATAAAAATGATTGGTTGTAATATAAAGGACGATAAAAACAGAATGAAATTTTACATACGTTGTAATCTGCAGCTCCCGAGGAATACAGCAAATCTAAATTAACACGAGCAAAGCGAATTTATCTTTATTCGCTTAATTACATTTATATTTACTCGCTTTTATTAATGACATATGCAACAAAAATAAAGATATACAGCAACAAAAAGATACAACTGGAGCGTATTTAAGCACGATTTATAAATTCGTTTATGTTATAAATATCGGAAAACTTTACGTAAACGTTTTTTTTTATTTCTGTACACTTGTAAAAGAACATGGAAACTGAAGAAAAATAGTTCCTAAATAGTCGAGCGAACTGTTAATTTTTATTTATTCTCTATTAATAACATTGGATTGAACTATTTCTTAAGTGAATATAAACCGTAATTCATTTTTAATAATAACACAATTTTGTACAAAAAATACTCAATATTACAAAAGTGTATTAAAGGCGATTATTTTAAAAACAAATCGTCTGTATTTGAACAAGTTTCAATAATTGCAAATAATCCTACATTAAAATTTATTGCCAGTATAGCAAATTTAAGAAAAATCATTTATCATTGATTAATTCGGTCCGTGAATCGCACAAGCTGTGATATTAAATCATTAATCAATAATTTTAAACGAAGTACGAAAAACATAGCGGATTAGTGGGAGAATGCTGAATTCAAAACTCTTTTCGCTGTTATTTTTGGATTGTACTCTAATTACCATTACACATGATTACGCCATTTTATCGAGAGAACCGATTCTGACCTAATATGTATGAGTTTAGTGTCTTCCACTAGAGTTGTTCATTGTTGAAGTATATAACTTTTTGCTTTAAAACTTATAATATCTCTAAACGTTAATTATTGTTGAGAAAGAATATATTTGCAATAAAACAGGTTTGCGTGACCTTGGACCTCGTATACTTACATTCGCTTACATGAGAATCTATTAAAGAACGTCAATGATTTGTACCTACAAATTTACAGCTCACTGTTTCTTATTCCGAAATAGTATTATTATACCTCTGGACTAAAATGTGAATTGGTATACAATAATATAGGTTCTCTGTTACATATAGATATGTATATTTATTGAGTTAATTGTATTTCTTCGTAACTTAAAGTAGATTTTTTTTTAATAAACAATGTAACAAAAAACGAAATCGATGGTGTAATTTGAAAATTTTCTTAAGGGTCAGTCTCAAATTTTGTTTAACTTATTACATAATAGGAACTGTATAGCTGAACTATTTGTAGTTGTCATCTATATGGCTAATAAATTTTAATATTTAATAAGTGGTTGGTGCCTGTGACATCATTCTCCTCTCTCTTCATCTCTTCTCTTCAAAATAGTTTTGTTATTTCATGGATACTACATGTCAAACCAAGATTAATTTCGGGCTGGCTTTTTTTTGGTATGTTATTGTTACTAAACCCCCGTATATCTTTATCCATTTTAATTGAGCACAGTTAAATTTTATAATTTCTATTTAACCCCAATAGACCAACGCAGTCATATGTAGCCTAGAACACCTTCAGAGTTCTATATATATTAGAAAGAATACTGTCAAAACCAATGAAACTGTTACGAACATTATTCCGGACAAAGAACAGAAACTATTTATATCAGTGGTACTCGACCTTTTTTTTAAGCTCTACTGGTCTGCATCTTCAATGCGGCCATGTCCCAGGGTCATTTTCCAGCCGCCTGGAAGAAGGCCGTAGTGATAGGCATTCACAAGCCCGGCAAAAAAGCTTCGCTTCCCGACAGCTATCGCCCTATTAGCTTATTAGACACGATAGGCAAACTATACGAGCGGCTCCTTCTGAACCGTCTCCAGACCGCTATATCAGAATTGAATCTGTTACCACCCGAGCAGTTCGGCTTTCGCGCCGCTCACTCTTGTACGCATCAAGTACACCGCCTCACGGAGTACATCCACGCCGGATGGAATAGCGATCCCGATCGTAACCCGGATCCGGTAAAACCTAAACCGAAACGCACAATGGCAGTCTTCTTCGACGTCGCCAAGGCTTTCGATAAGGTCTGGCACGCAAATTAAAATAAAAACACAAATAATTTACTCAGCGTGCTCATAGTTTTTCTGATGGGCCCGAAATTTAAAATAATTGAAAATAAAGTATAATCGGGTGGGCCAACTACAAAGACCCGGCGGGCCGCAGGTTGAGTATAGCTGCCATACAGTATTAGAAAATCGCAGTGACAACAATATCATTTTTTTGCAAGTATTTTTGTTCATTTGTCAAAAATTATTGGCCTATTTATTGAATAATTTATTATTGAATACTTTACTACAAAAAGTTTTCCTTTTTAACCGACGTTCGGTTGTGTGTGTGTGTGTTTTTTTTTATGTATGTTAATCGAATATCTCCGTCAATTATGAACCGATTTTAATGATTCTTTTTTTATTGGTTTAATGTTTAAACATTATTTATATTTGTGTATTTGTTTATAATAATTTGTTGTATGAAGCTTTTCTTCGAATTGATTACGTTATTGACCTAGCAAGGTCTTAACGGCTTCACCGGACTAACGTATATGAGGCTTAGGTTGAATATATGTTCGAGTTACATCCAATCTATGCAAATATAAAGAACTGCACAATGAGAATAACATGAAATGGTATAAGTTATTCTTGTCACACTGGATTGCATTATACTAGTGATGACAAACTGGTTTAATTACACTCCTTTGTGTCTACATTTATGACGAAAACCGTGGATTTTCCGCTCATACTTGATAACCTGTTCAGTTCTCGATTGTTAGCATTGCTCTTGATCTTTTATATATTTTATACACGACCGATGACGACACGGAGTTACTGCCGGATTTTTGTGTAATTAATTATGAACTTATATATGTTTATTTTTTACTTATGTAGATATATATTATATTACTTAATATATTATATCAAAACTTCAATAAGATCATCATGTATGTATGTATTATTTAAAAAAATGGATATACTTTATTTATTTCTCTTCGAGAATCTTTTAACCGTCACTATCTATTCTCATGTTTTACGATCCTTACTTGATAAACTCTATAAGACCATTTGACCGGTCCCTATGTAAGTTGGCACACCCAAGTGTTTTAACGGAGAACGTTTTTTACAGTATATAGTTGACTATAATTCGCCATTAGGTGGCGCTAGGCTATATTTCAGTGTTTTTAAACTCTATATAGTACTTTAAAACTGAGTTGCGGTCAGCTGCTAATACAATATTTATACCTGACTTCATAATATATGTACTATTGTTTTTTTTATAAGTATTTAATACAACAATAGCGTTACACATAAGAAAAATAATTTACTATTTAGGTGATGAAATAGCAGGAGATATTTTATTTATCCTCAGGCATGGTTATTTCAGTCCTATTTTACATTATCTCACACAAACCGGAGGTGTTAACTATGCTAATTACAGGAAACCTCCATTGTTTGACCAGAACGAAGGTTAGTTGTACTATCAAAATGTGTCGGATAACAAATAAACAGACACGTAATTTAAATATAACTTTTTATTATAATTTGATAATAATAATCGCTCTTATAAACAGCCACCAGTGAACTATTTGTAACAATTCAATAAGATTGCAAGCCATTTTAAACATCACACACTTTTTTTACAATCAAATCACTTGTCTTGTTGTTAAGTTAATTCTATCTATCAAATAATGTCAAAATTATTTTATTTATTACTAGCGGGCCCGGCAGACGTTGTCCCGCCCTGATTATCAAAAAATCCTTGACAAATTATATACTAAAACGTTCCTCATCAATCACTCTATCCATTGGTGAAAACCGCATGAAAACCCGTTCGGTAGTTTTTGAGTTTATCGCGAACAGACAGACAGTCAGACGCGGTAGGGGACTTTGTTTTATACTATGTAATGATAAGCCAGTAAAATTTACATGTTTATAGCGTGTTACCTATAAAAATATTATTAATTTATCTTCTTCTTCTTACCCTTATCCCACATAAGTAGGGTCGGTACAACATGTTTGTCATGTTGTGGTATATGATTTGGCTTAATTTTTACGATCGGCCGCCTGCCTGACATCAACCCTCCTTGGGATTATTTTGTTGTACCACTGTATTTATGATTATTATTATATAGTTACGAAGTCTGATGGGCTCTTTTGGTATTACAATTTTTTGTTCCGGTTAAAAACGAAGTTCTTCAAGATTATATATTCAGGATTATTATGCTTGTTATATTGCCATTTTTATGTAACTTTAGACTATTCCCGAGGACTGCAGTTTTTTTTTAGGATTCTTGGTTTCCGAGTTTTCTCAGTAATAGTTATATAATAAACCATTATAAAAATATAAAATATGAAAACTTATAATAGAAAAATAAATGCAAATAAAATGACAAAAAAAAATATGACATAAAAATATTATTAATTTATATTTTATTTTTTAGTCTTTAATGGAATTTAAAATTCATAGTAATTAAGAGACTCGAGTGTAGTTCGGTTACGTATAAAAGCGTTGTTTTTATTTTTATAAACATTAGCGAAGCTGAAGTCTTAACTCTTGCCAGTCATTTATTGCTCGGTACTTCAGAGGAATTGAGTTGGAATGTTCCATTTGCCTTTATGATCGTCAATCATAACCTTTGGATCAGAACATGACAGCAGAAGCATTGTTGATTGCGGCAAGAACAAGTGTGGCAGTGACAGGATTCTACGACTTATAAGACGAATACCTATTCATGTCAACGAGCTTTACTACCGGTTTTTTTGACGCATATTAAACCACACAAGTACTTAAAAATAACACTTCTAGAATAAATACAGAAATATATTTACAATTTTCCTGGTACCGGTAATAATAATGTCTTTATTAGAATCTTCGATTCTTTCACAGAATATCTTATTGCGTGTAGTACGATTTCTTTGCATAATGGCAGTTAGTACTAGGCACATAACTCGCGTAGTACATCTTAAGAATGTAAATATAATTAAAATTCCAAGTACGTGTATTCCCACGCGACGGCCATGGCGGCAATGGCCGACAGCTGTGCAATCAGACCCTGTAAATTTTCTACGTGTGACCAATAGAAATTATGGAAATGAATTAGGCTGCAAAGTATAAATAAATATAATTTTTTTTTCAATCACCAATCAATATAGTACAAACAATTTCCCGAAACTTTTTTATTCAATATTCAAGTTTTTTTTTTATAGTAGCACGGCAAAATGACTGCACTGTGCCTGATGCTAAGCGCAGTACAATCCAAAGACAATGACGACCACCGAGTGACACTTGATCCATCGCCGGTCGCCGCTGTCATGCCGGCCTGCGAAATGCTGGATATGCACAGGCTGATCCCGAAACGCGACCCGCAAAAGCGAATCACTATGACGGACTTTTTCGCCATATACATGGGGTTGCGACCCAGTCATGCTGTGAAACCCTACCACCCCGGTTTCGCCATTGCCTCGTTCGTTATTCAGCAGGGTGCACCACGTACAGGTGAGGTTGGCTTGGATGTCTAAATTCTTAGATGTTATTTGACACCCCTTACACCCCAAAAGTAACTTTAAGTAACTTTCAATTCATCAAAAATACTTTTTCTGAATATTTGATAAAACAATATGTTATAATGCTAACCTTCTGTACATATCTATGGTCACTTGATATTACATACATGGCTAGTAAACTTATTAATAAAATCTTTACCAACTTGTATGGTGAGATCGCGATAGCCGTACGAATGCAAATTTGTGCTAGTGTCATTTATGATATTGCAAAATATCTTGCCTGCTGTTCTAAATTCTAAACTGGTTAAATGAAATTATATACCCATGTAAACGTAAAGTATCTACGTAAACGTCACCGTGACGGTGGCGGTGGCGGTGGTCCATAGCGAGCGCGACAGAACTCACGAGGTGCAGTATAAAACGCGAGTTGCGATCCGAGACGTTGTTCGACATTACATAACTCGACGTGCAGCCAATGACCCACTTAGGCACGGGTCGATTGCTCTAGCTAATGACAACAACAAAATTATATTATTACACAGACCTCAATGGACCCCACGTATACAGACGAAACTAATGGAAGATGACCTCTTGTTCTACCGTACAATATACCTTACATTATATATATATATTTATGAATAAAACAATAAAGGTATGACGTTGTGTGTGCACACTAAAAATCTGCTGGATAGATTTTGATCAATATTTATTTAGCTTTATTTCTTAGACATTTGGTTCACATCTACAAAAAAAAAGTCATGATATCTTGTATTAATATAACGTTATTCCAGTTTTAACTAGCTACAATTTTTATATAGATACAAAAGAGACATTTTTTAATTATTATTTTTTTGTTTTTATTCTGTATGTAAGCATTAACACAATAAACAACGCAGACGAAGTCAGGGTTATGAGCTAGTTGTTAACAGCTACCTGTTATGTTGTTGCAATCAAAGCATAATTGTTACATCACAGTTTTGTACAACATAAATAACATCTATGCCATTACCATTTTATACTTGAATCTAAAGTGTTTGAGTAACAGAATATGTGTCCACATTTACACTCTTAAAATGTGAACACGACAGAGGTCGCAACGAGAAAAAATCACATCCATATCACGCGTCTGTAATTTGTGCAGCATTATTTCCTTGTTATATGTTCATAGATTGTGCGAAGAAGTTAGACAGTCGGAGATAAAGCGCATGGTTTCGTCTGAGAGCTTCTTCTTCTTTTTACCCTTATCCCACCTAAGTAGGGTCGGTGCAACATGTTTGTCATGTTGTGGTGTATGATTTTATGATCGGCCGCCTGCCTGACATCAACACTTCTTGGGATTATATTGTTGTACCACTATATATTTATGATTATCATAAATAATAACGAAGTCTGATAGGATCTTTTAGCTTTAGGTACAATTTTACTGTAGGCTTTAGCTTTGGTAGGCTATTTATAATTATACCTATATATATATATATACCTTAAAAACTAATATCTTACTACCAAAACTGTTATAACGCTGTTCATTCTGAAATATATATTGATATATCTTAATGTTCAGAAATGTTCAAAACGCGGCAATCAATAATAATGGATTTGAAGATAAACGAACCAAATTGTACAGATTTCTACGTTATAAGAAGTTTTTCGTTCCAAAGAGTTTACACTATGAGTAATACTTCACAGACTTCGTTAAACTTTTTGACTGCTCGGAATATAGATGCGCAGAACACAATTGTACGTATAAATACATACTATACGTATAACATCAAAACGCATTACGGATAACAAAATACCAATTTTAGATTCATACCTATATATATATATATACCTTAAAAACTAATATCTTACTACCAAAACTGTTATAACGCTGTTCATTCTGAAATATATATTGATATATCTTACCGTTCAGAAATGTTCAAAACGTGGCAATCAATAATAATGGATTTCAAGATAAACGAATCAAATTGAACAGATTTCTACGTTATAAGAAGTTTTTCGTTACAAAGAGTTTACACTATGCGTAATACTTCACAGACCTCGTTAAACTTTTTGACCGCTCTGAATATAGATGCGCAGAACACAAATGTACGTATAAATACATACTATACTATACGTATAACATCAAGACGCGTTACGGATAACAAAATACCAATTTTAGATTGCTATAAGAAAATATTAACTTTGTCTTTTATTAACTCTTGGCGGTATTATGCGTAAGTCCGAACTGACAGCCATATTCAAAGCGGCCAAAAAGCTTAACAAGGACTGTAGACATTTCATAAGCTGGAACAGCATTTGATATATTAAAAAATACATAGCAACACCACTGTGATGTAATCCGAACGGGACAATCTTCTACTAAACGACACGGTCAAGATATGACACAACACAATAATATGTTTCTAACCATACTAAATATATGAAACTGATACGCTTATGCTCCGTCACTTACCAGCACGACACAGTAGTGTTTTTACCTTTAGCTCAATGAAACTCATACAAGGGATAAGCACTGCTACAATGGGTCAATAAAACCATTTTTGCATTAACATGGCACACACGTATGATCGAATAACGAGGTAGATATTAAACGTATCAGATTTCTAAGCCGTTTCCTAACCGATTGCTAATGTCATATCTTTACGTACCTACTCGATCGTCGACTTCTACTGTACTATTTTTTTTAATTGCCTCATTTTTATGTGGTACACATTAACGTTGTTCATAAAATGTCATTGATGCTCTCAAGCGATGTAACATACTTCGTGTGGCATCCCTAGAATCTCGTCCCATCTACCGAAATAAAAAACCCTTCCTTTTGATTTGAATCTTTCTAATAATTACTTAAATAATTATTTACATTAGTGGTTGTCTGTTAGTCGAAATTCGGCCATAATAAGGGGTACAAAGAGGAGGGTTATTTCTTCACTGGTGTTAATATGTAGATATTATTATCTGTATTTGATGTTCACAAAAAGGGGTACAAAGATATTTCTTCATTCGTGTTAATATGTAGATATTATTATCTGTATTTGGTGTTTACAAATATTGTAAATTGCAGACGTAAGGACCGTAAAGTAAAGGCTTCGACTCGTCGACGGTATGAAAAAAACCCAATTCTTTTCAATGTTTTATTGATAACACTAGAACTCGTTAATAGCTACTACAGATAATAAAATAAAGAAAATCGGTTGAGAAACACAGGAGAAAATGGTACTCAAGTGATTTATCTTAGCCATATATAGATAAACTAGCTGTTACCCGCGGCTCCGCACGCTCTTTTTAAAAATGTATTAAAGAAATGTAAAATTGTGGGTGGGTGTGTTACGAAATATATCTTATTTTACTTAAGGAGCGCGATTCCATTATACGATTTACTGGAATCGTGCCGCGTTGCAATAACACGAGATTGATTGTGATAAAGTCTAGTTAGAATGTTGAATTACCGAAGTGACACGCACTCGGGCTGATAGCGAGATAAGAATCAGGTACTCCGATAGTTTGTCGGGTAAATAAGTGCACGCAGGGTTTTAGTCACATACTATGTACACATTGACTTATTTTACATCTGTTTTCGTATTATACTAACTGTACCTGCGGATTCGTACCCGTTTATATTATTTATTGCTATAATTATTTCTCGTAATAACTACTTGCTGTAAAAAGACAAACTGTATATTGCAATGCCACATTGAGGAGAGGACATTAAAGTAAAATGAATAACATACAAAGATTCTCTACGAGAAAACACTTAGATGTCCCGAGTTTCACGGTAATCCTTCAAATTATTTTGATGTTTTTCGATCTCACGTTATTTCCATTTAGCTTGTTCCTGGTCGTTTGTGTAATGATTTCTATTTTTGTAATTAATTTTAATGATTTAATATGACCTTTATAATATTTTTATAAACTAAAATGATATTCAAATGATTTAAAAATCTACTTCCGGTACCGCTACAACACGTCCGAAACGCGACCGGAACATTAACACTAACGCCACCCTATTAGAGAGTTCGGCATATGAAAGGATAGATGTCGTTAATTGGACACTCATTTCTATGTCGAAGCTCTACTCGGATAAATAATCACAGTGCTGACAGAGTCTTAATTGTGTTTTCCTGACAGACCTACTATACGCTTGTGTATTACACTTGGTTGGACATAAAAAAAATTATAAAAGGTCAAATGAATCCACACAATACGTAGCCTAGGACTATCTATCAAAATTTCGCATCGAATTGGCATGGTCCAAAACTGATCGCGATTGAATCTAAAAGGAAATGTATTTTCATTACATATCTGCATTAAAATGTACTATCATAAACTGTAACATGAGTTGTTTCTGTGCAAATTATCAATTCTAACAGGTAGATGTTAATGGTTATACCATCATCTTAAAAGCGATCAAGGTATCCATTACCCTTGCTCATCATTGTGTCAAATAGGTAGTTGGTTTTTTAAGAGAATAATTAAAAAGTTAAGCCAATTAACAAGAGTATGCTAAATAATTTCTAACGGGTAATAACATTCGGTCGATAAACTTAAAACGATTATGAATCCTTGTCCTCTATTTATAGCCGGTATCTGTATTTATTTCTCTTCTACCTACTTATAAAATAAAGTATTATTACTCAAGTGTTTATACCCATACCGTATAAATAGTTGGAAGCGTATTTTTTTAAAATACAAATGTACCTTCGCAAATTTCCAATAATTTTGAACAGTTAATTAATATTCTCAATATGTATAACGAAAATACAGTTCATTTGAGGCTCCTTTATTATATTTCGAAGCGGAATTTCTCGTAGATGTTTCTAAGCTACTTATTCTTTGGGTTCCACTGACCTTTTTCCATTTTATTTATTATTAAATGTATATTTAACACCGAATCGAGACGGTATCAGCTAATAATCTTATAAAATTATAACATGAATATTATATTATCTATCTCAACAAGCTATTTATTACTGTTATCTCACGATCTCTCGACGCGGCGGTGATATATTTTGTCATATCAGCATGTGACGTGTTCAAACAGTATCTTATCATTAAAAACCATAAAGACACGCCTAATGTAAGTAGGTCATTTAATCCTGGAAATATAGGTAATTATATAGAATGGTTATTGTGGAATTTTAATTCGGTTTTCACTATCGTTTAGAGAATTTTCGAAGGATCACAGTGGTGACACTAAGCCTGTCAATCAAGTTGTTAATAAGCGTTCTTGTTCCCGCCAAAATCTCGCATACTATTGGCGGTATAGCTGCAAATGGTCATACGCTAATCTTAGACAGGGAATTGATAGTTTTTGTAACATAGTATCGATAGATATCTGATGAAAGAATCTCCACTGAGGGATATTATCTAGCCAGATGGGTATTAGAGATACCCTAGTATCACACTCTATGGACACAACGTTTTTCACCAAGAATTTCACCAAGAAAATCCTGTTGAAATTAGGAAACTAAGCTATTGCTTTTAAAATGTTAAATCAACATAGTTTCTATAAATCTTTCATTAATTAAGAGTTATCTAATAAAGTACGTTTTTAATAATTAAATATTAATTGATAATAATGATTTGTATAAAATATATCATAATTCATCTAAATATAATTAACTATTTAATTTTTACGTGTATATAAAATATAACGTCATCCCATATAAACCAATTTGACACCAAACAAATTGCTTACTGGCCATTGATATACAAGAACTCAAGATCAAGAACTTAACGTTTCACAGCCCGCACACAAAAATAAGTGCATAATTTTGGGTTACGCACTCATTTCAAATAATCTCGCTTCGCTTGCGTCCTTGTAAAAACAACTTTAATTCATTCAGGTAAGGTCGAATTTGCAAAATTATAAGTTTATCGGATAACTATAACCACGTATGTATATTGGGGAGTTTTTGCGGGACGGTTTTGAGCGCTACTTTTATTCGAGACTGTGTGTTTTTATATGTCATTCGAGACTGTGTGTTTCTATATGTCAATGTTACTGACAAATCAAATGACAATTATAGTCCTCTCTCTCACTCTGAATATAGTTGTATCTAAGCTCGTTAATGTAGTCCAGAGTTTATTCATACCAAACAAAGTTAAAATATTATTATAGTTTTTTTTAATACTTAATCTTGAGATAAAAAAAGTGTGTGTACTTATTTACATGCGTTAGAAGTTACTTCTTTGGCATAACAAGATAAAAATCTTTTCAAAAATGTTATCAGTTCGAAAAAAAGAAAAAAAAAAGAAAAAAGAAAAATAAAAGAAAAAAAAATCTGAATATAGCTGTATCTAAGCTCGTTAATGTAGTCCAGAGTTTATTCATACCAAACAAAGTTAAAATATTCTTATAGTTTTTTTTTACTTAATCTTGAGATAAAAAAAGTGTGTGTGTACTTATTTACATGCGTTAGAAGTTACTTCTTTGGCATAACAAGATAAAAATCTTTTCAAAAATGTTACCTTTCGCCTTATTCTACGTTCTTAGAAAAAACGACACTAACAATAGAAAAAAGGTATTTAATACATTGAAAGTTTTAATACAAAGAAATACAAAGAAACAAAATGTTGACTATAGCTAACTGCAGGGTATCGGTTTTACGTGACGATGTGCGCGCGCATCGTAAAAATTTACTCTCATCATTTTTCCTTAACGCGCCAAAAGAAGTATAACTTCAATATACACGTATACTTAAATTTGTGTTTTGCGTAACTATCTTCAGAGTGGTCAAAAAGTTTGGCGCACACTGTATAGCTGTATAGCACTGTATAGCTACTCTTGGTTCTTGTTAATTTGCAAATGTATTATATAAAAGAAAATTAACAGATTTATTTTAAGGTAGAGATCCCTCCTTACTTTAACATAAGGTAATAATATAGAATATCACGCCTAATAACCAAGACTAAACAGCTTTATTTGATCAGATCTAAGCACTTATTATTGTATTTCGTTGATTGTTTAGTGGTTCAGAGGTTCCCTAAGTTTCTCGGTCCGCGGCGCACTTTCAAGTTTGGTATTTTGTCACGGCGCGGCGCCCTAACCAAGTTAGCTAGTCGTAACAGATACAGTCCATAGTAATATGTACAATGATACTAGAAAAATATTAAAACATCCACAACATGGATCTGTATGTTCTGGAAACTTAATGGTTTTGTACCAACGAATAATTAAGTTAAACTGCCGGAGAAAGGTTAGGAGGAGTGCCTTATGGCGCCCCTCTGTACTAAGTACGACACACCAGGCCGCCGCGGCGCATACTTTGGGAACCTCTGGTATAGGTAATAATTGAATTAGCAAACACGAAGGGGGTTTTGTTTCCGATTAGAATTATTGTACAAGTCGCAAACTGGATGTTATACTACATACATAACTTGTTAAAATTATATTTTTATAAGCGTAAAGATATAATAATAAGAAAATATGATAGAAACAAAATGATACAATCGTTTATACAGATAAGATTATAAATATAGATACTCATGTATTTAATCAACGGCTATATTATTGAATATCGTGGTCTTGTATATGTCACTTTACATAATTAATTACAAGCATATATCGACATTTCATATTAATAAAATTGTAACTCGCTCGTTTATACATATAACAATGTTCGTAATTATATCTATCATTTTATATTACAAATATACACTTTACGTAATTAATTACACGCATATATCGACATTTCATATAATAAAATTGTAACTCGTTTAGCCATGGATTTCAGAAGGCCCGTTTTTAAAGGAAGTATAAACTTCTTTTTGGTTCCAGCTTAAAATTTAGAATATTATCATCTAAATGGAAATTGATTGTTACTGATTTCTAAAGTTTTGCGATTGATTTAAATCCGATATAAATAAAACTAAAGAGAAGTATTATTTTAATTTACCCAAAGATTTTCATATGAAAACATACATATATTTTGTAACGTATTTACAAAATATAGTCAGCCGGTCAATCAAGAAAACCAATAACACTCTGTAGGCACTGTGACTATTACCATAACTTTCACATAGGAATGCGTCTATATAAGGAACAGCGACATCTTGCCCTTTATATGCCGAACTCCCACCATTGTAGTCTCACACCAGGGTGAATAATGAACAGCCGATAACATCAACCAATACTGTTTGAGGTAATTAGTAACACCCCCGATAAAGTCAATAAACTTTAATTCATTCAGGTAAGGTCGAATTTGCAAAATTATAAGTTTATCGGATAACTATAACCACGTATGTATATTGGGGAGTTTTTGCGGGACGGTTTTGAGCGCTACTTTTATTCGAGACTGTGTGTTTTTATATGTCATTCGAGACTGTGTGTTTCTATATGTCAATGTTACTGACAAATCAAATGACAATTATAGTCCTCTCTCTCACTCTGAATATAGTTGTATCTAAGCTCGTTAATGTAGTCCAGAGTTTATTCATACCAAACAAAGTTAAAATATTATTATAGTTTTTTTTAATACTTAATCTTGAGATAAAAAAAGTGTGTGTACTTATTTACATGCGTTAGAAGTTACTTCTTTGGCATAACAAGATAAAAATCTTTTCAAAAATGTTACCTTTCGCCTTATTCTACGTTCTTAGAAAAAACGGCACTAACAATAGAAAAAAGGTATTTAATAAATTGAAAGTTTTAATACAAAGAAATACAAAGAAACAAAATGTTGACTATAGCTAACTGCAGGGCAGGGTATCGGTTTTACGTGACGGTGTGCGCGCGCATCGTAAAAATTTACTCTTATCATTTTTCCCTAACGCGTCAAAAGAAGTATAACTTCAATATACACGTATACTTAAATTTGTGTTTTGCGTAACTATCTTCAGTGTGGTCAAAAAGTTTGGCGCACACTGTATAGCTGTATAGCACTGTATAGCTACTCTTGGTTCTTGTTAATTTGCAAATGTATTATATAAAAGAAAATTAACAGATTTATTTTAAGGTAGAGATCCCTCCTTACTTTAACATAAGGTAATAATATAGAATATCACGCCTAATAATCAAGACTAAACAGCTTTATCTGATCAGATCTAAGCACTTATTATTGTATTTCGTTGATTGTTTAGTGGTTCAGAGGTTCCCTAAGTTTCTCGGTCCGCGGCGCACTTTCAAGTTTGGTATTTTGTCACGGCGCGGCGCCCTAACCAAGTTAGCTAGTCGTAACAGATACAGTCCATAGTAATATGTACAATGATACTAGAAAAATATTAAAACATCCACAACATGGATCTGTATGTTCTGGAAACTTAATGGTTTTGTACCAACGAATAATTAAGTTAAACTGCCGGAGAAAGGTTAGGAGGAGTGCCTTATGGCGCCCCTCTGTACTAAGTACGACACACCAGGCCGCCGCGGCGCATACTTTGGGAACCTCTGGTATAGGTAATAATTGAATTAGCAAACACGAAGGGGGTTTTGTTTCCGATTAGAATTATTGTACAAGTCGCAAACTGGATGTTATACTACATACATAACTTGTTAAAATTATATTTTTATAAGCGTAAAGATATAATAATAAGAAAATAAGATAGAAATAAAATGATACAATCGTTTATACAGATAACAATGTTTGTAATTTTATATATACATTTCTTCTGTACGTGTGTATGTCACTGAACTCCTCCTAAACGGCTGGACCGATTTTTATGAAATTTTGTGTGCATGTTCCAGTGGATCCGATAATGGTTTAGATTCACAATTGGGCCCGGTAGGTGGCGCTGCGGTTGACTTTTAGGATTTTTTTTATTATCAAGAGCAGGACAACGTCCGCTGGGTTCGCTACTCTTTATATATAAATTTCTTCTGTACATGTGTATGTAATTGAACTCCTAAACGACTGGACCGATTTTGATGAAATTTTGTGTGCATGTTCGAGTGGATCCGAGAATGGTTTAGAATTACAATCGGAGCCGATAGGTGGCGCTAGGGGGTTGATTTTTTTATTATTATCAAGGCAGGACAATGTCTCCCGGGACCGCTAGTTTTATATAAAACTGTAGAATAAACCAAACAAAGTTGGGTTATTACTTAAACCTACATGTATAATGTTTTATGTAGATTTAAACAATTACAAATTCAAAAGAATAAACTTTTTTTTCACATAAATGGAAATTGATTGTTACTGATTTCTAAAGTTTTGCGATTGATTTAAATCCGATATAATTATTATATATATAATTTAGAATATTATGATCCAAATGGAAATTGATTGTTACTGATTTCTAAAGTTTTGCGATTGATTTAAATCCGATATAAATAAAACTAAAGAGAAGTATTATTTTAATTTACCCAAAGATTTTCATATGAAAACATACATATATTTTGTAACGTATTTACAAAATATAGTCAGCCGGTCAATCAAGAAAACCAATAACACTCTGTAGGCACTGTGACTATTACCATAACTTTCACATAGGAATGCGTCTATATAAGGAACAGCGACATCTTGCCCTTTATATGCCGAACTCCCACCATTGTAGTCTCACACCAGGGTGAATAATGAACAGCCGATAACATCAACCAATACTGTTTGAGGTAATTAGTAACACCCCCGATAAAGTCAATAGCGCGGTATCGCAGGTCAATAGTGGCTCCCAGGGTGGCGTTGTAGTCTTGCCTCTCGGGTGTGTCGTAGCGGTACCGAACGTAGTTATTAACACATATCTTAAAAAAAACACTATCCAAAATAAAAGATATGTAATATAATAAAGTGAGACTACTTTTATGAAGAATTTCATTGTAACTTATTTTACAACTATGATTCTTGATATTAAGCCATATTCACAAGATTCAACTTTGTTATGTTAAGGTGTAAAATTATAGTAAGCGATAAAAAAAAGAAAGTAAATTATGAGAAATACAGATCAATTAACTCTTTATTGATAGATAAAAATAGAAATATCATTTTATTATAATGTTTAAATAGGTAATTCAATATAGATTTGAATTTTAAATGAATTTTGAATATATAATTCAATTCATTAACAAAGCAATGAATCGATTAAAAATTTTAAATAAATTAATTACTTTTTCTTTTTTTACAATGTTTTCAATGCCAGGAATAAAATATTCCGATTGTCTTTTACAACAATACTACAACAATATTACAAAGTAATTAACATTTACCTTACCTTAACCCTATCAGCAAATTGGTATATGAATGTTTTTACAATATAAAAAGAACGTGTGTTTTGCTGAATTTTTGTAAACCTTTTTTTTATATATCATAGTAGGCAAACGGACAGGTGGGTCACCTGGTGTTAAATGATCGCCTTCGTCCATAGACACTTGCAACACCAGGGGAGTCGCAAGTGCGTTGCCAACCTGTCTTGGGAGAGAGCGGAGTAAGGGAAGGGGGAAGGGGAGAGGAGGTAGGAATTAACGATGGTATCTATTACCTATGAAATGCCTTTTTTCATTTATAAAGCACAGATCGATATGTCACTCGACTAAGTATTCGTCCTATAGATATGACTGTAAAACTGAAATGAACAAGTTTTCTGCATTTATTATAATATGACGTATAGATAGTTCCGTTTCATTGTATTCTAATTAAATTTACGATGGTTTCATTTTGTGTATCGCGTATACATTTCTGATCCATTTTACGTGAAAGCTGAATATTATAACTTAATGGGTATGTACATACATGTATTTTTTATTGGAAGAACTTTAAGTAAACACGGTGCAGCTAGTTACAGAAATTTAATATACTACGAAGATGCTAGACAATTGCTATATACATACATAATAATAATTGAATACTAATTCAAGCTTCTAAGTTAGATCAACAAAACGCCAGAAATGTCATATTATCTTTAACCACATCATGATCATCTACCTCTTTTTTTTAAATAGGCAACTCAGACCTAGTCCCGGAATAAACAGGTCAAAGAATACTAGTACATGGTACAATATTTTGCGATATTAAAATGGAGTGGTGTTTTTGGCGGGATCTTGGTCTGTCATGTAGTGGATTTTAGTCTGTCATGTAGTGGATTTTATTTTTTATTTATAATCTTGTGTTACTTGACTCTATATTGTGTATAATTGGTGGTGTTTTATGTAATATAGTTTGTTTATTGTGCATAAGTGAAGTGAATGGAAAATAATACCACGGACCATAAATTCTGAGATGCCACAAAAACTCCATGGAAAGTTCTAACAGGATGGCCACCATCTTGTTAGTTCATTGACATTATATCAAGAAACTTGTAATATCGATACTCACTTGACAAAGGCAGTAATAGTCTACTAGAAGACTGGTTGCCAAAAATGGAATAGAAGAAGAACTTGTAATACTATTAACTACTCGACTGCGTTTATTGCAAATGATGTCACTTCCGTTGCATACCTGCGTGACGTTACATCTGTAAATTTTTTACCCTCATGCGCCTAAAGAAGTTTCACTTCAAAAAAAATACTAGTATCATAAATAAAATAGTCAATTACCTTAATTATATTTAAATTGTATGTATATTTCTTATATAAAAAAATGTCATCCAAAAATACTTAATTCATATACATTTAATCTTTATACCTGTTACTTAACAGTTATTATAAAACAACGTGCTTTTTTGTGCTTAAACAATTTATTTCTATTTTCCAGATTGCCTCGGGACCATCTTTATAAAGTGAGTATCGGTTAGGAACTCGCTACAAAGGCTATAAACACTTAAAGGTAAGTAGAAAATACAATTTTAAAAAATAGCAGTAGTCTCCAAGAGGGTGTGACAAAATCCAATCTTAATCTTACCTGATAATCTACTCTCGTTTAGCAATTTACAAAATACAATTCAACGTGTACCATTTACGGACACTTTCAGTGCTATCATTGACATGAAATAAAGAATACAACTGCTATTTCTGCAGCAAAGGACAGTGCTAATGCCATTGTGTTACGGTTAGAATGTTGTGATTGGTAGCATGTATTGATACAAGAGACCTTTTAAACCAATCTTCGGGAGTAGCAACCTGTTATGGCTAGCCTCAGAACTGCAAACCTATTGAACTCGATAGTTTGTACATAGGTCAAATTAACCATTTAACATCAGGTAACTTGCATGCCTGATTCTTACTTGATAACGTAAAAAAGTGAAAAATAGTACGTCATACCTTAAATTATTAATTACTGGTTGATTCCCGCGACTTCGTCTGCGTCGTTTATAATCTCAACTGATTTTTTATATCTCAAGGGGATTAATTAAGCAACGTCTTCGACGAAAGCTAAGCTACCCAGGCTGCTCGACTTTTTCCGACACTTCCAACATTTATCATTATATTACTACCAATTTACAAAAAAATCTTAATAAATTATAACCTAAACCTTCCTCGTGAATCACTTTATCTATTAATGAAACCACATGAAAATCCGTTCAGTAGTTTTTGAGTTTATCGCGAACAAACAGACGCAGCAGAGGACTTTGTTTTATAATATGTAGTTCATATATTTGAGGAAGAATTTTAATACGTATAAATACTTTTAACTAAAAAAGGTAGTAGGTAGAAACTCTTCGCGACTGTGGAACCTGGAAATTAATACCGTTATGATGTAATAATCTTCTTAAAACAAAGCATGTTTTTATTTATTAATTAGTAAATAGTAGTGAGACAAAAAATAATTTCACTATCAAAATAACTATTACAACCATGCCTGGAAAGTTTTAATAAAATGGAAATCTTCTTTCCTCGTCGCTGCCATATTAATATAAGTCTTTATTAATTAAATTAACATCTTATAAACATAATACAGAAGCGAAATCAAAATGTGCGATGTATATCTATAAATATAATAAAACAGAGTCGGTGTTCGTGTCCGTCTGTGTGTTCGTTTAGTTCTTCTACACTACGTGTCGAATATTGATACGTTTAATCCTATCAATTCGAGAATTTCTTTTACTTTAAATGCATAACACAAATGTATTTTATATTCAAATAAAAAGTAGAAAACGGTCCATGTATTCGAATAAAATCCTGAGGAGTTTTCGGCAGCTAAACATGGGAAATGCAAGGCCTTATGAAGCACCTAAAAGTAATAAATATACTATAGAATTATACTTCTTAAAAATCTCGAGTCTTGAGGATATGCTTTATGATTATCTTGCTCAGGTTTTATCGTGAACGCAGTACTTTAGCAGTGATGCGGATCCAAATAAACCGACAGATAGACATATCTAATGATTGAAATGTATTTTATTACCTATTTCTAGATACCTGCAACAATTTCTTTCACAAAAATCTAAAAAGTGTTTCATGTAAATCAAAATTACCCTGGTAAAATTATGGGGCATTTCAAGAAATATTTTAGAAGATCACAGGATTTGACATTACGCGCAACAAAAAAAAAGTTCTTTATGTCATATTTTTTACGTAGCTTGTATGATTTTAATTAACAGTAAATATAAATAGCGCCCCCAAATAGATAAAGTCGTTTAGACCTTTATGGCGCCACATCAGTACCTACATTAAACCTTTGCGAAAGCGAGACGGGTCGCCAGTTATTATAAAATTAAATTAATATATTAATGACCATAGTTGCGAAATAGTTTCAACATAATAAAATATATTTTGAACCATTCAATCCTGTAACACCGTAAAAGTCGGCCTAATAATGTTCCCATAGTTTTTTTTATTACCACACTGTTTTTTTTTTGTAACTCTATTTTTGGCAACCAATCTTTTAGATTATTACTGCCATTGTCGAGTAATTACCTAATAGTATTACAAGTTCTTCTTCTATTTTATTTTTGGCAACCAGTCTTCTAGTAGACTATTACTGCCATTGTTAAGTGAGTATCGATATTACAAGTTTCTTGATATAATTTCAATGAAGTAACAAGATGGTGGCCATCTTGTTAGAACTTTCCTGGGAGTTTTTGTGGCAAGTCAAAATCCATGCTCCGTGGTATTATTTGCGATCCATTTCACTTGTGCACAATAACCAAACTATATTACGTAAAGCACCATCAACATTACACAATATAGAGCCAAATACACAAGATTATAGATAAAATATAAAGACCACTACATGGCATTCCAAGATCCCGCCAAAAACTCCTACCACACTGTTACCATAACGTATATTACGAATAATTATTTAAAATAATAATACAATATGTCACGAGGGTCACCGTCCATAGAATACCGTCGAAAATTTATATTCTATATTTTTTACAATTTTTATAAAGAAGTATAAATATGCATTAGCAGTGTCAATGAATATAAACTAATTGAATAATTGAATTTAAAATAAGTTCATTATTCGTTCTTATGTATTACAATGTTACAAATTGAAAGCGTACTCAATAAACTCAGCATGTAATTAGTATAACAATTTACGATATCTAAATATTTAAGTATTTGGCCATGACCTTGACCTTGGTGCACTTATTTGTTTTAGTTAGTTAATTTTAATTATTACAAAAGGTCGTGGTATTCTAATGTTTACAAACAGCTATAGAATACTGATCAGATATAATCTGCTATGTGCTTCGATATTAATATCAATTTTTCATTATTAGTGTACATTAATGGATAGAAATTTGAATGCATTTAAATTGAGACCATCAACTGACACAGCACACGACTAAATTCAAGAAGAATTTAAAAATCTATAAATAGGTATTTGAACAAAATAAATTGAACCACATAAGTGCATTTTGAAGCTTATTTAGTAGGTAAGCAGTTATGGTAATATGTGTGTAATTATTTTCCAAATTCATAATTTGGTTAGTTGTAAGTATGAATGTGAATAAAAGGAACAACTACTATGAAGAGTGTTATTAACATTAATTCGATCATTTAATTATATTTATTTTTAAATATATACTATTAACTAGTGCTAACAATGTTTTACAATCGAGCAATTTTCTTGATACAATTAAGACAAAGCTCCATTTAATCTCACAAAACTTTTGCCTGAAGAGGTCTTTACTTTCGTGGTACACTTTATTGATATACCGATATTAAATTTCTTTGTAATGATACAAATGTTGACTTTTAGTGCGACGTAATTACTGTATACATTTACTGCTTGTACAATTTGCTTGATAGACATCCGAGATTTGAATGAATTTAAAGTCGTAACAGTCCATTTTCATCAATAAATATTCTGAAGAACTACAATAACATTTCAATTTAGGAAAATAATATTCTACGTGATCTTTTGCTGAACTTTATAACAATCATTAAGAGTTAAATATCTAATATAATAAAAGTTAATGTTTTGAATGACGGTCAATTCAAGCTTGAACACACACAACATGGAAATCGATCTGTGACACTTAATATAACAATGGATAAAAACATTTTATATTAATATAAATATATATCACATACATAGTTTTGATTTCTTGATATATCCGCCGGGCATACTATCAGTAATAAACCTTTATTTAAATTTTGGTTTCTTTATGAATTATATTCAAAAGATTGTAACATATCTATAACTAATAATTTAAGATCACAATGTAAATATCGAAAACTTAATTAAATCCAATAAAAACATTTGGAACGCAAATAAGAAGATCACAATAAATAATGATGATCCCATAGATTTCAAATACATTTTCATAAATTTGAATCATCATTCAATATTGTCAAGCTCAGACTGTTCAAATGTCACAGTACGACTAGTGTCACAGTCAGTGCGACTACATCTTCATAACCTATTTTCGGTCTTCGATTTGTATCTAAAATAAAATTAATGACTAATTTTCTTAGAAATATTAATTCTAGGTCAATAAATAAAATGCAGTAATTATTACGCGCTTCCCACGGGTTGTGTTTTCTTCACAGGTATTTTTTTGGTGTGCAATATATTATCAAATGGCTTTCTCTGCTTATTTAGTGAAGTATATCATTTATTCTCTAGTTTTTTATGTTTCTCATTTTTTACAGGATTCGACACGATGGCGCTAATATTGCAATATATAAATGATATGCAAGTTTTTATGGACAAATATGGAGGTAAGTAAAAACTCTTTCTTCATACCCTAAAAAGTATTTATTAACCATCTCAACGTATCATGAGAACATGTCCGATGAATATAGGAGGTTTCTACCAAAACTTTTATTTAAAAAAAACTCATAGTTACACATAACATTATCCACTTAAAAATTATTATTTACAAAAAACTCTACCTAAATAAAATTATCTAAAACATTAAGTAAAATGCTAAATGTTGGATGCTGATGGTATCTTGAAAAATAATTATATGCTTCTATGAATATCAAAATACATATGTCACACAAGCATGACATAATGATAGTATTTGTTGCAGCCAGCCAGATTCCAGTTCTCTCAGGACTATATTTATAGATGACCTACAAACAGATATACTACTGGCTCTTTACCCTTGATTTGGCTATAGATCATATTGAATATAAATAATTATCAGGCAAATTAATATTGTCATGGGATGCTGTCTAAAATATTCATCAATGAAGTATTCAAAAGATATAATTTTCTGTAATCACACTTTGATGAAACATTTATTGATATTTCATTATGTAATCAGTAATTATATAAATAAGGGGCTAAAATTAATTGTAATTAAAAGAAAAATCATCCAAATTTGTAATAAAGATTTAACTTTTATACTTAATGGCTTTAAATTTATTTACAGATCCTCGGACTAATCCATGGTTTCTCATGAGTTCACCACTTCCTACTTTAGTCATATGTTTAAGTTACATTTATCTAGTCAAGGTATGTTTATTTATTGTTAAGAATTGCCTGTGATTTCATACATGCTAATTAAAATATGAAACTTAATGATAAAACATAAGGAGAACATAGCTTTCTATTAATGTTTTTTTTTTCTAAATTAGAGAAATAATTCAAGAGATTATCTCTAACATATAAACCCCTTATTTCTATTAATAGTATAAATTTTATGTTTTTTTTAATACCTAAAAGAATGCTTACTCTAGTTTGGTCCCACATGATTTAAGAAGAAATTATTATATATATATATTATATTTCGTGCTGTTATGTTGACTGGAAGTCGATCACATTCTCAAGCTACTACATACATAATTTTGTAAAATATATAATTTGTAATATAATCATTATCCGATGATTTTATATTTCAAGCATGGTGTCATTCTATGTAGATAAAAAGAGTTAAAGGAAGAAAAGAAGATTTATTTTTATCTCCCATTGTTTTGTTAACCCAAACCCTATAAATTTATTTTAGCATTTCAGAGCAAATTTTTTTAATAGATACTTTATTAATATGAAACCTATATAAAGATTCTTCGTTAATTTCAATTTAATGAACTATTAATATCATTTGTTTCAGGTTTTAGGTCCACAGTTTATGGAAAATAGGAAACCATATGAACTAAAGAATTTATTAATATTATACAATTTTGTACAAGTTCTTTTCAGTGCGTGGCTGTTCTATGAGGTAAGAGCCTTATCTAAATCTAGAATTACTTTTCCAATGTTATATTGTTATATAATGATAATCGAAATGAATTATAGGACTGTCGTCATATTGGACAACTTAATTGCCTAGTTACCCAATACCATTGTTAAGTGTTATTGCTCCAAAGATGCTGTTTAAAAGTTACTGCAATTTATATATACATAAAAGTCTCTTTTATGTTTACTAGTAATTTTTATGTATTATTCTGTAGAAGGACAATTTATGCTATGGAAAAGAAAAACATTCTATCTGAAACCGTAGCCTTGATAGCAAGATATTAATACATAACTGGTTAGATTGTGTTAAATATATGTATCCACACACCTCTCACAGTATTTCTGCATTCTACAGGGTTACCTGAGAATCAATTTTTTCCAGAGTCACCACAATTTTCAATTTAAATGGTGGAAAAACGGTTTTTGGTAATTTGTTATAGTAGCTCACACTATGTGCTAATGGACACATCAAGCCAACAGTCAGTTTAAAAAATCAACTAACATACACTTGGTGTGGCTTCGACTGCCATCATCATGGTATTTGCAGTTGAATGTGACAACGGCACTTTGTTCTAGAAATATTGTTCTTGACATCAATTTAGTACAGACATTATCTGAGCCACCACAATAATATAGTTTAGATTACTGGCTTCTGATTTAATGTCTACACTTATGAACATGTATCATACTAAAATTAATAGTGTTTCGTAGCTACAAAGATTTATACATAATTACTCGTAATTAGCTGTTGCATTACTAAAAATTTTCAAACAACTACTAGTGGCTTAGCCGAATTTTGATTTTTAACAATTTTATTTTTTAAAGTTCTATACCAGTATAACATCCTATACCAAATCCATTATCCTAGGAGCATGAAGGAATGTTACTTATTGTTACCTTTAATATTTGTTTGAATGTAATCACTCAGAGTTTGATGGGAGGCTGGCTAAACCATTACAGCTTACGATGCCAACCTGTGGACTACACAGATAATCCTGTAGCCCTTAGAGTAAGTGACAAGACAATGTTAGTCGGATCTTCGCCTGAAGCATTCGCACGACAACAACTAACATTCCGCCATATGTATATAAACATTGTTCATTACAATATGCCAGTTGTAAATATTATTCCAGGGCTAATATGGTATATAGAAATTTATAAACCAATATACTAACAATTTAATACTGTAAATTAGTTGCCGAGTATGTATAAAATGCTAGGCTTAACTAAATACCGTATACTTTTAACGTAAGAGGATACGCATCAGCAGATTGTATATAAGGGCGTGGTGTGGGTATATTGTTTCAGATCGGATCCGCAGGCTGGTTCTCAGGCAGGTATAACTTTCAATGTCAGCCGGTCGACCACTCCAAACATCCACAAACAATGAGGGTGAATTATCACTATCCGTTTATGAACTATTCTAATACCGGAACTATCACAACATTTCTAATCCACAAAATTTGTTTCGACTTCGTGTTTTCTTCACCCTCACACGATTTCATTAATTTTAACATGACAGAATAATTATATGGAATTCATACACTCTTGTACATCTGAGTATAAAGGCGTTACGTTCCACACAAATGACACCATATAACAACATCAAATTCTCAAATATACCAAATATTTTTACGAACACTAAAAGGTAACAAAGCGAAAACATCATTTGCCTTAAAAACAACAATGAGGTTCGCTTGCATCGTATATTGGTTGTGTCATTTGACTACAGTGGTCGTTAAATAGTAGACCTGAAGCATTGAACAAGTACAGTAGATATTACTAATACATCTCTGCTTATTTTGAGAAAGATATAACTTGAATATTCATATATCAATCAGCATACGAAAAGAGGTTGAAAAATGGACTGATATCATAAAGATTTTTTTTTATTAATGTTAACTACATTAATTACTGCAGAATTGCTATTCATTATCATCGTTATCATCGTGGGCATTGTAAAAAGCAAGTTCCATCCCATGATCGCATTTGTCAAGAGTAAAACATGCCTATATAGTTTTTTTTATATCCACAAATGTATTATTATTGTGATAAATAACGACTTCATTATTTTAAAACATCGATTACATTATCCAACACGAATTCTACTATTGCACTAGATAACAACTATTTAGCGGACATATTTAAAAGTTTAACTAGAAGATATTACAATGCTATTTAGGATGACATTCTAACGTATGATATTTTTTAATCTTCGAAGGTTTCTATGTCGCTTTATATCAACTTCGAAAATATATCGTTTTGCGATATATCGTTACCATCACGTGACCCGCGTGTTCGTTTGCCCCCCCCCCCCTTTAATATAAAAAAGCGCGTCACTAATGACCATGTTTTAGTTTGTCTCTTTTTAAGACCAATAAATGCATATTCAGCAACCGAGACACAGACATCAGACAAGTGACGTCACTTTACTGCTTTGGAAACGCAATTTTTCTGAAAACGTAAAATCAACGTAACATGCTTAGAAAATTAAGCATTTAATAAGACGTAACTGTTCACTTCCGCCTAGAATTACTTTAAACCAATTCCAGGCAGAAGTGCAAAGTAACATCCAATCAAATTGTATGTGGTACAACACTACGACTGGTGTGCATTCGTCGAATCGGTAGTGTAAATCATTAGATTAATTATGTGTATTAACAAAAACGACTAATCAATCACAGTAACATAATTCAATCAAAACCACGTTGTTTAAGTATTTGATTGAATGTTACTCCATACTCCTAATAGGAATTGATTTAAACTGAACTACTTCCAGGCGGATGTGCAAAGTAACTTCCAATCAAATAGGTTAACAATGTGCTTTTGAATTGATGACATTAGTCTTACAACTGGAGTAGACTCGTAAGATTGGATAGTGTAAATGGAGCATCAGATTATGTATCTTGACATAAACGATCAATCAATCATAATAACATTATTCATTCATCACCATCAAGTAATATCATGACAGGCGTATGTCTAATACATTGATAACATTCATAATTATCATCGTCCAATACATTACCAGCATAATTAACAATTTCAGGTATACTTATCAATTATATTATCAACTAATAATAATTTTGCATGGTTAGATTAATTCACACAGGTTATTTAGATAAAAATGATGAATTATATGATGATAACTTTGGCTAATGTGGTGCAAGCTATGCTTAGAAATTAAATGGTAATCTATACGTTATCCATAAATTAAAGATAATAATATCCTGAATTCTGGTATCAACAAGTTCTCTCTATCATTTAACATTATTTTACAATATCGAGAATGTAACGTAAATGTTAGTTTTAAAGTTTCGGTATCAACTGGCTACATAAATAATATAACTCGGTCAAAATTCAGCTCTTAGACACGAAGGTTTACAATCCTTAAAAAACAGTTTTCGTTATTTCTTTTTTGCAGATACAATGTAATTTTTTTTCATCTGATATAACATCAATTTTTTTCATATGATTGGTAAAGTTTTTTACAAACCACACTTAAAAAATAGTGAAACATAAAATAGGAGAACAAAATAACAGAGTAACAAAGTACGATTAATGAAATAGGTATCTAAGCTATAATAAATATCCGCGAGCAATCACAGACACCTTTATAATTAGTTTAATAGTCAACGAAATTAAATTAATAGAATTAATATGACGAGACATCGTAAATCTACGTTGCCTTTTAGTCTTTAATTACTCGTCTGTATTAAACGCCGAAAATTGTAAACACTACATACAATCGATAATACACGAGATCATAATATCTGGGCACTTAATCGAATGTCCTTTGTCTTGTATTTTGTTTGAAAAATGTTTGGTAATGATTCACGTCATTGCGTCGTATTAGTATCTAAAAACCTGTGTGAATTTAATATCAGTTGTATTATAAGATTCTGATTTATATTTTATTGTACAATTGGTACCTACAAATCAGAAATATTCAACCCAAGAGTTGTTGTTTTAATCACAAGATCTTTGGTTTTCCTTGTTTGATTTCAATAAGTTAACAAAGATACTATAAAATAAAAACAAGTTAAACTTGATAATCAAAGTTTATTGTTCGAAATCTCGATTAACATATACAAACATAACGTGTTGTTTATAACCTGATCCCTTTATATGTATTTAGTAGCAATAAATATCCTCAATCTTTTGTTATTAATATAGAATATTTTTAAAACGACAATATAAATATTTCAGATGGTTAACGTTTGTTGGTGGTACTACTTCTCAAAATTCACAGAATTCTTTGATACGGTAAGTTTCAACATTGTTAAAAACAACTTGAGAAATAAAAAAATTAAAACCGAAATAACAACTTACAAGATAGCCAAATAAAACATATTTTAATCAATGTAGATTATGTATTTTTTTGGTGGTACACAAAGGTAAGTACATGATAATAAAATAAAAACGGAATATTTTATGAGGTTAGAAATATGACGTTTATAAGGCAACTCAAATTATAATGGCGTGTGCACTCTGTGCACGTAATGGCGGACGATCCCGCTAAGTGTACACCACAGATACAGTTTTTTCTATATTTCATTTTTGGTAAACAATCTTCTAGTAGATTACTACTGCCAATGTCGAGTAGGTAATGATATTATAAGTTTCTTGCGATCATTCATTGAGACGACTCATGATCATTCTAGAAAAATACAAGATGGCGGACATCTTGTTAGAACTTTCCGAGGAGTTTTTGTGGCCAGTCATAATCCATGATCCGTGGTATTATTTCTCATATAGATAAAGATCATATAGAAAAAGATATAACATGACATTCCAATATCCCGCCAAAAACTCCCAGATAAACTTATAATAAATTTAATGATGAAACTTTTTTTAATCTATATGACTGTAGCACCTAAATCGGTGGATTTTCATGACGAGAGAAGAAAATAGAACGTTTTGTTTATTTCATTACAGATCTTCTTTGTTCTGAGAAAGAAATTCGATCATGTGTCAACTCTGCACGTGATCCATCACGGCGTGATGCCGATGTCAGTGTGGTTCGGTGTTAAGTTCACACCGGGCGGTCACTCCACATTCTTCGGTCTCTTGAACACATTCGTGCACATCATAATGTACACGTACTATATGCTGGCAGCGATGGGTCCGCAGATGAGGAGGTACTTATGGTGGAAGAAGTACCTAACCACTTTACAGATGGTAAGTACGGGTATACTTTCTACTTAAGTACGGGTATACTTTCTACTAAGTAACATTTCTTACTTACAATGTACACCTTAGTTGGTCTAGAAGGACAACATTTTATCCAGTATTTCTATTACATAAATGAGTGTTAGAGGCATTTAACATACGGTTAAAAATACGATAACTTATTCCATGCCGTAACACATATGGATAGTCTACTTTATAAAGACGATCGAGTGACTAAGAATACGGAGTTTATATAAAAAAAAGTACATATCAATTTCTTTATACCATTGCATTGTTAACGGTCCCCGAAACATCGTCGATAAGACGATAAAAGTATGAAAGATTCTAGATGTATAAATTAATCTCCTTTGCTGTATATAAACCTGTAATTAAATTAACAATAAAAAAAGTTTATTAGTGTCTGACCTCGAACCGACGTTGAAGTCGCAAGAATATCGTAAACTGCACTAACTACGCAATATTATCTGTAGAGATCTGAATTAATAAAAAAAAACTTAAATTACATTAATCTTTTTCGGTATAAATAAAATGTCATAGCCACTCGTGCGCGCATCATGTAAATACTACTAGATATATAGATTTCAATCTGTTTTTTTTAATATTACTTCCTTATCCAAACAATATCACGGTATCTTCATTTAATAAAGAGTTATCAAAGTTATAAAACACTACAATTTTTTTAAGCACTACGTTTTTACCGATGTTTGAAATGGCGCAAACGGTATTGTACGCATGCGCACGAGAGGAGAAGTAAACGAATAAAATTGTTACAAAGAAATGTTATAAGCAAAGTATGTTTTTAATATACTATTATTAAAGTAATAAATACCGAGGACGAACCTCCGGTTACAGCTACTTTATAATAGTTCCATAGATCAGTGGTACTCAACCTTTTTTTAAACTAGCTGCAAACACGTTTCACTCATGGTGTCGCGGGCCGCAAACTACAAATATATAGGTATTAAACAAAAAAACGTAATTTCAAATTAATTAATGTAGTGAAAAATAGTTGTCTAATAAAACAAGCTTGTTATAACTCTCATATCATAAGGAACGCATTGCGGTCGGGTTATCTGGGATCTATTTAATTTACTCAGCGTGCTCATAGTTTTTCTAATGGGCACGAAGTTTAAAATAATTGAAAATAAAGTATAATCGGGTGGGCCAACTACAAAGACCCGGCGGGCCGCAGGTTGAGTATAGCTGCCATAGAGTATTAGAAAATCGCAGCGACAATAATATATTTTTTTGCAAGTATTTTTGTTCATTTGTCAAAAATTATTTGCCTATTTATTGAATAATTTATTATTGAATACTTCAAAACTGTTTTCTTTTTTTAATGTTTAAACATTATTTATCTTTGTGTATTTATTTATAACGATTCCGTGTATGAGGCTTTTTTTCGAATTGATTACGTTATTGACCTAGCAAGGTCACAGCTTCACCGGACTACCGTATATGAGGCGTAGACGACTGTGACACGGATATTACAAGTGCAGCCATCAACAAAATGATTAGCAACTAATAACGAATTATAAGGTAAATAAAAGATTATATCATGTTGTTAATACAGGTTCAGTTCGTGGGTATAATGGTGCACGCATTCCAACTGCTGTTCATCGAGTGCGACTATCCGCGTGCGTTCGTATGGTGGATCGGAATGCACGCCGTTATGTTCTTCTTCCTTTTCAAGGACTTCTACAATCAGTCTTATTCCAAACCCAAGGTAATTACTTGTAATAATTAAGATTCATTACGCCGAGTTCGATAATCGTGAGTTTGTTTGTCTGTTACGCTATCACACCTTTACTACTCAATTTTGCATATACACGTTCTCATCGGTACAGAAAACTACCTACGGTTCTTCTCATCCAGAAAAAATAATAATAAAAGAACGCGAGCAACGCCGCGAGCTAAAGTCAGTATATGTATAAGCAATAATAAACATGCACGATTTTATAATCAAACAAATTACAACCAAACGACGTATCAATTTATTATATAAACATTATATGAGTTACCTTTATTTTTTAATAATGATTTTTTTTCCCTGTGCGTACGATTTTATGTTATTTACAATACAAATTTTATTTGCCCCGTATCATATCTATTTATACAAAACAAAACCTTAAAACAACAGTAACTACTGAATGTCTAAATTGTTAATTGCATTCTTTAAAATCCCATAGCGTTCATGTTTTTTTTCTTTTGTTTGCAGTTGATACACTCAAAAAATAGTTAACTGATTTTAAATATTCTTTCTCCAATAGAAAGTTACATTATCAGCCTGTAATGCTGGTTGTATTTTATTTTCAAAATCTCCATTAAAGCGACCGAAGCCGCGAGCAAAAGCTAGTTGGTAATAATGTAACTCCGCAAATCTAAAAGGTATAATTTGCCCTATGAAACGGACTTTGTCCTATGCCTTTACAGCGATACCTATCATATATATATATTTTGTCATTTTCTTTTTTGGCACTACTCCAACATATGTTGTAAATATGAATCATTCTGGTCCGTGAGTACAGAATGTATTAATAATGACTTCAGTTTATGAACAGTCCTCTCAACAAAATAAATACATAATTATTTTGTGTAAATATGACCTCAATCGTTCAACTCGTTCAGAAGTTATAAGACCACTGACAGACATATAACGATTATATAACGTAGTATACTAGCAACCACCCGCGACTCGACACGCATTTTTTATATAGAAATTATTTTGGACCGGTTATTTTATTGAAATAAAAGTATAATTCTTAAAAAATTACTGGTATTTTTAAAAGCTATCAATTTTTTAATGATATATTACTCGAAGCACCCTTTTTATGCAAAAATCATCTTATTAAACTTCAATCACTTATATTTTTCGTTTTTTTTTATTAATACATTTTTTGTTTATTATTTACATTACATTATACAATAAATGATGTATGTAATAGTCACATATAGTAATATGATAGCGAACTCAGTTTATGAATGTTATATTTATATAAGTTCTATAGTATTTAATTATTAAATTTACTCTCAATACACTATCGCCAAAAGAATTACGGTGCATCTACCATCTTTTTCAATACTCACTAAAAGTCATACATGTATTTGGGAAAAAGTGCATCTAATAATGTTTTGTGTGTCATAAGTTTCTCTTCACAATTTATACTTAATCTAAAAGATAATTAGACGCATTTCTCTAAAAGTAAGGGGTTATGTATCGACTTTTGAAGTTTTCTCTATGTATTAGTTAGATGCGCTTTTTCAACTCATATTGCATTAAACATGTATTTAACTACATTCGTAATCGTCGAGTAGACGAAATTAGACTCTAATAAGGTATACAAACTTTTTCATCGCGTGTTAATATTATCTGTATTTTAAAAATATACAGAATATCATGTACGAGGAATAGAGAAATAAGGAAAAAAAATAATGTTTCTATTTTTTTTTCTTGATAACACTAATTAAAATAAAGAGAGTCGGTAAGGAACAGAGAAGGAAGATGTACTTAACTGTTTTGTGTCCGCTTATACTATATACTAGTGTTAAAAAATATATCTTTTCAATTTATTGATAACAAAGATCTTCAATAGATACTAAAGAAAAGTGTAATGAAACATAGGAGGGAGAATGTTCTTGACCGTTTCCCTACTGCCCATTTATATATACACTATCTGACCCGTGCAACTTCGTCTGCATCGAATCGATTATGTAATTATTTACAACATCACATTAGATACCTCAAAAATAACAGTATTTCTCCACTATTTAATGTATGTTATTCTACATTTAAACCTTCCTCTTCAATCACTCTTATCTATTAATAAAAACCGCATCAAAATCCGTTTCGTAGTTTTAAAGATTTAAGCATACATAGGGATATAGGGACAGAGAAAGCGACTTTGTTTTATACTATGTAGTGCTAAATACATATATATATATTTTATGGTGAAAATTGAAATCGTTTAACAGGTACGAGCAAGGTCACATCAGCCCGAGGTGACGGAAATAAAAGACATGACCTACAAAAACGGTTCATTGAAGAACGGATTCAGTAATGGACATACGAACGGCACGTTTGTCCGAGCGCGTACAGTACTGCCTGTGGGCAACTGACGGCGGACGCGGCGCCCACTTTACCATTCCGTTGTAATCTGTGATTCATAGCCTGAAATTTTCACGGGACGTTAATGCTTATTATTATTTAATGCGTGAACTTCTCGCGGTGACGGTGTCGGTTGTATGTATGTTTGTTTGTTCGTTTGGGTTGCGCAGGGCGGACACCCGTCGTGTGTCGCTTCCCCGCCTCTCCAATAATACAACTAGTGTAGTAGTGTTAAATGTGATTTATTACCTAGTGTACATACAGTTAAGCGATATCAACGGTGTATGTTTTATCTTATTGATGTTAAACTGTTACTGAATATAGAAACGCATAGCGTTTTATATTTTATCTGTTATAATTAGGGTCGCCACTGGTTTTGGTGAATTTTATGTGTATAATTTTTTTATAATGTGTATAATAAAAAGGAAAATAACGGAAAGCGTAGATCAATTTGTAAATTTTATTTATTTTCCCCAAATGGTTTTTTTTTTACTTTAGCACTCGTTATAATCGATTTAATATAGTAGTATATATTATCGGTGGCAACCCTAGTCCAGATTAATTGACGTTTTCAACTTAGTTGACCTCTCGACTGCACACAATCGAACCCACGGATTTTGTTAATGAAAGGTGATGATGTAAGCTTCACCTCCCATGGTCAGTACGTGTAACTTGCGATCACAAATATCGCTTGTAGTTAAAAGAAGCTCATTAAAATACTGTGTTATTAAAGGTTATTTCATTTTTATAATACGGGCAGTTTTCGTAGTGACGGCGTATTTAGTTGTCGAAACTGGCGACATACAGTCCCTGGTCATATTATTAGACGCACCATAAGATCTTATATAAAACGTTAATTATCAGGTGATACTGTACAGATGTATTGTTTTTATGAGATACAATGTATATTTACTATATTATTAATAACGTAAGTACCTGTAAAACTAATAAAACATCGTCTTTATAGAAAAAATATGTATTTATTTAACTCTCGAACAAAAATGAAGAATTTGTAATGAAAAGTTAGAATTGTGTTGATCCACCTTTGGCTGCTATGAGAGCTTTAATTCTGCGCGGCATGCTATCAAAGACTGTATTGTGATCTGCATTTGAGGATGATGAGATTCCAAACATGAATAATCTTTGCTAAGAGCTGAGTTTTGTTTGTAATCACCACTTTAGTCACTTATCTTTTCATGTATAAATTCATTCAAATTTCAATTGAAATTCATCTCCTGAATAAAAGATTATTAAATAAATACTAATCAACCTTTAAATATAACACAACTGTTTATAAACTTAGTCGAAAACATGTTTTTTGTAAAAAAAAAACCAATGCGTATAATAATTTGGCCAGGGACTGTAAATCGTGTCTTTTTTCCATACAAAACCCAGAGCTTAGATCTACAAAAGTGTAGACAGAACATTCAAAATATGCTTTTTGTAACTCAGGGGCGTAGTAGTCATAGAAGGATCCAGAGTGAAAATTTATTACGGGGCTCTTTATTAAATGATGTATGTCGATCTTTACACTAAGGACTCATTGTGAACAAAATTTGTGCAGGGTTTTTTTCTTTTAGATACAATCACAATAACTCAATGCAATAAAATTGTCAAACTTTTGAGCAATATCTTCGAAACGTTCTCTTATTTCTATTTATAGAAGACTAAATCTATTGTTATTTAATATTTCCAATATTCATACATTAAGAACCCTGGTATCAATAAGAGTTTATGGTTACTGGTAACATTTTACGAATGTTTGCTACATCCACACATAGGGTCGTTTCTTGAATCAATGGTTACTACGTCTCTAACTACACTCCACTCAAAGAGAGTTCAAATACTCATTTTTGAGTTAACATTCATTTCTGGTACTTATTGCTTTTCGATTTGTTAATTTTACCATAATGGAAAAAATACGAGCAATTAAATTAAGATCTTAGACTTCGAAAACATTTCAATTTAAATTATGTTTGTTGGTCGAAATAAGCAATATCGAAAAAAGTGAGTTCTGTTTGAAATATAGCGTCAAAGTGTTATTTGACGTAACTGAAATGTCGCATCTCGATGACTGTCCGTTTGTAAACTTGTACAGTATAAAATGGATTTAGCGCTCTGCGTCAACGCAGTTTTTTTTTAGTAAAACTGGGGTTTATTTCCTTTGTTGACACGTAATGTTGTAGTTCATCGAGTTAATGAGGTGTTGGCAATCCTGTTAGAGTACAATAATTATAATTTACATGAATGTAATAAATAATTAATGGTCAAATAGATTTAGTAACTATGACTCTTAAAACTGGTTGTGTTGGTTATTTATTTTCTTTAATTTATCTTTTATTTATACCAAAATTATGTATAAGATCAAATCGATAACGGGTTTATATAGAACAACATAGTATTTGAAGTTGTTTATTGTTTTTGAGTCCTTGTTTTCTTTTTATTATTTTGTACTTAGCAAAATTACAAGGTGCTTTTTATATTCTGCTAATATTAAAAGCCGTTCAGATTATGCAGAACCTCGCCATTTTTTTTTGTAAATATATTTGTTTCTTCATGTAAAAATCAGTTTATTGTAATTTTTATACAAGAATACGCAAATAAAGAATAAGTATAATATTATCGCATTATTTCATTACAATTTACCCTTTCCTTACACATAATTTCAACATTTGTAAAATTAAATAAAAAAAACTTACACAATTTATACCTGATACAATTACCCAATAAACAAATAATAGAACGAAAAAAAAACATTTCTTAAAATTGACATCAAGATAATTTAAAAAAATCCTTAAAAATTACACACTTCATATTCTTTTTCAACAAACACATATGACGGAAATATTTCAATTGTCTAATATCGGAATGTTAGTACATAAAGGCCCAGGATACACTAGGGGACAAAATGTCCCTCAACATGGCCCGCAACACTGAATCTACGTGACGCTGCAACGTTCCTCAATATCCCGCAACTGTCCCTCAACATTTTGCGAGACATTTACTTGACTCGGGACATGTTTACTCCCGCCTCGAGTCGAACGTGTCGCGCCATTAGTTTGCGAGTACGTAGACGTGTATGCGACGCGACGTGCCCCTCAATATGTCTATAGTACGGGGAAACGACCACTTTTACCTCTTGAGGTTTACTACAGTCATGATTTGTTGGGGGATACATCAAACCGCGATTATAACCCAAACAAAATAAATAAAAATGACGCAAGGGAGGATATTGCCAAGACGCTTAATTTACCGAGAAAAGAAATAGAAACCAAACTACATATCCTGCGTTCGCAATTTGTCCCGTGAAAGAAAGAAAACAAAATTAATGATTTCGCAAATGATCCGTCAAACATTCGGAGACCATGTAAATTTTACTTCTTTCTCGTTGTAATAAGAAGTTCCGCATCCACCACATTCTATTTCGCTTACGTTTCTCTCCCAAAATAAGGATGTACGCAGCACTAATCACCTGAACCTCCTCAGGCGACATTTCTATAAGCACAGCACTGACTAGTGTGGCCTGCAAAATGTTCCGCGACAGTTGTCTCGGGATATTCACGTAGTTGTCGAACAACATGTCGCTCCGTTTGTCCCCTAGTGTATGCGATGTTTAATTCACGTATGATTGTTTAAGTGTTACAATATTATTGTATAATATTTAATGACATTGATTGAACAGTTTATTATTAACAACAAAAAACTAAATAACACATTAAAGATGTAAAACATTTTATTTTAAACATATTCCGTGTTATTACAAAAAAGTTAAATACGTATTAAATACTTGGTTTAAAAAAGTTTCCTAATAAATGCACCGCGCTCTCCCGAGGCAAGTTCGCGTTATCGATTTTCACAAGTCTAACCTAACGCAAGCAAAACGAGACAAAAGAACAAGATGGCGAACATTCAGCGACCGCGGTGCATTTAATATGAGACCTTTTTAAAGCCAGGGTTCGTTTAACGTATTTAACTTTTTTGTAATAACACCGATTCATTTTTATATATTCGAGATTGGCAGTTACAGATTTTTTTAAGTACTCTCTTTCCAGCATTTCTTAGAAATCACAGTTCGATTATTGTCTATAACGATTTAACACAACGAAATCCCAAATTCCCTGCTGAACTGTCCTCGGTGTTATGTGAACGTGCTGAACATCTATATCGGTAACAGTAAGTATGGTGGCACAAGTAAGAGCCACCCTTTTTTACTTTTTCTTTAGGCTGGAAAATATTAATAACTATTTTAGTAAAAACTAAAGTCCAAGAATGGAAATGTCTATTACCCGTGAACCTGTACCTGTTTTAGGTCATTCAAAATTATATTTTACTTCAGTATAACTATATTAACACTAAAAGTTATGGCTACAGTAAACTTTTTGAATACCACTTAAAAAACAAGACAATATAATGATGCCTAAATTACTAAAAGCTTGAAGAAGCTTACTTATGCCCGGTTCCTATATTCACAAAACGATTCGTTTTGCGTACTAACGGTAGTAATTTGGACGAGGCGTAATCCAAAAGTGTTTCTATAAAAAACGTCTCGTACGATAAGTTACGTATTGTTTGCTACGTACGGATGGGAGGGATACGAACAACGGAGAGTAGGGGTAATGTATGGGGCTGAGGGTTTGTAGTGTTTCAATAAATATTTTTACACAGTTATGAACTGTCAAAGTTACTAGACGTTTGTGATTTGTTTACCGCCCGAAATCTGTCGGTTGAGTACATACTTTCGTTGTATATTTTGTTTTTGCTGTTTGTTTTCGTTGATTAGGAATAAAGTGTATTAAAATGGATATTGTACTGGTATGTATATAATTTTCTATATAATTTGAAGTGACATAAAATTCATAATCCTATAATATGATATTTATTGTATAGTATTATGTTTTAGAAAAAGAAATGTATGAACAGAGACGAGGTTGCTTTACTTGTGGATCTTATACAAAGCAATCCAATTATAATTAGCAAGGAGACGAACGCAGCAACAAATAAAATTAAAGATGAAACTTGGAATTCATTAACCAGTACGTATAATGCTAAGAGTGGGTCTGTTCCTCGAACACGGGAACAGTTAAAATTAAAATGGGACAATTTAAAAAAGGCTGCCCGAAAAAGAGCGCAACAAATAAGGATGAATATTCTAAAGGTAATTCATATTTTATACATATTACTATTTATTAATATATGTGCAAATATAAATATAATGAGCTATGTAATCTGTTTTAGACTGGTGGTGGTAAGCCAGATTTCATTCCGCCAGATGAAATACTAGAAAAGGTGTCCGAGATCCTTGGACCAACCTGCACTGGTTTCACAGTGCCTTTCGGTGATGATGGTGTTGGAGTTAGTGAAATTCAGGAATATTTAGATACTGCCAGCGATAACATCGAAGGAATCCCTGTTGATATAGAAATACTTAATACATCTACGAAAGGTATTATATATTTTTAAATCTATGTTTTCCTTGTGTATTAATTGATAATTGTAATTTTATAAATATTTTCTTATCCTCTAGACAAAGAAGTTGAAGTGTGTAAAGAATCTCATAGTGCGGCGACAACAAAAAGTTTCTTTGGGTGTACAAGGTCAAAACAAGTATTAAAAAGAGGTATAAAAAATCATAGTTACTTAAACTTTCTCACATTTCAAATTCCAAGCACTGTTTATTATTTAACAATCTAACACATGTTGGAGGAACTATACTTATATTTTTATGTTGGTTTACAACTAAACAATAAAACTAATACCCTTGCTGAACATCTAATAGAGAATTGTTTATAAGAAATAAATGGTTATTGTATTGTTTTTCAGGTAAAAGGAATGCAGATGTTGAATCACGGGTAGCCCGTAATTATGCGATAGCCCGTTATTATGAGGCAAAAAAGGATAAAATAGATTTAGAAATTACGTTTCTTAAATTAAAGTTAGAAAAAGTATGTGATGAATAAGTAACTATCAATGTTGTGAAGATCAGAAGTATGTTGAAATGTACCAAATGTAGTGTGTAGTATGTATATTGTTAGTGTATAACAACTCTTATTAATAAACATATTAAGAAAGTTATCTGTAGTAATTTAATAACCTTTACGTTAATCAGTATGTAACCTTTATATTGGGAAGTTTGAAGTATGATAAATATGTAATATATTGTAATAATTGTAATGTAATATAATTAATAAAACACAACATTTTTTATAATTTTATAGAATGTATTTAAATAAAGTGTAATACAGGACTTTCAATTGGCATACACAGATCATATATCACTTAAGTACTAAAAATATTTGAGATTAGCACTGCTCTCTCTGTATAATTTGCTTCATCAGCATTAGTTGATACAGGCACTTCTACTTCATTGGGAATTTCCATCTCTGGTGGTATATCTACAAGATTATTTAGCCTACAGATATTATGCAATACAGCTGTAGCTACAATTACTGCATTGACTCGCACAAGGCTCAAACGCAAAGTCAACGATACTATGGGAAATCTCCTTTTCCACACACCAAAGCATCTAAAACAAAGGAAATTAATTGAAGATTAATTTATACATTATACATAGTAATATATCTCATATAAAATTATTGAAAGGCTAGGTTAAAAATAACAAAAGTTACCTTTCAATACAATTTCTTGTTTGAATGTGAGCTTCATTATATTGCTGCTCACCTCTAGTTCGAGGGTTTAATACCGGAGTCAGGAGATATGGTTTTAATGGATATGCACTGTCCCCAAGAAGCCATCTATTGCCATATAACCCACTTTCACATTGAGCTGAAAAAAATGTAGTAATTATATAGTTGTTTAGTTCCAACACTTATGAAAATATTTATCTACAATCCTTGTAAGATATAACATTACCTCTTAACACTGAGTTATTAAATACAGTAGCATCATGAGCAGAACCAGGCCAACGGGCTACTATATTCATAAAAAGTAGCTGTGCATTACATAATGCTTGGACATTTAAGGAAAAATATCCTTTACGATTTCTAAATTCCTCTCCAGTTTGTGAACCTTTGAAGAATGAAAAAATAATATATATTAACGGATCTGTTATAAAAGTAAGATATAACTATCAAAAGAGATGTTATGATAATATGAACTTACATGGTGATTGAATTCTGATGTGTGTACCATCAATCGCACCAAGAACTCTGGGAAATCCAGCTATTGCATAGAAATCTTGTTCTGTATGGCTATGTATATAAATATATTTTTTGTGCAGTTGTGCTATAGCACAACTAACATCTCGTACTATGCGACAAGCAGATGACTTTGAAACTCCAACAAAGTCAGCCACTGATAACAGCATTGTGCCTAATGCATAAAACCTCAGTGTCAAAAGTAGTTGATGCAGAGGTTGTATAGCGTGATTCCTGAAAGAAATAGAAATTTATTTATTTTGGATATTAACTATTATAATTATTGAAATATGTTATTAAGTTTTGTTAATTAAATATTATATTATTTGAAAATAAATATTTAGACAATAGAAAAAAACCTACAAACCTGGTTCCTTTCACTTTTAAATATGGATATATTTCTTTCAGTAAAAGTTGTACAGACGGTTTATCCAGACGGAATCTCACTTGGAACTCGTAGTAATTTAAAGTATTGAAATGATCAATCCTTGTTTTATAATTTCGTTGCATTTCATCACAACTTGAGTCACTCCAATCCGATAACATTTCTATTTCACTCAACTCACTATCTGAACTAGACATTTCTGAATATCAAATGTAAGTTTACAAGATATACTTTTATGATCAACTGTCGAACACAACTGAACACAACTATCAAAGTTTGGGCTGCGTTTGTTTCTGTTGCGTTTTGTGCACTATAGTACAGACGTCATAAACAAAAAAATGTTTTTAAATAAAAACATATTGTCAGCAATAAAAAAGTAATAACTCATTACAAAATGAATATATCACATAAAGTTATCCATTTTTCATTTAATATACAAATTTATTCTTGTTTATATTTCAATTCAAAAATAAAATTGTGTGTAAAAACAAAACGTATCTAACGTGAAGGAGGGCGAATAACCGATAACCGTTCGTCACACGTAGTAGGCTTCAAAAGTTATTGGAACGCCTTTAACGACTCGTAACGATAATTCAGAAAACGAATAGTTACTGAGATTTCATGGTTTTAGCATGATATGTACTAATTTCAAACAATCTACTTTATAGCAAGTTCTTTAATGCCCGGTTCCTATATTCAACTAGTCGTTAATAGACATCAGTAACTATTCGTTTTCTGAATTATCGTTACGACTTGCTATAAAGTAGATTGTTTGAAATTAGTACATATCATGCTAAAACCATGAAATCAATACAAATGAGTTCAAATGAAAAGTAGTTATTATACTTACATTATTTTCAGACCATATATCCTCAGTCCACTCCCAAACATTACCAGCCAAATTGTGTAATTGAAAATCGTTTTGTGGAAACATATGCACTGGATTGGTACCAATATATCCATCTTTAGCTGAATTATGATGTGGAAATGTCCCCTGCCAAATATTCGCCCTAAAATGTTATATGTGAAAATTATTAATAATTATGAAAAAAAAACATACATTTAAAATATTATTAATACTTTTTTAAGATCATAATTAATGTTCAGTACACTTTTATTTGGTAAATAATTGTAACCATGGATTTACGCACATTTAATTCAGTCATTCAACCCACAATATCCCAGACCTAGCTACACTGCCACCCATACTTAGCAAATTACTAAATACTCCTTTAATGTAAGTTACAATCTACATTTTATAGGATAATTTCTGCACCCTTGAAGTTTGTACAATGATGTTACATAGCCTATAATCTTTCCCAATAAATTAACTATAAAATGCATTTTTATAATCTTCAGATAGTTCCAGAGGTTAAAGTGATCAAGAGATAGATCATTTCTTAAACTTAAAATTAATATAGATTATACAAGCCAATTTATCAATATAAAAATAAAACTTAAGATTAATAAAGTCACCAACATATGTTTTCTCCCAGGGAATAACTTATCACCCCATGGATATTTAGTATCTCTATGTCCTCCTCTGCAAGCCGCCTCCCATTCAGCTTCAGTTGGCAACCGGGCATTTCTCCATTTGCAATACATTCGTGCATCATTCCAGGACACATGTGTGACTGGGTGATCTTGTAATTCTGCAATAAAAAAAATAACATAAAAATTATGAAAAAAATTAATATTCTCATCGTTAATACAAAAATAAAGGCTTGATGTTCGAGTACTACCTCACTTTATATTAAGTCTAGAGGAAGCCCCAAAATCAGCTGCCGAAATACACATATTGAGACTCATTTCCTATTCAAGTTGAATGTGGTAGACATGCATTACAGTTTATTAATTTTTAATTGAATTTATTATCTATACATATAACTACTGGTCCCAGCAGACGCTGTCCAGCCCTGATTATTAAAAAATCCTTGACAAATTATATACCAATTCCTTCCTCATGAATCACTTTATCCACTGGTGAAAACTGCAAGAAAATCCGTTCAGTAGTATTTGAGTTTATTGCGAACAGACAGACAGACGCGGTACGGGACTTTGTTTTATACTATGTAAGGAAAGATAAGAATGTATATCCAATGTGTCTATACTTTTTAAATTTGTCGAAAAAATTGTTGCAGTTGTCTTGGAATAAGCAATAAAATACATTTCACTCACTTTTAGTAATTTCTGTATGTTTGTTTGAACATGCATCACTGTTAAAGTACTGTGTCCACAATAAAACCTCACCAAGAAAATCATATAGCACATCCTAGAGTAACAATTAGTTTTAGTTTCATTAAAAATAGTTCACTTTATCATAAGTTATTGTAATTTTAATGTCGACAAGACTTAAGTATGAGAGAAAAGTGGGTAAATAAACTTAATACATACAGATGATATTTGGCGTCACTGTTTTTTTAGATTAGGTTCCACACAGACAGAGTCGCGTGCACAGACAGTAATTAAAATATATCTCATGATTATAGAACTCGTTCTTTATGAAACTCACATTAACAGAAATAAGAACATAATTATAAAGATTTTTCATCATTTTTAAAATTCATGATTTATTATGTAATCAAGAAAATAAATTGCTTTATAGTTCATGTTATAATCAATCAATCTAAATGTAAAACACTGTATTTAAAAAGTATGCACTTGACTATTTACTTTTACTAGTATCCAGTATTTGTATCTATCACTCAAATTTAAATTGTCATTTCATCCACATAATTTGAATTTTTTCTTTATGAAATTGGTTCTACATTCCACCTGTAGTCCGATGAAGCTGTTAAGACCATGCTAGGTCAATAGCGTGGTCAGTTTTATAAAAAATAAAAAATTATTCAACATTTAACATATTTTCTCACAAAATATTATTGAGCATTAATAAACAGGCACCAACATGTTAGTATATCTATCTCAATGTTTTTGAGAATTATTTTAGAATTATTAGTATTCCCAATTTATCAGAATTATGAAGATATCACCCCCAAAACCCAAACTTCAGTTAAACATTGCATTTGAGATAAGTAGTTCTTATTTCTAAGTGCTTGAATTGTACGAATGAATTATAATGGAGTATTACAATCTACATAATAACGAATGTGGTGATAGAGACATACTGAAGCTATTACAGGTTTCAGCATGAATAGGCTGGTTCACCCGGGGTAGTGCGACCCTCTCACAGAAAACTGATGTAAAGTAACAATGCTTGCAACATTTTGTTCGGTCAGTGAGAGCGCTAGACACCCACCTCCCCTCCCCTTCCCCACTCCCCCAAACACAGGCTGGGAATGCACTTGTGACTCCCCTGGCGTTGCAGGTGTCTATGGACGATGGTGATCACTTAAAATCAGGTAACCCACATGTTCGTTTGCCTCTTATGATATAAAAAAAAATATTATATTACACTTTATCTTATTACAGGATTATAAAAGAAAAAATCATAGATGCCAAAAACATATTAGATTTAGGTGTAATTATTTCTTGAATCAGGAATCTAGTGTCATCACTATCAACCATATTTTCCCAATAGACATGGGTTTCCTGAACTTTGTCTTTTCTTTTGTAATATATTACATACCTGATAAATTTGTGTCTGGTCCATACGGATGTCTCCAGTTTGCGCCGAGCACTTTATACCACCATGTAGTTTGAACTACTCGAAAATCTTTCAAATCCTCCTTGAAAGTTTTATTTAAAAAAATCGAAAACACAAAACTATCCCCGAAAACTTCCGCTTCAGTTTTGTAATTTGTGGCAATAACGAAACTATTAAAATCCTTATTGGATACTTCATATTTGTCTATATAAAAATCATTCAATTTAATAATTCGTTTTGGACCCTCGTTATCGCTCTGTATAGCTACGTCGTCTGTACCGATCTGATAATCACCAGCCGGTATTAGAACCATAATTTCCTCAATCGGTTTTAATTTACTAGACTTAAACTCAGCTGGACACTGATTATCATTTACAGTTTTGAATATATTTCCTTTCTCAATGTATTCCTTACGATTGCGATCGACATTACAACCACACGAATTGTCTTTGTTTTGGGAAGTAACATATTGTATTAAATAGAAAATTACAATCCAATAATGCATTTTCAGTAATAATTAATCAAAACGGCAAGAATTTTCATATAGGAATAAAACTAAAGGAAGAATATTATAATAATGATAGACACGGTTTTCGCATTTCAAAATGACATTCGTTTTGAAAGTGACAACCAGTGTTGCTAATGTAGATTGTCTGTATTCCACAAAAATATGTTATGTTATCACTAATTTGGGTGATAAATTCCCCACGTACTATATATCAACTGCAGTGGGATTTTTGGCGGGATCTTGGAATGTTATGTAGTGGTTTTTATATATAATATTGTGTTATTTGGATCTATATTTTGTAATATTAGCAGTGTTTTACCTAATATAGGTTGGTTATTGTGTACAAGTTAAATGGATAGGAAATAATAACACGAAGTATGGATTATGACTTGTCTCAAAAACTCCCTGAAAAGTTCTAACAAAAAGGCCACCATCTTGTTAGTTCATTGAAATGATCACAAGAAATTTGTAATATGGCAATGGCAGTAATAATCTACTAAAAGATTGGTTGCCTAAAATAAAATAAGTCAAGCGAAGTTCGATAAAAAAATCACTATTATTTATTAAAGTGAAAAATGTTTAAGTGCGAGTATTGTGTATCTTTAAGAACGAGTAATGTGTATGCATCGGTTGAGTTTGACTAATGAAAATTTAACAGCTACGAAGTTTCTAATTTGATAAATATACTATCATATATATATATTATAAATATAACATCATAAGAATGGCGAAAGCGGGATTTTACAGCCTGACTGGGTCGCAACCACCATGTATATGACGAAAAAGCCCGTCACCCTGTGCATATCCAGCTTTTCGCAGGCCGGAATAACAGCGGCGATCGGGTATGGAAAGTGTATCACTCAGTGGTCGCCATTATTTTTGGATTGTATTGTGCTTACCATCAGGCACAGTACAGTCATTTTGCCGTGCTACAATAAAAAGAAAACAGTCAAATTTCATGCAGTTTGAGATATTATGATTGAGACTACATGACGCTCGATTAATCTCTCAGATTGTAGTCGTTACAATAAAGGGCAAAATTAAATAATACAGTAGACATTTAATCTCTTAAACCTTTAGAGATAATTTCTTAGTGTAAAAATATTACAAAATTCTGCAATTAATAGAAGAAACTCAATTAACCGTGTCGTTACATTTCAAAGTGAGCTAAATCCAATTTTCATTGTTCATGTAACTTTTTTAAGATTTCCAGTTTTATACACCGAGAATGAAGTTCAAGTTTTGCCGTCTATGAGGTTATTAGTTTTATTTTATGATCTTTCATATTTTACGTGTACAAAATTTGAAAATCTTGAATAATAACGTAAAATATTAGGATGGACTAAAATTGAACTTAGCTCATTTTTAAATGTAACGAATGAATTATTTCATATTTTACGGTTCAAATAATCGAACCACAAATAAATTTAGAAAGAAAATACTGACAGTTGCTTTGATTATGCATGACCAAGATAAAGAGAATGTCTTTGAAATAACAGACGATCTTCCTTTTACTGTTTTGACACCGTAGAAATATTTGCCAGTGTCACAAAAGAAACAAAAATCCTTACGACTATTATTACAACGTTACTTTTTATTTAGGCACAGCAGCTGTTATAATGGAGTGAAAGGACAAACATGCTAATATTATAACGTAGTAGATTTGATTTTTTAAAGCTTTTCATTTATTATTTCACCTCTTTTCGCTTTTCATCTGATTCTTTTGCATAACTAGTTGGACTAGGATTCAAAAATAAAAGTTTGGCTAAAGGTCACCAAATTTCGATATTGAAATAAAGAGTTACAAAACGTCACAATTCCAATATTAATTCCTATACCCGTAAAAAAATACTCTCTTGTCAACTGAATTTCTAACACATTTATATAACAATTACATAGAAGCTTATATTATTATATAAATATATTGTTACAAAAAAGCAATATTGATACCTATATCAGGCCTCTACACCTGACGAACAGCTTTAATTTTTATTCTTTGATTAAAATGCACTTATCAGTAATTCATATTGTAAATTCGAATTAAAAATCTACTCAGGGAAAACAAGATAATGGAGATAATAACACTGCCATTTATGCACAAGGGCGTTAAAACGGTTTGTAGTCCGATGAAGCTGTTAAGACCTCCTTGGTCAATAGCGTAGTCAGTTCGAAAAAAAAAGCGTTAAAACTGCCAGCGGTAGAGTTATACGACGAATTTTTTCAATTTTCTGAATTATAATTTCAATAATTAGCAAAGGTCGTGTACTAAAATTAGTTTAATGTCTTTACTGTATATTAGTTATGTCAACCAAACAAAATTCGATAGAAAAAAGAAAAAATTACAAAGTAAAACGTCAACTTCAATCCTTTTCGTAGTAAAACTGTATAATAAGGCCGAGGCGGTAAACTGAAAATAAATAAAAATATGAATATGGTATTTATAAATACATTATACTTATATATACTTATCCTATCGTATAAAGTCGTAGTTAGTGGTCGAATTTTTGATCGGTGGAATGACAATTAGATTTCCGCAGGTTCGAAGCCCGGTATTTATCAACGAATTATTCAGAATTTACTAATTTAATTTGTAAAACAATCGGCTGATGGTTAATAAAAACATTGTAAGGAAACTAGAACCTGCAAAATCACCTTATAGGACCACCGTATGTGGGAAAATATAGAACTGTGGAATTCTCGGAGTTTAAAATCACCAATACGTAGACTGGCGTGGTAATTATGACCATACCTTCTTTCAGAAAGAGGCCTATGACCCTACAGCGGGTCTCTTACAGGCTGATGTGATGATGATCACAGTATAATGTATTTTCAAATTAAAATATTACGATTGACTGGACAAACAAAGGAAACTAACATAACTTACAAAAGTAGCGGAACAATATCTTCATGTTTCATTTTACCATAATATTTAACAATGCCGTCCACATGGCCCATACCAACTACAGCTAACACACGGGGATTGTCTACTGCTGAAAAAAATAAAACTATTTTTACTAATAAACGAATTTGTGATACTTTAAAATTTAATTGGTAGCGCATCATTTACTGATAAGTGGTTGTGCTAATTTATAACAATAGGACACCGCGTTGCTTATGACACCTTATTCCAAGACTTTACATAGATGTATATGTTTGTCGCGTTTCAAGAAACAACGGGACTAAAGAAATTTTCGAGAAAGATACGATCCTCCCCTTTACTAATATGGAACTTACACCACAAATGCATCATGCACAATGTCATTATGATATTTTTACTGAAAATCATAGGAACCTGGTAAAAATTGTATTTGTTGATAACAGCTAAATCATTGCTATAGTGCACGATTAAATATAATAAAATCACTCGCCACTACGAACGCATTCCTGTAGAGAATAAGCAAGACATTTATCCCTTTCATCGACGAAGACATGGAATATTTTTTTGAAAGCTGGGACGGTTCTCGTGATCTCTTCAAATTGCGCTTGCACAAAATCTCTGTCTTTATACATTTCAAGTTGCTCTTTACTGAAACGTAATTGTCGTAATAATTTAAAAAATGCTTAAAATGTAGACTACTTTATAAATCAAAGTAAAAGTATAACATTGTGATTATTCATGTGCGTTTAAAATTTGTTTCTGATCCAATGAAAAAAATCGTCTTTTCTAAGCTATGTTCAAAATTACAAGTCTCTAACTTATCAGGAAGTTAGTTAAAAATCAATTAATTACACAATACCACCCAAATGACTCAAAGAAACAAATATAATTAATTGAAGTTTTTCTGAAGAAAATCTAATGGAACGAGAAATCCTCAACAAAAAAATATGCTTTAAACTACAAAAAAAATAAACTATTAACGATGTAAGTATACATACTCTAATGGTTTTGCATTCGTAGTAGTTAAATGATAAAGAATTTGACCCAATTCGTAGACGCTCAACGATTGGAATGCTCTTGCTATAGTTATTTCTATAGGTCGATCTCCGAGAAACAATTTGCATCCTGGAATTTTTTTCATCTGTCACAAAATTAGTTTTAGTGTTAGAATTTAATATTAGACACTTCATTTGAAAAATACTTGTATGTACATTTTTTAAATACCTCATGGTACGCTCTACGAAACTCGCCACCTGGTGCCACACCAAGTTCTTTTGCAATGTCAGCGTACGTTTTTAGTAGCATAGCATGTAGCATACCGGATACAAAGTTCTGACCTTTCACAGCTTGCCTTTGAAAATATTAGCAGTTATAAATGATGCAAACAATAATATTGATCGATAGTCCATAATTGATAGAACGAAGCTTACTTGAGTTTTCTAGAGTCGAAATTTTTAGCATCTTCCAAAAACTTTTTATCGTCTAATTCCAACAGGGAAACTCTCTGTCGACATAACTCTATCAAAATAGCATTCGGTTTCAGAGATTTAACTATCTAAAAAACAATAATATCTGGTTACTTTTTTATTTATAGATAATTGTTTATGGCAGCTGTTTTAGCAGTGTAAATAAAACCTCAAATAAGTGAGGGAAGTATTTTACGTCAGTTAAAATGAAAAAAAAAGGTACTGGCTACTGGCTGGCGTAGGAATACGGAAGAAGAGATCGCCTAGAACGCCGCCCTCCCAAGCATCATACCGCCGCGCCCGTTAGTTTGACAAGTGAGCGTCCTTTCATTTATTTCAGGTTATCTACACTTCGAAATATATTCCCCAAGGCGCTATGATTGTTAATAGACTGAATACCAACAAACAAGAAATTATAGATCGCTTACATAATCACTAAAGGCAACGTTTAATAAAAGTCTTGCTTTTTATGTGTAAAGTAAAAAAATACAACGATCCTATATACTTCAATGAGAATAAACAAGTCCAGACAAAAAATACCTCAGAAACATCTTCAACCGATTTCTTACTAAAATGTACGGTACCTAAAAGGACGACAGTCGCTTGTTTTTCATTTTGTAAAAACGTCGCAGATGTTGGTAGTTGTAAAGACACACCGCTACATTTTCTACAGTGATACAGCGCTGAAAAAGTATTTTAATTACGATTAAGGAAATTATCCATATTCATAAAACTATATACGCTTAGATGATTGAATTGACCTCAGCTTAAAATCGTTTAGAACGAAGTCGAACAATTCATATCCCTACAATAATTATAAATAGTTACAGGAACAAAAAAGGTTCCTGTAGGTACATTACAATTCACCAAGCCTTTCTCGTCTACTTGTAACGTTGGTTTGCAACGTATACTATGTATATCTACGCTTCTTTTAAAAAACCTGGTACATTTTATAAGAAACTCGACTGTTTAACTAATCTTTTTTTTCTCGAACTACCTACACTATTGACCTAGCAAGGTCTTAACAGCTTCACCGGACTACGTTTAACTAAACGACACTTACTAAGTAAAGGCGGTGTGGGTAAGGGTTTACAAGATACAACGCTTTCAAGACTACATAACAACTGTCTCGCAATTATCCATGTTCGTTGTCTCATATTTCGTTATTTTTTTGTCATACACAAGAATTTTAGTATATTAATACAAAACATTGTAGAATTTGTTTACGATAACGGATCGTCCGTTTCTGAATGATTTGTTATGGGAAATGTCATGCGGACAATCTACTATATCATGCCAGTATTTTTATTCGAAAATTTTGAAATTGCATCGTGAAGATCTCATCTAATTGATAAAAGAGAATATTTTTGTACATAGAGGAAACATATATTGATTCTTGTTTAGACATTCTGTATATTGTTTATTCAGACACCTTCCATAACAGAACATATTCACCTATGTTATGACAGTGCAGGTATGCTGGGTGCAATGTAGTGTGGGTCGTTAGCTTTTAATTGCGATAATACGGTGTCGCACAAACTACATCCTAGAGGGCTCCACTCCGAAGAATCGGACATCAGCTATAGTTATTATAGAGGAGGTAACCACAGAGTACGAGGTAACAGTGAATATGTGGAAGGTAAATTAACCTCCAGTCCTCGGCGGCAGTATTCGTAATTCGAGAGCTTGAGAAACGATTCTACCCATCTAGCTGCCGTTATATTGTCGGGAAGGTCAGTGAAAATATTATGTAACTGTTTTTTATTTTGCGGGTCGAGTGGTTCAGAGGTGTAATTTACAACGAATACCACTAACGCATTGGGGTGATTGGAGGCTTTGTCGAGGTATTCGATGGTAAATGTTTTGATTTATACTTTAATCGACAGAAATTCTCTCTGTGGTCTTCGTCTCGGACGAATCAATGGGCACCCATCGCTTTACAAATGAAAAGATTTTGCCATTGTTCTATTGTTAGGAAGAGGGGTTTGGCCATATGAGCATATGCGGGGTAATTAGAGGTAAAAGTCGATGAGAAGGTCTTGTAAAGCGTGAGCTTTAATATATCTGAACAAATTTGCTCGTCGAGCATATTAATGGATGCAAGTAAGCCCAAATCGTGGCGGCCTTGTTCCAAGCTCTATAGGACAATTGACAAGCAAAATTGGGTAATAGGATCGTCAGTTTTTTTTTTCGTTTTTATTAAGATCTCTTTATTTACTTTGATCGAGTCCAAAATTATTAGTTTGCTAAACTTTTTTTTTAATTGTGAAGAGTTAAGAAAAAAATCAGTTTTTTTTATGTCATAGGTGGCAAACGAACAGGTGGGTCACCTGCTGTTAAGTGATCACCACCGTCCATGGACACTAACAACACCAGAGCAGTCGCAAGTGCGTTGCCACCCTTTTGAGAGGAGAGGGGAGGGGAGGTGGGCCTCCGGCACTCTCGCTGACCGAACGAAACGCAACAATGCAAGCACTGTTACTTCACGTCGGTTTTCTATGAGAGGATGGTACTACCCCGGGCGAGCCGACCCATTCATGCTGAAACCAGTAATAGTCTCAGCATGACTCTACCACCATCTTAGCTTAGCTTAGCACATTCTTAATGTATGGAAGCTGAACTTCAATTACACTCTGTTGCTTCATCTTAACAGATCCAGAATTGAAACTAGTGTATATCGATAGGTCTATTGCTAGGTCATCCCGCCCATATACCGCATTTTCCCGTGCGTCCCATTTATAGTTTACAATCGCAGGAATTTGGCACAGTATCATGTGCCAATCCAGAATCAGAAGCCTTTTGTTTCTAGTTCCCACGGACGATGATTCATCTATTGTTTATGTGTAACGAGTTTGCATACAGAATGTAACAGTATTAAACGATATCATTTCAGGAAGTTCGTCCAGCAACAACTGATATTTTTTAATTTCAGGCAACTCCCACTTTTTCTTAAACTATTAGTAACAAGCTATAGCAGTATGTAGGTTTTATTTAGTTTTACTTAGTATAAACCATAGACCCGGACTGGAGTGTGAATAAATTCGATAAATTAAATTGATGAATGTGTTTCATAAAACATAGTATCCTAACATAAAACTTTTACTGATTTGAATATGTAACATCGTAAAGAATCATTTCAAGATTTTGTGAAGGATAAAGTAATAAACATGCCTTGTTTGTTATTAACTTTAACTTGTGTTTGCTGTTCATATCAATCTGAAGGACAATTTTTTACACACGGCTTTGTTCCAAGAAGAATTCGATATATAACATTCTTGAAACAATATTCAAAGGCGAATTGATGTACATATAAGTTCAAAATTACATCAAATTTTTGAAGTTATACTTCTTTTGGCGTTTTAGGGGCAAATGATGAGAGTAAATTTTTAAGATGCGCTCGTACACCATCACGAAAAACCGACATCCTGAAGTTAGCTATAGTCAACTTTTTCTATTGTTAGTGTCATTTTTAAAAAGATAAAAAAATTTAAAACGATTTTTATCTTGTTACGCCAAATATGTATAACTTCTAACGTGTGTACATAATAAGTACACACACACACTTTTTTTAAATAATTACATTAAATAAAAAAATAACATTCCTCGTGCATGTAAAATAAAACACCAAATTATTTCCGACTTTATTTATAAGATGCTTATTTATAATGAGACAGACATACAATCATAGTCTTTACACATAAACATTACTAATTACACAGTCATACTAATTATATATTCAACAATTTTTTTCATTATGCTTCAGGAAAATCTACAAATATTTTGACATTACAGAATCCCCTACATATTTTTTCATGTAATCAAGTTTTCTTTCGAATGAATAAGAATAGTTTCTTTATACTTAAACGCTAACTTTAGTTTTTTTTTAGGATAAAAATTAACAACCATTTCTAATGCAAGCAGAACATTTATGATCAGCTTGAATATAAATAAAAATAATTCTACCAATAGGATCCCAAAAATAATATAAATCTAATATTGACTCACCTAAGAGTATGGATGGAAAAATTCAATTGCAAATTCTTAAATTATCACAGTCCTTATAATATTACAGAGCAAATTATGGAATATTAGTACGATAGCAATTATTAAACGCTTACAGCAGCTACAATTTCTACAAACTGATATTAACAATAAAACAAAACTCGTAGATACAAATACCCTTAGATTATTTATAAAGAAATCATTTTCATAAAAAAAAAACGCCAAAACTAGATTTTTGGCTTCAAATACAACAAAACACAATTATGAAGTAAACAATAATTTACGTTAATTTATCAAAGGTTCCTTGGAGTATACCAATTAGTTTTAACGAGAGAGCTATTACAATTTTTAAACTAGATACCGTATCAGATTTATTGACTGTAATCTCTTAAGTATGTAATTACGTAAGAACAAGGTTTAAATTAATTCAATAATCATGATTCACATGGTAAAGTATTTTAAACGTAACAAATTTACATCGAAACAGATTTGAAGAATAACACAAATACACTACAACTATCTATACCAATTATTTATATTTGTAGAATGTAATTATTATTTCTGTAAGTCTAATAATAACAAAGACATGAAATGTACTTCCATTATATCAGTGTTTCTCAAACTTTTTCCGGGCACGGCCCCTTTAGTGTGAAGAAATATATCGCGACCCCAGTATCCGTTATTTCCTTTCATGTATTTTATTTTGTGACAAATATTCAATTTAACATATATTCATTTTCATAATTAGGGATCGGATAAATACATAAGAGTTCTAAGTTTAATTTTTTGTTTATTTAATATAAATATTGATTTTTAATGATTATGTCCTTTAGGTAACATTTTTCTTAACAAATCTTTTGAAACTTTGTTTTTTTTTTACTACAGCAGCTTTCCCATATATCCCTTATAGTAACTCCGCTATAGAAGCTTCGCAACCCCACAAAAGGGGCCTCGCGATCCACACTTTGAAAAACACTGCACTATATTATTACGGTTTAAATTATAAAAGTTTAAATCATCGTACATTTCAACATACAGGCGAACAGATTCGCGATACCGATCGACAATAATTCCCTTACAAATCTCGTAGTCTTCAGCGAAATATATATGCAGGTAATCCTGTGAACGATAATAATATTATATGTAACGATTGCAATAACGACTATTTACAATGAACTAACAGGAATGGACCGGTGAAATATTATTGCAGTGGCCGCAGGTTCGAACCCCGATGTGTACCAAGGAATTATTCCGAATTCGCGTTACATTTACTAATTTCAATTGGCAACACTATCGGCTGACGGTGAAAGAAAACATCGAAAGGAAACCTGAACCTGAGAAATGTTCTTGTAGTACTAATGTATGTAGGTGGTAGAGCCACGGTGAAGCTACTACTTGTTTCAGCATGAATGGGTCGGCTCGCCCGCGGTAGTACCACCCTCTCATAGAAAACCGACGTGATGTACAGTGCTTGCATCATTGCGTTTCGTTCGGTCAGTGAGAGCGCCGGAGGCCCATCTCCCCTCCCATCCCTCATCTTCCTCTACACTAAGGCGGTAAGTCCCCTTTCCTTCCAAACAGGCTGGTAACGCACTTGCGACTCCCCTGCTGTTGCATGTGTCTATGGACGACGGTGATCACTTAACATCAGATGACTCGCCTGTTCCTTTGCCTCCTATGAGATAAAAAAGAAAAAAAAATGTGGGAAAACATAGAATTGTCGATTTCTCAGAGTTTGAAGTTGCCGATACGTCGTGGACATGCCCATACCTTCCTCCAAGAAGAGGCCTATGGCCTTGCAGTGGGTCTCTTAAAGGCTGACAATCCTGATGATGGCTTTTGCTTACGATTTTGCTCGTGTTCATGTAGATTTAGAATCTATCTCTCAGTAGTACTTTCGCCTGAATGAGAGGTCCTTTTCTGTACTTCTGACAACTTAATTTGTGTAACAAGGAAGAAAAAACTATGTGTACGACAAGAGATGGACTACGAGCTACGAATTGTCTTCTGAAGGAATTAATTAGCAATAGAAGATTCCAGCATTCATGGTATAAATATGTAGAAATCGATTTTAAAATGATATCTTAGGTCCGGCGAAACGACATATTGCGGCAGCTAATGAACTAAGACTACGGACAACCACAGACCAATTACATTATAAGTAAAAAGGTGTGGATATATTACCTATATGATGTTTTTACAAAACAAATAGCACGATAACGCACACATACGTAAAGTATTATTGTAACGCGACACTGTCTTAGATAAAGTGTGGAAGTAAGATGGCATATTCTCAATATCGGTGGTGAAAAAGAAATAGTGAAATGTTGCTTAGATAATAAAAGGAAAATATTGTTTTTTTTTTTTTTACGAGACTGCATTATTTATAGCATTAATATTATTTTTGTACTCACGTAAGCAAGATAAAGCATAGATGGGTGCGAAGTCATCACGGCAGCCAACGCCGCGGCAGCAGCTTGTATCCCGCGTAGAGCAACGCGCCCACACACGCCACACGGACGGACACGCGAATCACGCGAGTCGACATCGAAACCGGAGGTACTCTTATGAAGTACACGAAAAAAAGAAAAGAATTAATTAAAACACACCGAATCAGTGAAATTAAACGGCCAACAAATCAAGTACCTAAGTCGTGGTAGTCTCAAAAATCATGCATTTAAGTGTTAAAATAGTTTTTTTTTTATCGTAGCACGGCAAAGTGACTGTACCGTGCATTTTTTTAATGTCAAAAGGAGGCAAACGAACAGGTGAGTCACCTGATGTTAAGTGATCACCACCGTCCATAGTCACTAGCAACACCAGGGGAGTCGCAAGTGCGTTGCCAGCCTGTGTATCGGGGGATGGGTAGGGGGAAAGGAAAGGGGAAGAGAGGTGGGCCGCCAGCGGTCTCGCTGACCGAACGAAACGCAACAATGCAAGCACTGTTACTTCACGTCGGTTTTCTATGAGAGGGTGGTACTACCCTGAATGAGCCGACCCATTCATGCTGAAACCAGTAATAGCTTCAGCGTAGCTCTACCACCTACAGTAGTGCCTGATGATGAGCACAGTATAATCCAAAAACAATGGCGACTACCAAGAGATACGCTATCCCTCACCGATCGCCGCTGTCATGCCGGCCTGCATAATTGTCTCTTAACGTTACGTTTGAAGGACCCCATATTATAGGAAGGAGGGGACACACTGGCCGGGAGATTGTTCCACAGCCTCACGGTACGGCAGAGATAAGAACTTGTGAACTTTTTAGTTTGTGCCCAGATAGGAGTTACCGTAAAACTATGGCTCCGAAGCCCTCCGAAGGTATGAAAAGGAGAGGAAGGGATTTAAATTAAATAGCAAATTCAGAACACTCGCCATGATAAAGACGGTAGAACACGCTCAGTGAGGCAATGTCTCTGCACAACTGAAGCGGCTCTATAAATTGTGTAATGTCTGAATCATTAACAATGGGGACAAGCCCGTCTCTGAAACCTGTCCAGGGCATCTAGTAAATATTTGCGTCCCCGAGGTGCGAACAATATTCCACACAAGGCCGAACTTGTGCCTTATAAAGGAAGTATAGCTCTTTATTCTTAAAAGTTCTCAATTATACTTACACATATAACATAATACGTATATATACATATATATATATATACATAACCTGTGTTCAGAGCGGTCAAAAAGTTTGGCAAAGATTAATCCTAATAATGCGCGAGCAACTGTCATTCGTAGAGCACATTAACGCACGTAAATTATTGTAGTAGACACACAGCCTAAATAAAAAATGATGTGATTATAAATCAATTTAAATATAACTTACTGCAGTAACGGAGGTATATCCTGTGGTTGAATTTTCCCCCAATGCTCTATGATGCCAGCAACATGACCGATGCCAACCACTCCAACAATGCGGCATGGTTCGCGACCTAAACAATATAGAAATCCTTTTTAGAATGATTACAAAAAACACTATATTTCTTAATATTATTACAAACTCGTTACAAATAAACAAAAAAATGACTATCGGATGCTGGGAACGAAATACAATAGAGTTCTCGAAATTTTGTCTAATCGTTCGAGTAAAGACGTCAGGCTTCCAGAATTTTCCACCCTCCTTAAATAATGCGCGCCACGGTGCGTCCTAGTAGAGTACTTACTATATTACTTCACCATTATAAGGTCTAAAAACTGTAGTGTACTTGAGTTATAGTGAGTTTATTTGATTTTTGTCTGTATGAGTACAAAATAAATTTCCCCTGGCGCAAAGGAGATTTAATTTACCCACGACCATAACAATGTATACCCACAGACGTAATATACAGCGCGACTGGTTAGTCGTCAGCAATATTTTTACAGGTTAATCTTTTAATCATTATTATTTCCATACTTTTAAAAGTTTTAGAAATAAACTTTAATTAAAGTTCTCTTTGTTGTTTATTATTATTTGTTTTGATATTATTATATTATATGTTAAATGTGACGATGAACTACCACACGATTGCAGGGTGTTACACTTTAAACATTCATCTGGTATATATGTTATATACCCATGGCCATAACAATATAAGTATTTTGAGAGGTCAAATCGATAAAATAATATACATAATAATTAGAAAGACAGAATTACATAAAAGTATTAGGTAAAAAATTGGCAAAGACAATTATTTGATAGAATATGTATAATATAATAATAGTGGACGATAAGAAAAAAAAACTCCGTGGAGTAACAACACCAGTTGCAAATACTGATTGTATAATGAAATATTGTTAATTATATTCATAAGAAATAAAAAAAAAACATAATTATAGAATATGCATAGAGTTAAGTATAATACTCACGGGGTTGAAGAGCTGCTACCTGTAGGGAATGACATAGATACATGTCCCTTTCAACTACAAATACCCGCTTCAGAGCTGGGAACTCTTCAGCCATTTCTTCCAACATGTCTTCTAACATTTTCTTTTGTTTACACTTCTCCACTTCTTCTATACTGTAACATTATTTATGATTGTTATGTATGTACAAAAACGTAATGATAAGAACCAAACCATAAGAAAATCATAAAAGAAAATACAGTATCAACATATCTATATCCATTGTTATGTTTGCACAACACTAATTTCTCTTAGCACATGTTTAAATTTATATATTATAAGTAAAGAATGCATAAATATGTTCTAAATTATTATAGTAAGTTTTAGTTAATTAATATATCAGTGTAAAAAAAAACTCAATATATCGAAAGTACAAAATAATTAATGATATATGTAAATTTAAAAAATCCTAGAACACTTTTTAGTGCACATAAATGGGTTATATAAAAAATAACAGTTACGCTGGATTTAGATACATAATTATTTCAATTAAAAGGACAATGTAAATGAATATAAACGGAAGATTGAATCAGATAATATACCAAAAATCTCTAAATAAGTTACATTCATCTATAAAAAGACAAACTTACCTAATACTCTGGTTAGATGTGAGCAAATGCCATACAAAACGCAAAGTTTGACCCCATGTCAGTGAAGCTATGGCTCTGTGTAGTGTTATATCTATTGCTCTATCACCGAGCTGAACAATGCAATTAGGAATCTTCTTAGCCTAAAACAAATTGTCATATGAAAGTTACACTAATAATTCCCTTTTTACATATAACAGTATAATCTATATATATAAAAGAATAACTGACTGACATATCAAAACATAACCAAAACCACTGGGAATAGGGTAGTGAAAATTTGTATGCGAGTTCATTTTACACAGATAACACTAACTGTAGGTGGTGAGTCACGCTGAAGCTATTACTGGTTTCAGCATGAATGGGTCGGCTCGTCCGGGTTAATACCACCCTCTTACAGAAAACCGACGCGAAGTAATAGTACTTGCATTGTTGCCTTTCGTTTGGTCAATGAGAAAGCCGAAGACCCACCTCCCCTTCCCTCTCCTCCATCCCCATTCCCCCAAATACAGGCTGGCAACTCCCCTAGTGTTGTTAGTGTCTATGGATGGTGGTGATCACTTAACATCAGATGACACACATGTTCGTTTGCCTCCTATAAAATAAAAAAAATTAAGGATTTTTGGAAATTCAACCCCTAATCTAATGAAAAAGGGGATGAAATTTTAAAATCCATCATGTTTCCGTTATTCAGTTAGTTATTCTTTTGTGTAGAGTGTAGAGCCTTAAATAATTACTGCAAAGGAATCATGTGCGAAGATGCAGGAAATTACTAGTTTTAATATATTAAAGGGGCTATAGAAGTTGTAAAACGCAGGTTCTCATTGAATTACTTCTACTAATACTTCAAAAGAATTCAATGAAGTAATTCTCGTTTTTTATTATCCCCTTTCACTTCAAGGAACATCTTGCTAATACTGATTTAAAGTAATGAATACTCCATTTATAAATTTACATAAAAGATTTTTATGGGATCTTTTGACCATAAAGCCCTATATAACTGTTGTGATACAACTCTTTTGCATTTGGCACACATTATGCAAGTCATAGTCGATAATACATGATCAAGTTATCAAAATAAAATTGAAAAACTACATACCTCAGCCATTGCCCGTCGAAATTCCCCTCCAGGAGCCATTCCCAATTCCCTAGTTATATGAGCGGACATGTTTAATAGCAAAATGTACATGAGACCATTGAAAACACCATTCTGAGCCATTGTTGCTCTAAAAAAGAATAATTATATATCACAAAATCAAGTATGTAATCTAAACCCAAGTATTAGAATAGATACTGTATATCATGTATTTAAATCAGTTTCGTTTGAATAAGTTATATGTAAAACTAACCTGATCTTTTTTATATTGATATTTTTTGCTTCCCTCAATATAACTTCTTCATCTAACAACAGAATATTAGTTCGTTGTTCACACAATTCAACCATAACAATATGTGGTTTTACTTCTCTTATAACCTAAAATATTAAAATTAATAGAGACTTTTTACATAGTAATTAAATGAATTCAATAAATAATATATTTTAATTAAAATTATAAATTATAATTATATGGAACATTGAGTTAAAGATAGCAGGAACAGTAAACCAACCTGCTTAAATAAAAAGTTACATAAGATATCTGGCACATAATTTCTAATATATTTTGTTTTACAAATCATGGCTCAATTGTAAATGGCCACTGATTCAGTCGACAAAGGTACACATCTTTTTTCATCCCTTTATGTTGAAAATCTATTACCAAGCACCTGTAGATATATTCTAGCAACTGTATTTGTAGATTAATTCTCTGTATGCTTATCATTTTGTATGCAATGAATCACTCATAAAGTGAAATTGTGGTCAAATATTGTCCTAGAGACATTATCCAGATCATATATTCTTGAACTGTTTGAGAAACAGATTCTCCATTTACGGTTCCCTCCCTCCTTATATTTCCCATTTACTAACCTTACCTGTGTCTTAGATATAGTGATTAATAACCCTTTAATATTACATGTCTTGTCATTATTTATTAAAATTAACAAAATCAAACTGTAATCAGATTGTCTATTTCTTAATCGATATGTATCTAAGTTTACCTATATGTATATTTGTGGGAAACATACAATAACTGGGTCTGAACACAAATTAATTATCTTCGTTTTGGAATTACATATTTTAATCCGTCTCCTTCGTTTATGACACTATCTGGCACAGACAGCGCACACTCTGTATCTACATGACATTGGCAGAATTGTGTATTGGTTACACACGGCGTTGAGAAGAAGAAGACGTTATAAGTCAAACAACGAAAGTTTCAATTTTTGAGAGAATATTAGCAAACTATATCCTTAGATTTACATACCCTGGACACATCTTCTTGAGACTGCAAACTAAAATGAGCTGTGCCTACAACATATATTTTTCCACCATCTGGAGCATCTAGAACTGTGACAGTGCTGGGTAATCCTTCATCTAATGGTAATTCAGGGATACCTAAAACACCCATTAGTTATATCTTCATCTGAAGTAGACATGGATATTTTCATTCATTTTCAGCGACAATGCACACTGGTATGTCACAAATGCATAGTCCGGTGAAGCTGTTAAGACCTTGCATAGTCAATACAAAAAAAAATCTCTCAAATGGACAATGACAATGATGCCAGCCAGAGTTTATTATGGTTATTATTGGCTCAGGTCAACGTTTTTTGTTAATGAGCCATATTTAACCTATTGTTGATACATCTTCTTGTTGATACATCTTCGAAGGATAATATTTGGTTGTGGTTTATGAGTTATGATTATGACCTACATAACATGTCTATGCAAGTAAAATATAATAAAATAAAAGATATTTATTTATGTAGAATATTTCTATTTATATTATTTTAGGAGCTTTTGCTTGTCGACTTTTTTTTTCTTCTTTTGATATTACTACGCTATTGACCTTGCAAGGTCTTAACAGCTTCACCGGACTGCTGCTTACATACACTTAGCACAGGTGAAAAACGTATCCCATGTCCAATATGATGTAATCAACTTTTGTATCAAAATGAATAAGAATCCATCCAACTGTTTCAATGTGATTGATGGGCAAATATTGAAACAAGTGTAAATTAAAATTTATAACATACTAAGTAACTAAAAACTATGTACAGTTTATTCTTAAACCACAATGTGTTTAAAAATCTGTATATGTAAGAAGAAATCTCCAGCTTCCATTTAAAAATGGCTTTCTCTTTACTTAGAACATTCAACTAACAATAGTGACAATACAAAGTAATCAAACAATAGTTCAACTTTTACCATGTGAATTATCTCACACTAAACAATTGTGCAACAAAAGTGTCTAAATCTTCTATTATAAGAATATGCTGATATGCAAGATTTTAAAATGACAATGTGTGTTTATATTTAACCAACTAATTTTATCACAAAATAACTCTTAATTTAGGGAAAAAAGTTTTTAACTGACTATACTCTGTTAGCTTTATGGTTCTCTACAGCTTCGTGAAGCCTTTAGGGTGCGAGCTTAAGATATGGCCCCTAGCTCAAGGGTGCCAAGCTGGCCAAACCTCAGCTTGGGCTGTTGCCTTAGATGCAACAACATGAATCTAGCTAATTAAGCTTGTTAACTTATGTAAACATTATTGCAACTAATATGCATACATTCATATTAGCCTAGCCTAAGCGTTCATGTATTTTGTATCTGATAATTAAGAATAAAATTATTAAATCAAATATGTCAGGAAATTGGTACACCTGTTCATACAACAGAGATAAGTAATGTTAAGAAAACTTACCCTCCATATCGCATTCCGGATTGGAATCAGCAACTTGGTTTTCTGATGGGCTTTCTTTCTTCTGGTCAGAGGTGGAAGCCACAAACTTGCCATTCTCTGAAAATTTACTACTTTATTGTTTCCTAAGATACCAGAGCTGCCAGACATAACTTATTTTTAAATATATGAAACCTTAACTTCTGTACATTTTCATGTACTTAGAATGCTTGCACACTCACAGTGTTTAAGCTGGGGCCAATGTATAAAAATTTACTTAAATTTAAATGACTGATTTTTGTACATTATCAATCTAACTTAGGATCCAGTATTGCCAGACACCTCCCGAGGGCCACAACTACTGCTAGATGCTTTAAAGCAGACAGAAAAATGAATGAAGTTTACTTATTTTTAAATGCTTGATTTTTAATATGTTATTCAGATAACTATTACAAAACTATATTTCATCAGCCAGACATATGGTAAGGGCCAAACATCCTGTCAGATGTGAAAAATTGCCAGCTGCCAGTATGAATACGAGAGCTTTAAGTACAGTGTGCGCAGAAAGTATTCATACACTTAGCATTTTCACGGAAAATCGGCATAATTTGGGGTTTTATGAGGTTCGGGCAAGCAAAAAAATACATGTCATAGAAAAAATTAAATAACAAAATTAAATCCTCTCTTGATAAAAAAAACTTTAGATTTCTATTTAAAAATCTATTCATCAACCCATATATAACTAGTTTGAGGTACACCAGTTTAAATTGCCAATGAACAATTTAAAGGTGAGCAGTAATAAATGAAATCATACAATTTATGCCCTCAAATAATCATCAAGCAAAAATTATATTTACACTATGATCAGATAATTATAAATAAAATTTATATGATACTAGTGGGTCCTGCAGACATTGTCCTGCTTTGAAAACAAAAAAGAGACCTAAAAGTCAACCTCAGCACCACCTACCGGGTCCAATTGTGAATCCAAGTCATTCTCGGATCCACTGGAACATGCACCCAAAATTTCATCAAAATTGTTCCTGTCGTTTAGCAGGAGTTTAATGACATACACACATACAGAAGATATTTATATATAAAGATATAGCCTCGTCAAACACCAATGGTATATACACTACTAGCTCCTGCCCGCGACGTCATCTGTGTGGAATAGTTACTTTGGTTAAACGCTAACATGCAGTGGAAAGTCTCAAAAGGAAAAACACCCAATTTTGAAACATTCTTCATTGGTGCTGCGCTTCTATTAGTCTTAGCGTGATGATATATATCCAATAGCCTTCCTCGATAAATGAACTATCTAACACTGGAAGATTTTTTTCTAATCAGACCAGTAGTTCCCGAGATTACCCCCTACAATCTCACAAACCTTACCTCTTTATAATGTTAGTATAGACTACATATAATAGGAGTCATATCTATACAAAATATTAACTGTAAACAATATTAGGCATAAGCCTAAGAAGAAAACTTGAGAAGAAAACTTTTCAGTTTTATTACAATATCATTGTTAGTAAAATAATATTACCACTTTCGCCTTGTTTTAAATTATCAGTGGACTTCATCTGTGCATCACCACTTCCATCTTCAGCTTTTATGAACATCTGGCACTCATTCACAATATCGCATTTTGTTTTTGTTGCATTAGGCTTTAATAATAATTTATCTTCATCCAGATCATTGTCCGAATTTATTTTTCCACTTTGTAGAAGGTGATCAGCTGCATCCATGTTTTAAAGAATAACTATCCTGGAAAACGTCAGCTATTATACCAAGATGTACTTTTTTTTGTACTGTGTAATATAGATTTTAGCTTGCCACCATATAATATTACAATTTTAATATTGTATCCCTATTTCATATAATAAACGATTAAAAACAGTGCGAGTATATACGCAAATAAAATGCCAACTCGATGCATTGAGTTTCGTGTAATTCACAAGTAAAACGATAATTACCTTCCCAAGTAACTCCTATTATAGTTATTGGTTATAATAATGAAACATGAATTAATAAGTTAATAATAATTATGCTTATAATTTATGATTCAAACTTTAGAATCCTATTTTAAATTCATAATCACTCCACGAGTCTACAAAATAACTGCATATTCGCCATTCACTCGATAAACTGACATACAGAACTTGACAGTAAAACTCAAGGCTGTCAAACAATTACCTTGGGAAAATAAGAATTTATTCAAAATACATTTCTAGATTGAAATAATTTTGTCATGAATCTGGTTCAGCACGTATTTTACTTAAATGTATATATTAATTTTCAAAATAATATGTACTGTCTTATAATTTGTAAATTCTTATTTTACTTTTATTTTCACCCATACGATTACGAAGTAATCTGGTAGCACTGTTTCCGTAGAGTAGCAAACATTAGTACTAATGCGTAGTGTGATTTTCATCCACATTCATATAACTTTGTATATAAAAGGACATATTAATATAATTATTTTATTTTATTTTTAAACTTAGTACTTATTTATGTATTACTATACATTTTGTTTTTATGGATCCTTGTTGTCTGATAAATAAATAAATATTATAAACATTGTGATCAATTTCCAATTGATCAATTGTGATCAATTGAATGTCATAATACATGCGTATGGAAAAATGTGATAACTTCGATTGTTGTACTATAGACAGTAGTAGTTTTTAATGAGAATTAAAAACATAAATCAACAATAATTATTATTATGTATATAATATTATAGTATAAAAATGAACAAAAATTTTATTCAAATTGCACACCGTAATTAAAAAAAAAATTGAATTATTCGTATTTTTTATCGTAACCCTTCATATTTATTGATTTAGTTATATTCCATGTAATATTAAATGCAGTTTATGAGCAATAGAAAACAGCACGATATAAAAAATAACCAGTCCACAAATACATATAACTACGATGGTTGTTGTATGTATATAAAAGGTCAAGTTAGGTAGGAGTAGATTTGTCGCTGCCGAGTGTGGTTTCGGCCATGCTCGGTAGCGAACGGGCGTGGCGAGCGATGGCCTCCTTCTGCGAGGAGGTCATCTCGCAGAAGGAGGCGGCGGAGAGGACCCGTGAAGCAGACCAGCTGAGTGGCCGTCTCCGCCAACAGAGGACGGGCAGGAGGAGGCGGCGCTTTGCCCAACTCCTCCTACCACCGTAGCCGGACCTGAGGGGATGGGCCGGGGGGCCCATTTCCTCATTGCACGGGTCCGGCGGACGAGGGGGGGCAGCCGGTGTGTGCCCGGTCTGCTCCTCTATAGGTAGGAGCCCGGCGGTCACCTTCCGCCGGGCGGACCGTGGGGGCGGCTCTACAAGGTTGATTAGCTTGTTCGATCCCTTGCCGCCCCCACAAAACGGTCTGTCGGTACACCGTGGGGTTTTAGTCTGTGCGAGTCAGACATAACCCACCCTCTCCCCCGGGAGGGTGGCGTATCCATAAGGGGTTTCCCCACGATAAAAAAAAAAAAAGGAAAAAGTTCTCTACTACTGCATTACTACGACAATATCTTCTAATTAACTATATTATTCAATACGAAATCACTTTTTTCAATACTGACTCTATATTGTTTTCGTATTTTTCTCTTTATTACATTTTTAACGAAAACTTCAAACATTATCATAGTTCGTTTAAATCAGTTATCACGTCAATTTTATTAACATATATTAATATATCGATATTTAGTAGATATATCGCACCCCTAGTTACTTGTTACGTCATTCGAATCGCTAATAGTGGATCAAAATTTAGATTCGGAATTCAATTTTTTAAAGCTCGATAGGCACTTTGCAGGTTTTCAATAATCATTCAAAATGAGTGCATGGAGACAAGCTGGTCTTAAGTAAGTGTAATATTTTTATAAACAGATATAATTTGCTTTTTTCTGGTTAATCCGAATCTTACTGAGGTTATACATTCTAGTTACATAAACTACTCTAATGTTGCCGCTAAAGTTCTACGGCGCGCTTTGAAGCCCGAATTTCGCGCTGAAGCTCTGAAACGAGATGAATCCCACGTTCGAATTACTCCTTGGGCCAACGGCAGGCCAGCACGTAAGTATACTTTTTTATTTGGATACCGAAACCTTTTCAAAAAGTCCAATACTATTTTTAAATAATATAATGTTATGTATAATATTTAGGCATATAGTGTATATGTCTATGGGGGAAATATATAAATATCTATTTTAAACTACTGGAACTATAATTAAAAATAACAATGAAGTATCTTAATGTACAGTTTAAATACTGCTAATTTTATTACACTATAACTGTCATAATTAAAAATAAAGACATATGTAAGCCATTACAAATTAATGTAGGGGAATTAGAAATTATTAATTCTAAAGTAATTTGATATCAAGTGTTCACACAAGTAAAAATATTTCCATCTGTTAGAAATTTTTAGATATGAAATATAAAAATTTACATTTTGAAAATTTGTGAAAGCACCATTTTTTATGTTAACTTCTTTTTGAAAATTTCTGTTATTTTTTTTTACTTTATTTTTGGCAACCAATTGTTTAGATTATTACTGCCATTGTCGAGTAGTTAATAGTATTACAAGTTCTTCCATTCCATTTTTGGCAACCAGTCTTCTAGTAGACTAATACTGCTATTGTCATGTGAGGATCGATATTACAAGTTTCTTGATATAATTTCAATGAACTAACAAGATGGTGGCCATCTTGTTAGACCTTTCCATAGAGTTTTTGTGGCATCTCAGAATTCATGGTCCATGGTATTATTTTCCATTCACTTCACTTATGCACAATAAACCGGACTATATTACATACAACACCACCAATTTTACACAATATAGAGTCAAGTAACACAAGATTATAAATAAAAAATAAAATCCACTACATGACAGACCAAATCCCGCGAAAAAACTCATACTAATGTTTTAAATGTTGAAATACTAGTTGCAAGAGAAAATTGAAGTCAAAATTCTTTCTGTTTAAATGATCTTGTGTGATAGGTATCTGCATTACGCTTATCATAGTAAATACTTTTATAATACTCATATTTAGTGGGATAAGGCTTGTACAGTATTGAGTGTTTTAAGAAAGTAGTGTTCTAAGTTCCCATTATTTACTACAGTTTGATACATTATTATTAATTTTTCAGATGAAAAGGAGTAAAATGGTGTAAGTTAGGTTTATTAAGAAAGTGTGTGTTATTTTAGATTTGTTTAGAAATAGATGAGTGAAAGTAACTACTAACATGCATATTTACTCACATTGTAATATATAGTGAAATGCTTTACTGAGATTTATAGATAATAATAATTAGTATTAAAGTTTTTCTTTACTAATACTAACAAATTAGTTAACTAACTCTTTAATAACTTAACAGCACTAGCTGTTCATTATTAGAAATCTATTTAAAAGAATATCTTTATAATGATTCATAACTAGTGGGCCAGCAGATGTGCCCCCCCCCCTTATAATAAAATGCTTTGGCAAATTATATACCTAAACCTTCCTTTTGAATCACTTTATATACTGGTGAAAACCGCATGTAAATCATTTCAATCGTTTTTGAGTTTATTGTGAATAGGCAGACAAACATAGCAGAGGACTTTGTTTTATAAGAGTACATGTAGGTGGTAGAGCCAGGCTGAAGCTATTATTCGTTTCAGCATGAATGGTCCGACTCGCTTGGTTAGTACCACACCCTCATAGAAAACCGATGTGCAGTAACAGTGCTTGCAAGATTGTGTTTCGTTCGGTCAGTGAGAGCGCTGGAAGCCCACATTCCCTCCCCATATCCCAAACACAGGCTGGCAAAGCACTTGCGAGTCCCCTGGTGTTGCAAGTGTCTATGGATGTCGGTGATTTCTTAACATGAGGTGACCCACTTGTTCGTTTGCCTGCTATGACATAAAATTGTTTTTATTCATATTGATAGTATTTCATTCTTGCAGTTTTATATGTGGTGCAGTTACTTGTATTTTATAGTATAGTAAGATAGATAACTAATAAGTGACTTAATAACATGACAGTAACATGAATGTCTGTTTTTTTTATTTGAATTGTTTTTACTACTAATATATAATATACATAAAAATTATGGAAATTATCATAGTATTTTAATTATTTCCAGATTTGCAAAAGGCTGCAACAAAGTAAAAGAAGATCAAATCATCAACAGCATTAATGTCTACAACTATTTAATTAAATTATAGTAGAGCTTTATTAAACACTTTCCCAACTGAATTTATTTCATTTTTAAAATTATTGTTTCTGTTTTCACCTCTATTTGGAAATCTCATATTATATAGGATCCTGGTTGTTAGATAAATCTTATTTAAAATGTATTAATCTTAAAAAATATTCCATTATAATAAAATTAACATGATACTGAACATTTATACACCATACCCACACTACCAAATATGCCTATGAATAAAAAAATTTTTTTTAATAGGATATTAGGAATTTACATGCGATTTTATTGAGAAAAATGAATCATACCTCAAGTTTACTTAAAACTATGGTAAATAAAAACCACAAAATTGAGCATTTGTAAAAATGTAATAAACTACATTAACCTTTGTACAATGTTTTTAATCTTGTCACTTTTACTGGTATATAAGCATCTTTTACTTGAGAAATAAAGTTTTTGCCTACCGGCGCCTTTGGTTCAATATCTTCATGATTAATTTTAAACACAACATTACATCCTTCCTTCAACTTTTCCATACCATTCCAAGCTATCATAATTCCATTATCAGTGCACAAATTTGGTGGTGGTCTATAAGCATTATAACCATATTTTTTTGATAAAAATTCAATAGATTTGAAAATAAAATTGTTACATGCAACACCACCGGAGACAACAATATTTCTATTATTTTTGTCAACTATATTCATTTTCTCACAAAACAATATTGCTCTTTCAGTTCGATGAACTAAATGTTCTGCTATGGCAACCTGAAAGGCTGCACACAGTTCTCTAAACTCTGGTATGATACCATCACCTACTATTCCATGCTCTATTTCCTTTTGTATCAACTTACAAACTAAGGAATCTTTGAGGCCACTAAAACTGAAATTACAATCTCTATTCTTGGCTAAAGCCAAGGGGAATGTAAATAGGTCAATATTTTTTGCATTATTTGCTGCCAGTTCTACAGCTCTACCACCTGCTATTTTTGAGTACTCAGGTATATTTTTTAATTTCATCCTCCGTGCAACTTTATCTAAAACTTCTCCCGGTGCATTGTCTAGTGATTCACCAAGTAAGATGTAATCGTTGACATTTTTGACAACAGCTAGAATACTGTGACCTCCTGAAACTAATAAAACTATATATGGGAATGGAACTTGTTGGGTTATCCTCACTGTAAGAGCGTGAGCTTCCATATGATGAATAGGAATCAGTGGTTTTTTGTAAATTCTGGCTAAATAGTTGGCAAATTTCACTCCAACCTGTAAACTGACGAGTAATCCTGGTTTAGTTGTAACAGCCACCGCATCTATATCTCTCATATGTAAATTTGCTCGTTTCAAGGCTTCATTTGCTGCTAATTCTATATTTTGACGATGCAACTCGTGAGCTACTACAGGGTTTACACCACCATATCTGACATGTATAGCATTTTGAGAGAACAATGACTCTCCTAGAATGTTGCCTAGCCCGTTTACAACAGCACAGCCTGTATCATCACATGATGTTTCGATCCCCAGTATCGTTGTATTTGGTGAATATACTGGTGATTTGTAATAGAAGCGTTTATCAATTCTACATATGGTTTTTGAAACAAAAGTTCTTGCATTTCCGAAGCATTTGAAACATACAAGCATAGTGGTATATACTATAGATTTATAAATCTTGGTTTATATAACATTTTGAGCAATAAATTATTATTGTCGACAAGAAACATACAACACAGAGTGAGTACATTTTAGTATAATGTATTATAGGACTGTTGATAAAATATCGATATATCGAAATATCGATATTTTTAATTTAAAATATCGATATTTATTAGTAATATTTTTTTGGACGATATTTCGATATTAAAATTTGGATATCGGCAGTCGATATTATTTATTAGATACATCATCATCTTCTTACCGTTATCCCACCTAGGTTGAGTCGATACAATATGTTTTCTGTATTTATCCTATTCCTTCTGTTATTGTCCACGCCGCCGTCGTTATGGATCAATGAACCGAGGTATCGGAGTTTGGAGCAGGCTAGTTATAGTAATCTTAGTAGTGAAGCAGCTGAACATATAAAGTAACGAGTATTTAAAAAAAAATCTTACTGAAAAGTATTCAACATCAGCCTGTAAGAGGCCCACTACAGGGCCATAGGCCTCTTCCCGAAAGAAGGTATAGGCGTAATCACCACGCCAGTCCACGACTTATTGGCGATTTCAAACTGAGTAATCCACAGTTGTATGTTTTCTCACATATAGTAGTACTATGAGAATATTTCTCAGGTTTAGGTTCCCTTACGATGTTTTCTTTCACCGTCAACTGGTAGTGTCACCAATTTAAATTAGTAAATGTACGTGAATTTTGAAAAAATAGTTGTAGTCACGACGGGGTTCGAACCTGCAGACATTGAAATTATATTACACCGGCCATATCAGTAGATCACCCCTACTTAAAAAATAATTATCTTATTTAGATAAAACATTAATGATGCAATTATAAATATGATTGAAAAACGATTGTGCAAGTGGCCCTTAGAACTGTAATGTAACATTTTAAAAGGTTTATAATTATAAATTGTACAAATATACTGGATTAAAAACTGTAAATTAATTTTAAGTAGATTTACAATAGTTTTTTTTAATGAAGCCGATATATATCGATATTTATTTTTGATATATCGAAGCCCGATATTGATATTTGTATAAATATCGATATATCGAAAATCCGATATTTTTAAAAATATCAACAGCCCTAATGTATTATCTATCGATTACATAATATAAAACACACAATGGCCCCGTTCCACTTAGCATTCACAACGCCTGAAATAGCTTTTTAACTGTTCCACATGTCGACTACGATGTGGTCGCGACGAAAACGTAATTAATAACAGGGGAGGTACACTGCTTATTTATCCCGCTAGGTGGCGCATAGTCGTTGGTTCTGGTGTATTGTCAAGCTCGTGTCAAATAATGACAGGTGGGAAGTAACAAGTAAAAGAGTGCAGATTGAACGTCTTTTATGTCTAAGTAAGACCTATAAAATACTAAATACTATTACCTAAACCACAATTATACACCACCAGCACACAAGAGTAAAATAAATTAAAAATAAAAAGTAATTTTTAAAATCAAGCTTATACTACATAAAGTATAATTGGACTAAAAAAAAATATTATAAGTTGAAGTTACATTTGTCATACGTATATAATAGGAAAACTAATCGATTATAAAATAAAAACTACACATTTTATATATTAACTATAATTATGTACAAAAAACATTAACAATTTTTAACCTCTTAAAGCTTTTGCTTTAATTTTTCTAGTTCGCCATTTATATTATTTATCTTGGTTTTGGTTGGTTGGTTTCCACTTTGGTTTCCGCTTGCAAAACCCGGGAATAAGTGAAACTAGAAAACCCGTGGTCGTGAGTGTGATCGTTGTGAGTTCAAAGTGGAACGCACTTAATATAGTTATCCATGATTACGATAGGGATGCAATTTGCAAACGATACATCGATGTTGAACCTCTTAACATTTACCAAAAATCCATCTGTATGAAAAATGTTTTGTGATGTGAAGTGTCGTCTATTGTATTCCCTACCCACTCGAATCTTCAGTCACACGTAAGGACACAAATGATATAACAATGTTTTCAAACACCGATATGTCGTTCATAAGCATCGATATTTCAACATGATTTAATGTTTATGTTGAAACCTCTGACATTGACGATACATCACTCTTTATGAACAATGTTTTATATGTGTAGCCGTGGTGTAGCGCCATCTCTTCTATTATTTGCGGTTGATTTTTAAAACGGGCTACGATTAACCGAGAAAGAAATCGCTTACTAGGCGGTGACAAAATTATTGTTTTTGAATTCCATTTCGTGAAATAAATATTACTTACCTAGTTTTAGATATACATTTTATCATATTTATTTTTGTTTCATTTTTTTAACATAAAAAAAAGATCGATATGTCGTTCATAAACATGTATGTTTTATGAACGATGTTGCAGTCCTAATACTAATTGCAAATACCCATTGATATAAAAACATAAAATGCACAGTCTCGAATAAAAGTAACGTTACATGACCAAAAACTCACCGATATAAGTAGTTATAGTTAGTTATACGTGACGTGGCGACGCAAAACACGAAATTTGCACTATTAATGAAATACTCAAAAACATTTGTAATCTTATCTGTATAAACATGAAATTCAAATTGCTTTGTCAGCCACTCGTTCTACTAGTGTTACGCGCAAAGAGTATAGTTACGCGGTACGCGCCGACGACCTAGCGCCCAGTGATAAATGCCGCCAAACACACTGCGCCTGCGCTTAGTTGAATTTTTATATTTTGTAATTCATAAAAATGAATATTTATGTAATAAAATAAATAAACAGTCATTATTTTAGGGAACAAGTTTGTAATGCTTTATCTTTTCATTATGCCATAGCTGATTCCTGTTGTAACACGGTCTTTTAGGCATATAACTTATACAAAACAATTTCGATGTTTCACATCTGCCAGGCGTCCCGTGACGGCTATTTTTTTAATAGAAGATAATATACATGTTTAGCAGCGACTTTACCTACTGATAATAGCAACACGACGTGGTATTCTCGCTGCCACGTTGCACGAAAATGCAATTTTTTCACTTAACATTTTTTTAATTATACTAATAGGTAAATCTTATTAAACAAACATATATTTGAATGATGAGATTATTATTGAATAAAGACAACGTTTATCGGGACTAATGGTTGACCTCACATTATGATGTAAATACATAAGCGTTGCGTGCTTTTCTTCTATCTCAAAAATGTAGAGAAAAAACATTTACGACAAGAGTTGAAGAGAATTTTGTTCACCACAATATTACACGCAAATAACATTTAACCCCTGGGAAGGGAGTTATTTGCAAAAAATGTATTTTTGCGACCCTTCGATATTTATAAGACACGGACACGAGATTTCATGAGATTTTAAAAATAAGTTTTAGATCGGCAAATTAAGGCTTATACGAGTTTACACTATATTATCTCTGATTCTGAGGTGAAACCTCTATATGGCTAGACTATAAATGTAGTTGTACATTTCTGTAAATGTAGTAGGTGGTAGAGCCACGTTGAATCTATTACTGGTTTCAGCACGAATAGGTCGGCTCGTCCGGGGTAGTACCAACCTCTCATCGAAAACCGACGTAATGTAACAGTGTTTGGATTGTTGCATTTCGTTTGGTTAGTGAGAACGCCGGAGGATCACCTCCCCTACCCTTCCTCCTCTCCCCTTCTCCATTAATTCATCCTCCTGACCCCAAACACAGGATTGCAACGCACTTGAGACTCCCCTGGTATTGCAAGTGTCTATGGACGGTGGTGATCGCTTAACATCAGGTGACTCATCTGTTAGTTTGCAGACTATGACAAAAAAAAATCATATTAAAAAAAAAATCATACCAGAATATGAAAATTAGCAGTAACAAAATGGATCATACTATTTTCTTGTTCATAGGACTAATAGCAGTCATGTATGAAATATGTATTTGATAAAAACATTGACACTGGCAGATGAGCAAGTAGCTTGATAACATTAGAGAAAATATAAACAAAACTGAAAATATTAACTATCTATATTTATAGGTACTGTAGAACTTATTTATATACAAATAATATTCAATTTGGCTGTATATCTAATCAAGTACCAAGAATATTATTATATAAATAATACATTTCTAGTGTTTACTATTATTGGCTATATACATATTTTCAATGGACATACCGGAACCAACACCAGAAGCGTTACAGAGAAAATTATATTTTTTACTTGAACAATTGCAAGAAATGGCTAAGGAATTGCCACCGTAAGTAGTTTGCAATGTCTTCGTAAGGTTTTCGATTTATGACCACAAAATTGTTAATGGTGCGTGTTTTGCAGGAATCACGCCTAAAAGTGCCAATATTATTATGATATTTCATACATAATACAAAAAAATCAATTAATTTTTCTTACCTAGTAATTACCAGTCAATTATTCTTTATATGATTTAGATTGATCTTTGACTTTTTTTTAATTTGCAAGTTTTAGCATTCAGTTACAATCTCACCTGATGTAAAATGACAATGCCGGTTAAAATGGTAAACATACTAAACTAAGAGAAGGAACGGTTTTTAAGTGTAGCTGTTGGAATACAACTTTAAATGCTTGATAACAGATTTTCAAAATGAGGCCTCTAGGCAGGTGAGCATAGAAAACAAAATCCATTATACTGTGGTTTTATTATATTTTCTCTCACTAAAAGTTTAGACTCGTTGCAGGATTCAAATATATTTAACAACATAGCCTTAGAACGCAATCACTGAATCATTATTACTTAGGGATTTAATATATTTGTTATTATGTTTTCAGAAAATACCAAATGAGAGTTCCCATCGAGTTGTTATCAGGTTTAGCAAACTGTCTTCTAAATGATACAGTGTTTGAAATAGTTAAAGGTCTGATGGAGATTCAACATGTTACTGAGAAACATTTATTTCAGCAAAGGCTGCAAGTTATAAATAAACACACATGTGAGATATTATTAATTTAATTTTTTAGTCATTAAATTATATTATCAGGGAGACCTACCTAAATAAAAAACAAATTTATGTAACAATATATTGAAAGTAAAATCAAGAAGTAGTGAGATTTATTAAATGTCAGGGGAGTATAACAGATATTTTACATTAAAATTGGTCATCTTGGTGTAAGCTTTTTCATGAAAAAAACACCTGTTTTTAAGCTATATCATAATATTTTAAAAATATTTTTCAGTAGAAATACAATCTATGGTTAACACTACTCCAAGTGTGGAACAGCAAGCAATTCAAAAAACCATTCTAATGACTAGGCACAAGGAAGAATTAAAACAGACTGATATGAAATTAGTGATGCAACTTGATCAGAAAGTATGTTTAATGTTTCTTTTATATACAGTTATATCATATAAAATATTATTATTATAATTAAGAACCACTTTATCTACTGGTAGAAACCATAAGAAAGCCGTTCGTTTTTGAGTTAATCGCACAAATGTGGAAAAGGACTTTGTTTTATAATATAAAATAATAAAATATTTTATTGCCAAACAACTTATCCTAGGCTTACATATATTGATAATATAACAATGTTTCTTTCTACTTATATACTAGATTATACATTGATCTCCACACTAGGTTCGAGGCCTGTCTTGTGGATTTTTACTTCAGGACGATTTGTCTATCCGATTAACAGCGTTTTAACCGCGCTCGCGTGTGTTCGTGTGTGTGATAATTTTAATATTCTGTTCTAGGTTAGTGATCAACAAGTGTTATTGGAAAAGGCGGGTGTACCTGGCTTCTTTGTAACTAATAAACCCATAGAAGTGAAAGTGCAGATGTATCTTCTCGACTTTATTTTAAGGCTTAGTAAGATGGAAATACCTCAAGGTGTTAAATAAATTCTTGAACTGCCACATTTCTTTTAATTGTATTTTGTTTAAGACCACATAATTTACTATTTAGGCGTTTCTTACGTATTATGGCAAAAGTGCCATATATATTAAATAAATATGTAAATACGTCTGTCCGTACATTTATTTTCTTTTCTAAATTTGATGATATTATAACAGCTGCAATCACGAATGTAACGTTATTTTTTTATCTGTCCAGATTTAACTCGAAAACGTGTGGACCAATTTTTATGAAATTCCGTGCATTATATCTTTCCTTAATGGACAGGTTACTAGAATTATTAAAAATATCTTAGGAAAACCAATCTTATAAAAACAAAACTAACAAAATGATTAATAATACTTTTAGATTTTGTAAGTACATATATTATTAAAAATGTTATATTTTCAACGGCTTTGAATAGAACTGACTTTAATTGAGTTTCGTATACGGGTAGTAGAAATCATCGAAATTGATATGTTGTAAAAATATCAATAATATTCTAGGTATATATGAAAAAAATTGTGTCAACGATTTTCTTGAACTTTTGTAAATGAGTATAAGGATTGTCTTAATTATATTTTTCACTGATTTTCATGATATTTTGTATATATGAGTTAATCCATTACAAAATCTATAGTCTATAAAACTATCAGTAATAGATTTTACAATCATAAAATATCATTTGATTTATTAGATTATGAATTTTTGGGGTGTAAGGGGGGTGTCAAATAACATCTAAGACTTGAGACATCCAAGCCAACCTCACTTGCACGTGGTGCATCCTGGTGAATAACGAACGAGGCAATGGCGATAGCGGGGTGGTAGGGTTTTACAGCCTGACTGGGTCGCAACCACCATGTATATGGCGAAAAAAGCCCGTCATAGTGATTCGCTTCTGCGAGTCGCGTTTCGGGATCAGCCTGAGCATATCCAGCTTTTCGCAGGCCGGCATGACAGCGGCGACCGGCGATGGACAGTGTCACTCGGTGGTCGCCATTGTTTTTGGACTGTACTGTGCTTACCATCAAGCACAGTGCAGTCATTTTGCCGTGTTACTATAAAAAAATATATATATTGTATAATAAAAACAAGAGCGAACCTCTGATATACATATAAACCTTTTTCACCCTCGAGTTTGTTTTTCTTCTTTCCACGAACCTCGACCCAACTGTGTAGATTATAGATGACTTTAACTGGTATTATTCACTGGGTCTGTTACTACGTAACAAATTTACTAATCGTCTTGTTGATCTAAATCAAGTCTCAATGCAAACTTCTTCAACATCCCACTGTCCTTAAAATTTTCGAGGAAACATGAACAAAACACATGCCCATTGGCAAATTCGTAGGTTAACCACAGGCCCTGTCACCTAATAAAATATAAATAATCGAAACTGCCTTTAAAGGATAAGCAGTTCAAATTTTTAGGCGTACAAAAATTAACGAGAATAATAAAACACAACAGTCATTAAAAGAATATGCAACTTTATTAAATATCATAACCCTTTGCAGCTTTGGTACACTTTATATATAGTCCGCAGAGAATTCATGACAATGAACGACAATCTTTGTTGCATAAAACTGTTTACAATTGCACTTTGGAAGTGTAACAGATTCATGTAACTACTGATTATTGCGACATAAATATATATTTTTAATGAAAATACTCTTAATACAGTCTAAAGTAGTAAAAACATTGCATACATTATACAGTTTTATTTTGGTTTGTTATATTTGTGCCTTGGTTATAAAATATGAGTATCATAATATTTCATTTCATACATACGTCTTAAATGATATCGAAATGTAATGTAGTGGGAACAGTTTAAAAAAAACTTGTGTTGTAGGCAATAGTATTATGTCGCTTGATACCTGCCATTCTTATAATTATTTTCGTTGACGTATTTCAACATAAAAACAATTGCTTTGTTGTTATACATTTAAAGTATTTTTTCCTCACACATTTTTGACCTCTTCACATCTCATTATAGCTGTTGGAACGCACCTATAGATGCTTGGCGACATATAGTAGTAAACAGGAGCCGTACAAGTATTTCGTAAGCAGAATCTTTGTAATTTATAATCGCCCTTCCCCTGGTCAGCAAAAGTAAGCAATTCTCTTCCCCCCTCCCCTAAGCTTACGTAAACATTTATATATATTTTTTTAACTAATCTGGCTTCCTTATTAATTCATAGGTAGCAGTTGACAAGCTTACAAAAAAGGAATTTATAGTCTATAGACGAATTAACTTATACTGGTTCGCGCTCATTGATATCTAATATATCAATATAGGAGGCATACCAATAGGTGTGTCACCTGATATTAAGTGATCACCACCGCCCATAAACACTAGCAACACCAGGGGAGTCGCAAGTGCGTTTACAGCCTGTGTTTAAGGTAAGGGAAGGGGGCCTCCAGCGCTCTCACTGACCTAACGAAACGCAACAATGCAAGCACTGTTATTTCACGTCGGTTTTCTGCGAGAGGGTGGTAGTACCCCGTGCGAGCCGACCCGTTCATGCTGAAACCAGTACCAGGTTCAGCGTAGCTCTACCACCTTACAGACTGCTCGCCTCACATATCAAACCTTTATTCTACACATACCGATCCCCCAATCACTCATGTCATCGAGAATAAGCAATTCAAAGAATCCCGCCATCCTTTAGTGTTTACGTAACACTTGAATGATTTTAATTTGATATCACTGACAGATGATTTACGTGATGAATGGTAGTTGAAGTTAGATTAAGGTCAGGTGTTATTGAAAGCCAGGAGGGTATCAGAAGATACCCTACTGATTTCGAAATGTTGGTACAATCACAGTAATACATCATCAAATTATAGTATCATGATAGAGCATTTTCTAATGCTAATCTTGCTATCTAACACCATAAAATAAAAATTAGGCATAAATGACCTAATCCAGCAGCCACTATTGTAAGCTAGTTTCATTCTATGCTCCACAGAGTCTCTGAACATCAAGTGTAATTATAAGATATAAACATGAATATGGAAATAATGAAATATAATAAATATGAAAAGATATAATTTTTCCTTTTCCCTCTTTATAATTATTCATTACAAATCAGAATCAGGCTTTCTTGTTGCTGTTTGCTATATGTATTGTGTCGACTCGTACCGCTGCATGGATCTTCATAGATTATATCCTTATCCCAGACAAAGTCCCAGATGCCGCATACTTACCTTTCTACGTTTCACGTTGACACGCTTTTAAATTGATCACTTTAGGTTTTTTTTTCTTAATATATCAATTGATAACGAATACAAAATATTAATCTTTTAAAAAGTCCGTCTAAAGATAAAAATAAATATAATCAAACAGTTACAGTACAGTACAAAGGTCGTACCAATTAGTGTTATGTTACACTAGATACGAAATTAAAAGTTGTCGTTATTTTAAAGCGCTTGCCTAAATCCACATACCATTGTTTGACACCATAGTCATTGGCGGCACCTCCTATTTGTTATTTTTAAAGTTAACGAAACATACACCGACATATTTATGTCATTTTCGTGATATACTTTTATTATATAAAATTATACATAATAAATTAGTTCAACTAAAATAAACATTTCGCCTAAAGTAAATGTAACTTACATTGATTATTGTAGAACTATAAATAATGTGAATAATATACTTTATTTTGAATACAAAGTTGACAGTATCATAACAAAGAGGACCTCTCTTTTTAAATTTCACAGACCATTTCTCAAAATATAAGTGGTTGCCCTTGTTGATTAGTGCAACAGCGCGTCTAGTGTAATATAGGGTACTTCCTATGGACATTATCTTATCAGTGTAATCATTAATACACGATGTCCGATAAAGTTATTAATGTTATTATAATGAGTAAAGGCATTCTCTAGTTTATGGTTTAGGTTCATATTGACATTTAGAGTTGACTATCAGGAACTTATTACCCAAATAATTTTGAATATAAAAACGGTATTAGTTCAATTTTTGCAATTAATTAATGTTATTTACGATATAAAACTAAGACAATTCATTTTTACATTAATGCTAATATGTATTTTTGTAATTATTTCCTATTTGTAATTATACAGACAAATAAATGAAAAATAATAGGTGTCCTTAGAATTTTGAGAAAAATAAGCAATATTATGTGCTCATTTTTGTAATAATAGGGTTTAAACTAATGTTTTGTCGGGTCAAACAAAAAAGGCAGATAAGCACAGCAAAAATTGCGATCCAAATCTATATAAAGCTGAAGAGTTTGTTTGGTTGAACGCGCTAATCTCAGGAAATACGGGTCAGATTTGAATCTTTCGATAATAGATAACTCATTTATCGAGGAAGGCTTTTGGCTATATATCATCACGCTAAGGCCAAACGTGATAGAGTTAGTATTATATGCGTTACCATGGTGACGTGGTAATTTTCTATCGCAAACTTTGTTTTCAAAGTTTATTTTGTTTCTATTTCAAAAGTTTATTCTACGTTAGTTTTCTTTCCAATTTTTTATTTGTAATCTATTACGTATTATAAAACTAAAGCGTGTGTATGTAAAATTAAAGCAACAACTTTTTGATGAATGGATATGGTTACAAAGAACACATTTTTTTTATATTTCGTTATTTATTATTATATTTTGTCTGTTTGTTTGTTTGTTCCGGGTAATCCCCAAAACGGCTGGACCTATTTTCACAGGCAGATAACTTACAATATACAATATACAAGAATTCGTCTGCAGTGCTATCTCCAAATCGGTTGGACCGATTTTCACGAGATTTTTACAAACTAACGAGCTTTTTTATTTTAAACTAGAGGGAACGGCAGACGTCGTCCCGCCCTGATAATAAATTTCTGTAATATACAATACCACCTACTCACAATTTTACATTTCTTTAATACATTTTTAATAAGCGCGTGGGGAGCTGTGGATAACAGCTAGTTTAATTATATGTTGGTAACGTGGTGTAATGACAATACTGTAGATATACGTGCGTTAATGTGCATTGGGGTTGCCAGGGTAAACAGTTTCGCTATCTAAATATTCTATTTCAGTAGCATAATTGTATAAAACAAGACAAATTTTATTGAAATCTACTTCGTCGTAATAAAACGTTTATTCACGCTTTATGATTTTAAACAAGGATTATATGATAACGTTAAGCGAAAGCAACAAAACAATAGAGTCTATCTACGTCATACCCATTACAATAAATTTTCATCATGGGAAAAAATACACAATGCATTAATTAATTCACTAAAACTTTTGAGTTACTGTCGGTATCGTAGTTTGTCATCTAACGGATTTTATATTTTATTTATTATCATATGTTATTTGACTTTATAATTTGTAATATATATAGTAATTTATGTAATATAGGCATGTTATTGTGCACAAGTAAAGCGGATGGGAAATATTACCACGGACCATGAATTATGAGATGCTACAAAAACTCCACGAATAGTTCTAACAAGAGGGCCACCACCATATTATTAAACTATTTAATTGATCACAAGACACTTTAATATTACTGACTACTCGACAATGGCAGTAATAATCTAGAAAATTGGTTGCAAAAAAACCTAAAAGTTTCAGTGAAAAATGAACTTAAAAATATTAAATTTGTATGACGTCTAATAAACACTCTATACATATGCTTTATATTTATTCGATGAAAAAGAATTTTGATTTGTTAGAAGTAATAATACGGAATATACCATAAAATACCAAAAGAGTAATCATTGCCTTATGATACACTACTAGAATTTCCGTCTCGTATTTTCTATATTTTTTTTACACATTATTTACAAACGAACGTATCCTTAACAGGATATATAAATCCAAAAAGTATTAATACCTAATATATGAAATAAAAATGTTTGGCGAAAGATTTATTCTTTCGATTTTCTAAAATATTTGTATTCATTTTTGTTATAAAGTTACGACATTCACAAGAAAGCAACAGTTAGAAAACCTACAACTTTACTATAGAGTAGGTAAGTAACAAGATACGATGGCAGTTATCAAAAAATACGAGTTATCATCATTAATTGTTAACGATTATACTTCTTAATCATATCAAATGATACTCAGAAAACCATACCCTATACAATATATATAGATAAAAAATACAAATCCGGCAAAAGGAGTATTTAATCTATGCGTTAAAAATTACTGAATAAAAGTTCCCACGACAGATCCGTTGTACAAAAATCGTCATTATTGTTTATTTTTAATATAACAAATAATTACATTTGTGCGTTCCAGAATATTCGTCACAATTTAAATCTATAAAAAAAAAGATTATAACCTATTAACAATTTATTCGTACTTGTTAATCACAATTGAATTAGTTAACACTATAAATACATCGTTTATCTACCCATAAGACCATTCTATCGCACGATCTAAACCAATTTTTACCTCTAACATTTCGATAAAATAAGCACAACACACCTATGATTCGTATAAATAATGTTTTTTTTTTCAATTTATTTAATATATATTTATGAATACTGCATCAGGCATCTCATTTCTTCTCGGTACCATATGAAGAACCTTGGCTGATTTTCGACATACCAATCGACTTTTGAAGTAGAATGAAAACTGGAATTAACAGAATAAACATTCTAGAAAAATCCAAACATTCAAAGATAACAAGCACAGATAAATAATTTATCTAATAATTACTTAACAATTAACCTTTATTTCACATTACAAATATCTCTTTGTCATAATTATAAGTATATAGATAAAAATCAATCAACGAATGTATGTACGCGTATCACTTGGGAACGACTGCACTTATTTTGATAATTGTTTGTTTTTGTCGTATTTTTAATTGTCAGGACAAGGTTTGTATCAAAAATGTTCGAATAATCGCACGGAAAAGTGAAAAATTTGGCTTAAAAGGTACGACAACAGAGAGATCTTTTTAAAATATTGACAGAATTGACGTTAACTTGTTCAGTTGTCACGTTATTTAATTACTAGACGATAGCCGCGACTACATCTGCGTTACGGACAACTTTTTCTCCTAAAAACTATCCTTACCACTTTCGATTCATGTATGATCCTAATATTCACTTCAGTAAAAGACAATTTAGACAGTTACAATTCTCACATTGTTTTTTCTGTTTTCTCGGTCCTCGTAAATATAACCAGATTAACTCTATTCTTTAAAATTTATGATTTAACTAAACAAAGAGCAAAATCTATCATAAGTTTCATAAGAACTTTGTTATTATAATTATTTTTTCTTGTACGTAAAATTATAACAACTGCAGATCTTTATTTCAAGTCTTTTAACCTTTTCAGATTCCAGACCTCACGTTAATTTTTACTTTACCTTTACTGTGCTATAAAATGTATACATTTTTTTCATTAACAATATTGTATAGAGTATTGAGAATGTACATGTGAGATCAAATAAATAAATTTCATTTTCTTATTATTTGTTATCTTGCGCATGCACACTAAACTGCTTGCTCCACTTGTATACGGCAAGAAAATAGACATCGCTGAACGCGTAATACTTATAAGAATCGTAGATTGTTAAAACGTTAATAAATTTATTTTAAAATAATATATCAGAATATATATATATTTAAAAAAGAATCAAGTGTTAAAAAAATTAAACAAATAATAGATAGCGGCCACAAGTAGACCTCTATAATGATGATGTCACTGAGCTGCATTTACGAATCTACTATAATCACGTATTTAACTCGTGCCGTCATTCTAATTACAATAACTTTTGATAGCGTGAACTGATTTTAATGAAACAAAGATTAAATGTTACTGGAGGGTATGCTTCATGAATTAACGTAGTATTTTAGCACTGATGCGTGTTCATATAAACAGACAGACAGATAGACATTTCTAAAAAATGGTAGAAATGTATTATTGTATTACTTATACTTAAACACCCGTAAACATTTTTTTTTCTGAATTCTATACTAATATTGTAAAGAGGTAAAGTTTGTGATTTTGTAATTTAGTAGGGGGTAATCTCGGGAACTACTGATCCGATTTGAAAAATTCTGTCAGCGTTAAATAGCTAATTTATCGAGGAAGGTTATAAGTTATATTAATTCATGATATGTTCATACAAAAGTTATTTAATAACATTTGTTTAATGTTAACTTAAAATAATTACTTCCAAACAAACTAAGTATTGCAATCACGTGATTGCGTAAATCTCATCTTTACCGAGGAAAGCTATAGGCTATATATCATCACGCTAAGACCAATAGGAGCTGAGCACCAATGAAGAATATTACAAAATCGGGATTTTTTTCCTCTTGAGAGCTTCCGCTTCGGGTTAGCGTTAGCACAAAGTAACTATACCACGCGGACGAAGTCGCGGGCAGAAGCTAGTATATAATAAACGCAGTCAAGTTGAATTTACATTCTTACTTTATATATAGACTAGCGGGCCCGGCAGACGTATTCCCGCTCTGATTATAAAAAAAAATCCGGGAGAAATTATATACCAAAACGTTCCTCGTGAATTATTTTATCCACTGGTGAAAACCGCATAGAAGAAGAACAGACAGACAGACAGACGCGGTAGGGGACTTTGTTTTATACTATGTAATTATGTATAGATTATGTAATGGGAAAATTTGGTTTCATTTTCTTCGATAATACAACGTCAGTAGTGCGAAGCCGCGGCGAAATGCTAATAATTATATAATTATGACAATATATGATCTATATATTTAATATCAAATCAAGGTTATGTGTACGACTTATTTATATAACCCCGTTTTTCGTGGAATATTTTGCATTTAAAACAATAATGCACGTCGGTATGCATGTATTAATTCGTAAATTAAATTGACATTCGACCTATGAAGCGATATTATGATTAAAACAATCGTAAACATTGCATTACGGGCGTCTCATTAAAAATTAATTAGTATAAACTGTTATGCGTTCTGTATGTAAAATTTCCAAATTAATTATCTATTCGCATGTTACTTTATTGAGTCTAGTGTAACCGATAAAGTGTATTTATTGGTGTTACGATAATGATAAATTATACTTACAAGCAGCAAATATGGCGCAACCGATAGAGAAATATAGTAGTTTTCCACTGAAAAGTAGTCCGAGTAAATAGTACAGCATCGGAGTGAGGGTCACCAGCGCCCAACCGAGTGCGTTTAACAATGAGTAAATTCTAGGTGGAACCTGGAATGGTTCAACTCTCTCCACTCCGGACTGTATGAAGAAATCGCCCGTGTTCAAAAAGGAGTCTTGCATTTTATCCTGAAATGAGGAAAGAGATATCATTCTCTGATAATGTATCCGAGAACAAGAGTAATCAGTTTACTAATCTTATATTAAACTAACTTTTGCTCGCGGCTTCTTGATATGACCTTGAGATGTGACCTCGATATTGACATTTCTTCTGTATGATATAGAGATTGGGGTGTACGGGGTGTCGAATAACATAATAAGACTTGAGACACCCAAGTCAATCTCACCTGCACGTGGTGCACCCCTAAACGAGGCAATGGCGATAGCGGGGTGGTAGGGTTTTACAGCCTGACTGGGTCGCAACCACCATGTATATGGCGAAAAAGCCCGACATAGTGATTCGCTTCTGCGGGTCGCGTTTCGAGATCAGCCTATGCAAATCCACCTTTTCGCAGGCCGGCATGACAGCGGCGAGCGGCGATGGATAATGTGTCACTCGGTAGTCGCCACTGTTTTTGGATTGTACTGTGCTTACCATCAGGCATAATGCAGTCACTTTGCCGTACAACAATAAAAAAAAATACCCTATGTGTTTCTCTGTACCCCTGACAACGAGATACGAGTGGGCCATAGGATGCATAAAGTACTTTCCGAATCTCATTGATACTTCCAAGGATTAACATTTTTATATAAAGAAACTCTTAGGGTTAATATTATAGATCAGTATTTTGCAACTTAGGGTTCGCGAGCGAATATCGATTCGGTTCTGAAAAATTGTTCTTCTGTTATAATTACCGCTATAGTTTCATATATATGTATTTAGTAAAACCGCTATTATTTTGACTTAAACAGAATTTTAATTTAATTTATTTGTATATATATAATAAGCAGTTTACCTTAATCACAAAGGTGTCGTGCAACCACTTCGTAGCCTCAGTTTCATCCTCGGGCACTTTTTCTACGGGTATCCTTTCAATGTACATATGCGCATGTACAGGCTTACCATAGAGCAAACTCGTTAAAGTGGGCGGATTCTGTAAATCATAACACTACATTGGCTATTCTATATTTTTCCTATAATCTGTAAATCATAACAGTACATTGGCTATTCTATATATTTCGTATAATCTGTAAATCATAACACTACATTGGCTATTCTGTATTTTTCCTATAATCTGAAAATCATAACACTACATTGGCTATTCTATATTTTTCGTATAATCTGTAAATCATACCACTACTGGTTAAAGTGGGCGGATTCTGTAAATCATAACACTACATTGGCTATTCTATATTTTTCGTATAATCTGTAAATCATAACACTACATTGGTTATTCTATATGTTTCGTATAATCTGTAAATAATAACACTACATTGGCTATTCTATATTTTCCGTATAATCTGTAAATCATAACACTACATTGGCTATTCTGTATTTTTTTCCTATAATCTGTAAATCATAACATTACATTGGCTATTCTGTATTTTCCTATAATCTGTAAATCATAAAACTACATTGGCTATTCCATATTTTTGATTATTAAGACACATTTTGTGAGAAACATTCAGAAAACTTTTTTAGCGGCCAGTTCTCGTGTATTAGTATTTTTCAATAGCCAAAGATGAAATTACGAGATAATTAGATGTTTTTTGTAAGTAATGGATTACTAAGTACGCAACATCTGGTGGAAAAATAGTAATCTGTCAAATGGAGAAATAGCGCGTGTAACTAAAGCCATTGATAGGACTTTTTGGCGGGATCTTGGAATGTCATGTAGGGGATTTTATATTTTATTCATAATCTTGTGTTATTTGGCTCTATGTTTTGTAATATTGGTGGTGTTTTACATAATATAGTTAGTTTATTGTGCACAAGTGAATTAGATGGGAAATAATACCGAAGAGCATTGATTCTGACTTGCCACAAAAACTCACCGGAAAGTTCTAACAAGACGGCCACCATCTTGTTAGTTCGTTGAAATGATCGCAAGAAACTTGTAATATTATTATTACCTACTCGACAATGGCAGTAATAATCTACTAGATTGGTTGCCAAAAATAAAATAAAGCTATTGATACTTGGGCATTTTTGAGATGGATTCTAAACTAAGATTCAAGTAACTATCAAGTATTACATAAGCTCTACCGGGGGGGTGAGGAGGGTCTTTGCTCTGTTTATTTTTGATGACATAAGGGACGCGGGGAACTGAATGTGAGGCGCGCGGTCTTATCCATAGGGCAATACAGCATTTTCCCTTTTTTTTTTTAGCGCCCGTGGTCCTTATCCACAATTCAGCCAGTGTCATGTGGTGAGTGTAGTAATCCAAGTAAAACATATATTGAAAAATAAAGTTTTGAACAGCATCGCCTTAGTAGCTAACTACTGTAAGGTAATTCCTCTATAGACTATTAATTCTTTATTTCTGAACTTGTTCTGGTCGTGAATGAATAAGGAAGCCACAGTAAATTTAATAATACTTATAAATCTATATTAATATTATAAAGAGGTAAAGTTTGTGAGGTTGTAAGGAGTATTCTCAGGAACTAATAAACCAATTTTGAAAATTCTGTTACCTATAGAAAGCCACCTCATTTGTGAGTGTCATAGGCTATAAACCGAAAAATGAAAATACTTTTTTGTGGTAGTCGGATTTACAAAGTAAATCGGAGAAAAAACGGTCGAACGAAAAAGTTTCTTACGAACGCTGCCGTAACGATATATGATTGAGTTCTAGAGAATAGCTTGAAAACGCCTACAAAAAAGTCAACGACAGCATATGCCTAACTTTTATATTTAAGTTACAAAAAGTAGTTTCTTATAATAAATAATTAAATCGTTACGTGACGTTTTTTGGTCAACAAACTAAACAAAATAAAAGCTCACATTTCAAGTGAGCTGTTATTTACCTAGAAGGATTTTTCTCGCCGACCCGATATCTAGTTATTGTTGATCGAAGCTCACGAGAGAGAAATAAATTAGTACTAATATTTTTACATTACATAAAGACTGGTTATAGATTTCATAGCAGAGATAAAACTTGATGCCACATTTTATCATACATCATAAAACTCGCTATTTTGTATTAGCTTCTAAGATATTGTTAGCATCATTAAACAATGTAATCTTGTAGGTGGTAACAATAATTTTAATGGATATTTTATGTAGCGATGAATCTATTCTGTTTTATGGTTAACTGATTATCTTAATAAAATTAATAATACTCAGCCGTCAAAGGTAGAGAGCAAATTGTGGTCAACTGTTTATGGTTATAAAACTGTGTATAAAGCAATATATACCAAAACAATAGTTCTGTAGTCTATATCCAAATTATAATGATTATATTAATTTATTGCTGTTATGAATTGTGTTATCTAGTATACCTACCTTGCTTTCTTTTTCAAACGCCAGTTGTATATTGTAGATAGCGGGTATCTTTCCTCTAAAATGTTGCAAGCTTGCTGTAAATCCCCTGGTGCGGGGAGTTAAATGGTGTTTCAGGAGTGGTAAATTCTTCTCTTTCGCGAAATTCAATGACGCTTCGTGTTTTGTTTTCGTGTAACGCGTTCCCTCGGGTGTCATCAAAAGCTATGAAAAGGTTATGTGATATTATATTTACAGCATATTTGTACGAATATTTAAAAAACAAAACGACACTATAACTATATACCTCTTTGTGTCCATTATTATTCTCATATTAAAGAAAAGGCAAAGGTACTTAGACTATGCAGCCAAATTATACGATATTTTATAATCTGTACGACCATAGACTGTATAGTATCATGGTAGACACAAATGGAGATGAAATAATAATTTTGGATCTACGTTAAAAATTGATTCATATTCTTTACGCTACGACATTATAGAGCACCGTTCCCATAAATGTTGATATCTCATTATATTATATTTTTTTTCATCATCATCATCAGTCTGTAAGAGACTATAAGCAATAAGCCTATGCCCAAAGGAAGGTGTGGGCATAATCACCACGCCTGCTCACAATGTATTGGCGGTTTCAAACTCTGAGAAATCCATAGTTCTATGTTCGCCCACACACAGTAAGTACTACAAGGATATTTCTCAAGTTCAGGTTTCCAGACGATGTTTTCCTTCACAGCCAGCCGATAGTAATTTAAATTGGTAAATATACGCGAATTTTGAAGAATTCGTTGGTACACGCCAGGATACGAACCTACGGACATCGGATTGATATTCCACCGGTCAAACCACCACAACTAATTTTCATTTACTTTTCACATATTGCAAGGTGATGAACATAAAGAAATAAATGTTAATTCATTGAATTACGTATTGAATTCAAAACGCACTGTCTACATCATAGAATACATACATACAGAATAAATTTTAATATGTGGACATTAACGATCTCCAGCCAGGTATGCATATAATATTAACCATTGTATTTAATAAGCTATTCAACATATTTACTTCTATAGTGATTCGACAAGAAACACCACTAGCTCTACATAATATCCTGCTGTACGTAATGAACGATGACATTAACCACAACGAATTATTCCATTCAATTAAGTAGTTAAAAATATAACCGTATATACTCGTAAAACATTAAAGAATAATTGCAGCAAAGATTGACGTAGGTTGGTATATACAATAAAAACATGATTAAATTAAACACTTTGTGATACATATCTTCTAAAGTATTATTAATAATTTACAATGAAATACTTACCCATATAGGATCTGGATATTCACATAGTTCCAATATCTGATTCTTTATAATATCCTTATCTTTGTTGAATGATCTCTCAAGGAATACAAAATCGGAAAATTTCCACATCCAACCGATAGGAGGCAAGTATTGTATTGATTTTTTTGCATAGGCTTTGCAGTTCTAAAAACATAAATCGAATTAATTTTCCTTTTTCATTGCAATCCATTCTGTCTGTGTTAATTAAGGATAAATCTCTGAAACGGATCCCGTGTTACGGGTAAATTACAGTAAATATCAGTGGCTAATTAATAAATAAATAACCAGCGGTCCTAGCGGACGTTGAAAAACCTTGACAAATTATATACCTTAATCTTCCTTATGAACCACTTTATCTACTGAGGGAAACCGCAGGAAAATCCGTTCAGTAGTTTTTGAGCTTATCGCGAACAAACAGACTGACGTAGCAGAGGACTTTGTTTTATAATATGTAGTGAATAATACACAATTGCTTTATTTGAATCGATATTTGACACCTACTGCATTAAACTTTCTCACTCTGTTATCTCAAAATGAGATGTCGATTTAAAAATATTCTATTTTATACTATTAAATTTGTACGTGCGCGTATTTTATAGATATTACACAAATTATTTTTGTTATTATTTTATTTGGGTAATGTCTTCGATCAACAATAACTAGATATCGGGTCGGCGCGAAAAATACGTCTCGGTAAGCTCACATTTCAAGTGAGCTGTTATTTTGTTGAGTTTGTTTGAAACACAGTCAATGTAAGCACGTTTCACAGGCCTCAGTGTATTCAAAAGATGCAAAAATAATACCCGAAAAAGCAATCTAACGGCCGGAGTATCTTACTTTCGCTAAATACATGTTGAATAAGTTATATTTTAAGCTTTAAGCTAACAAATAATATCAAATTTTGAACAAAATTACCGATTTTAAACCTGTGGTACAAATGTTTGGCCTAGGCTCTCCAAACACGCAGAATAACGGGAAAAGTACTTTATTTATTGCTTGTTAAGGTTGAATTCACACTAAATGTCGTTTATGTTGTCTTTTCATTTGCGAGAGGAGTAATTTATTGCTTTGCTCGTTTTATAGTAAGTATTAGATAATATTTTGAACATTTGTGACTTATTACTAGGTGTTTATGGTTGTAATTAGGTTGAACTTAAAACTGTTTTAAAACTTTTTTTCTCCCTTTCTTAGTAAACAAATAGCTACACATAAGTATATATTTACGCGGACAGCTTTTAGCTTCGATTTTGTACGTGACCCTTTATCTAGTTATTGTTGATCGAAGGGTAATGTACATTTTTATGAGATTTTTTTATTATACAAAGTATCAATATACTATTACTATGCACGGATTTATAATAATTGAGTTTTATAATAAACTACGGCTTCTATTACAAATCTTGACGTTTTAATCAATTTAATTTACAAATATTACAACGGTTCATACTATGAACGAATGTGAGTGAATACGTTCATAACGTATCTGGCACGAATAAACATAACGACTACTAACAAGGCCAGTGGAACTTATAAATGTAGGCATCATCGGAAATTCCTTCTTTGTCTGGTCATTTGGTCATAGTAGGTACACTACTGTGTTGATCGATAACGGTATAGTGTGTTTCATATTGATTTATTCAATGAGCATTGTTTTGTATGTTTCGATACATTTAGGTCAGTAGTACTCAACTTTTTTTAAAGGGGCCACAAACACGTTTCATTAATGGTGTTGCAGGCCGCAAACTGCTTATGTTTAGATTTTTAATTTTCAAAAGCACTTATTAATGTAGTGAAAAATGGTTATCCAATAAAAGCTTGCTATAACCTTTAAATCACAAGGAACGCATTGCGGTTGGGTTATCTAGGATCTATTTAATTTTCTCAGCATGCTCAGTGTTTTTCTGATGGGCACGAAATTTTATATAATTTTAAATAAACTATAATCGGATGGGCCTACTACAAAGACTGACTGTAGCTGGTTTAGGCTCATTGTATGATCTAGTTGGTCCGGAATATCCGGATCTTAAATGAGTCCTATGATTTCAAAAGTGGTCTATGTATATGGACTATTAATAGTCGATAGGTCATGCATGTGGTGTTTATTAGGTTCAAATTTGAGAACTTATTCGGTGTTATTACAAATAAGTAAAAGACGTATTAAATACTTGCTTTAAAAAAGTTTCGAATTAAATGCACCGCGCTCGCCCGAGGCAAGTTCCTGTTATCCTTTTTCGCAAGTCTAACCTAACGTAACCAAAGTGAGACAAAAATCAAGATGGCGAACATTCAGCGACCGCGGTGCATTTTATTCGAAACCTTTTTAAAGTAAGTGATGAATACGTATTTAACTTTTTTGTAATAACACCGAATATGATTACTTCTTTTAACAACGACTAAAACTAGATGGAAGATCGAAGATCGAAGCACACCTTGTAAAGCATTTTATATAAATTAAGTCGTGTGCGCCAGTTAGTGTCTATTTTTTATTATATTTCTGAAGCCAAATTTACATAAATAAATATATACAGTTGTGAGGTGTGTCTATGAGTTAATAGTACTTTATTATGAGTAAATATAGTTATTAAATCTTATTTGCATTCTACATGATCTTAGATAATTTTAATGTATGAAATATTATAACTGATTGTAATCTAAAGGTTGTAAATCAACCTGTCTTAAAAAAACACATTTAACTATTTACCTATTATCATAAAAATTAAATACAATTATGATATGAAAAGACAGTAAGACGACTGACATGTAAGTTGAAATATACCTAGACGGATCATAAATGCTGTCAAAAACTTCTAATACACTTTAACACTTTTTTTACAATTGTTTAAAAATTATATATGAAATGAAAGGTTTTAACGTACAATACAGTTTAATTTACATCATTCAGAATGTCCCTCCCCATTTTGAATACATGCCCTAGACGACGCGGCCAGTCTTCGATAGCAGCACGCACCACATTTGTACCTATTTCTACTGCTGTTTTAACCAAATATGCTCGGAGAGACTCCGAATGTTCTCATATCTAGTAATGGGGTTGGGTGCAAAGTGGGCTTAAATCTGGACTAGAAGAGGACAAATCTTCACGCCCGATGAAGTCAATTCCAATGGCAGTCTGCGAGTTTTGTGTACTTCGTGCCTTATGAACTGGCGCGGAATCCTGTTGGAATATCCAGTGTCTGTTTTCGAATATTGTTTGGGTAAGAGATTCCATTATGTTTGTTAGACGCGGTATTTTGATACACAACGGCACTGGTTTTCACAGAAAAACACCTCAGCTAAGCCTGAATATGAGACTGAAAGCCAAACTATTTTCATCCGAATACAAAATTACGCGGTACCCGCCTACCGCCGTAACAAAGGATCTTTCCAGCCATTTTTTTTAAATGCTCATTCAAATAACGTCCATTCTTTTTACGATAAGGTCGTAGTCCTAGGTCTTCATTTAACACTCTCAACTCTACTGACCGTGGTTCTGCTTAGCCCCATCTGAAGAGCTAAGATTATTTGTTTACGCACGGAATCTCGTTGGATTTGAGATTTCCATGCTTTCATGACCGCTAGTGTCCCTATATGTGCAAGTTCGACCGTTCCTCTTGCGATCTTCGTAGCTTGAATATTTAGTGTACTGTTTGATAGTACGACAAACAAACCGCAGAATTATTTCCAATTTTTTGCAAAACCACAGCCGTGGCTACGTGGTAATCGCAACTCTATCTTCCTATTGCGACCACTAACTCCATGTTTGAAAATTAATAAAAGTAATTTTATTTTTAATTTTTAGAAAGCGTGAACGTTCTCTTTTCACAAATTTGCGAAGTACAACCGGACAGTATTAATTTTTTTTTAATAATAAGGTTGTGACAAAAAATAAGATCGGACTAGGTATAATTTTCGTATTGAAAATATGAAGTACATTTTGATTTCGCATTTAGGAAGATATTCTATTTTAATAACGGTATTACCACAAAAACAATAGAAGTTGATCTTTCCGACCTATGAATTGTAATTAGCTAATAACGCATTGACAAAGTCTTATCTAATACGATTAAATATGTGAATAACTTTAACTATTTCATGGAAATTTTGTTTTAGGTAATGTTTTAATTTTTATGTTTATTTAGATAGGTGTTTTTTTTTCAAGATACTGCACAAAGTTCAACCGCCGTGCTATTATAATTATGATAAATGATAAACGAGGGTCAAAGTATGACGAATTCGATAAAAACTTTATCTAGGTAGATAACTAAAGAGATAAGTTTAATGCTAATATATTGCTAATTATTCTATATAAAAATGAGCAATTCATAGGAACTATAATCATCATCATCATCTTCTTACCCTTATTCCACCTAAGTAGGGTCGGCACAACATGTTTTCCTTTTCCACGCTCGCCTATCAGATGTCATCTCAGTCAACACACCTTTTACACACATATCATTTTTCACACAATCCATCCATCCTTTTTTCGGTCTTCCTCTACTCTTATATCCATCGACCGTCATAGAACTTTTGAAGTAAGTACATCGTCTTTTAGTTATGTACATATGTTATAATATATACATATTATAAAATCTGTAAGTATACTTGTAACTCGGGAACTGATGAACCTATTTACCTATACATTTTTTAAATCATTTCCTGGTCAATTTTTTGTATATGATCTGTTACGTTTCATCATATAGTAACGAAGCTGCGAATATTCTGAAGTGTAAGTAGTTTCATAATTCTATGCGTTAGATAATACATGTAATAAGTTAAGGTTCAAAGTAAATTAAGTAGACATAATATAACTATCAATAAATTTTGTTTTAATAAACTAAATCATTTATCAATATAACACGGTATGCAATCATTTAGTATAGAAATTACTATAAAAATCTGCAGTAATTTCAAATAAAATTTCAATTTAAATATGTTCAATGGAACATGCAAAAATACTCAATTATATATATTAGTGATTTATTATGTTTAATTTGTTCCCATTTGTTGAAATAATAAATGTTATACGCAAAAGAACCTTCCATAAATGTATGTGACGTTTAAAAAGTTTTATAAAAAAAAAGCCGAGTTGCATAAGGACTCAAGGTCATAAGGACTGCCGAAAGGTGTTAAAACTTAATATATAATGGAATTTAAACTGTGTACTCTTTGAAATTTCTAAATTAATCATAGTCTGATGAATCAATTAAATTTCATAACTTGTAAATTGAAATTATTATCATTAGCCTCTCTTTCACATGTATTGGCACTCCGAATAATAATTGTACATAGGACACTAACAACACCAGAGGAGTCGCAAGTGCGTTGTCACCCTTTGGGGGGAAGGGTTAGGAGAGGGAGAGGAGAGAGGAGAGGGGAGGGGAGGTGGGCCTCCGGCGCTCTCACTGACCGCACGAAACGCAACAATGCAAGCACTGTTACTTCACGTCGGTTTTCTATGAGAGGGTGGTACTACCTCGGGCGAGCCGACCCATTCATGCTGGAACCAGTAATAGTTTCAGCGTGGCTCTACCACCATACTCTTCTATACAGTTTATTTATTCATAAAACATATGATGGGCTGCACAATGTCGATACAAAATATTAATATTAGATGTCTCTTGCTAAAAAATACCGCTCGACGCACCTTAAGAAGTTTCCACTTCAAGGTCTTGACAATAATTTTGTGGTTCATGTGATTCGAGCCGCGGACATAACTAGAATGTCTTCATAAAAAAGTCTCTCCAAACTCTTTCAAACGAACGGACAGTTGTAGATCTGTGAAGATGTTACATTTTATTATGAATGTATTTATGTTGTATGCACGTATAATATATATTACAAATTTTTGTCAGTAACAGTTGGCAGTAATTTTGTAATGAAATTATATAATTTTGCAATATCTTATATTGCATGAGTTGGGCCATTAAGGTGTTTCCTTGTATTGGAATAGGCAATTTGCAGTTCGACCGGCTGTACGAGAAACATCCGTATATCATAAAATGACCTCCCGTAAAATGCAAAGTACGATTTTATGATCATACTAATTGGCAATACCAAATAAAATTATGGATGTGTAAAATTCTTTAGGGGCGGCTAACACTACTCGGGTTGCCAACATAAATACAAAACGTAATTCGATTAAGCCTGCGTTTTTGCAAAATAAAAACGATACGAGACTTTTTTTATTTCTTACTCGAATGCGCAGGGAGTGTGTAATGTTTTTCAAATATATGTATATATATTTTAGTACGCGCTGTGGCGTACTTTTATTTTTTTATTTTAGCACGGCAAAATAACTGCTCTGCTGCTAAAATAACAAACCAATTGCGACCATCGTGTGACACACTATCCATCACCGGTCGCCGCTGTCATGCCGGCCTGCGAAAAGCTGGATATGCACAGGCTGATCCCGAAACGCGACCTGCAGAAGCGAATCACTATGACGGGCTTTTTCGCCATTTACATGGTGGTTGCGACCCAGTCAGGCTGTAAAACCCTACCACCCCGCATTCGCCATTACCTCGTTCGTTATTCAGCAGGGTGCACCACGTGCAGGTGAGGTTGGCTTGGGTGTCTCAAGTCTTATGATGTTATTCGACACCCCTTACACCCCAACACGTACACGGCTTGAAGAATTTTATCATATGAAAAAACGTTAGATATATGTTGGTCGTGTGAATTACATATATTATTTAAATACTAGCTAATTCCTGCGACTTTCTCTGCGTCTTTGATTATCTTAAACTATATTTTGAGATTGTTTAAAAAATAACTTTCAAACATCGTAGTGTCTTTTCTTTAGATAAGAAACAAGTGTCTTACAAACAAAAAAAAATCGAGGCCCTCGTAAGGACTGCCGATAGAAGTGGAAACTCAAAACAATGGAATAAATGTGTTCTCTTTTGAATTTTCTTATTCATTATAGTGTGAATGACAATATTTAAATTTCAGAATTTGTTTATTGAAATTATTAATATAGTTTTGATATCTATTGGTATTCGAGTCAATTATTATACATATTTTTATAAAGTCTATTAATCAATCCAAATAAAAAACACTTTTAATCAATGTAGGCCCTAAGATGTCACTTATGAACGTCAAAACTACCACCGGTTCGGAAAATAACCGAGTCATCGAGAAGATCCGGCAAGATACTCGACCTCGTTTATCTTTTTAACAAATATATATTATATTTAGAACATTAAGTATATGTGACAAACGTTTTTTAATGGATGCACACAGAAGAGTCAATTCCAGACATAACCATCGTTCACATATTGATCCGCTGTATAATAGCCTTTTGACACCAAAACCCGCTTGACATGGCGCTTAAATTCGCAATCCGGCAAATCGGTAATATCCTTTGGGACTTTGTTATAAAACCTAAAAAACTGTTACTGGTTTTACTAAGTCTGAACATGATACAATTGTCACAGTTTCTAGTATTTAGATTATGACGGTTAATCAAAGGTATGATGAGCTGCAAAATATAAATATTATATGTACATAGGCCCTTATACTACGTGTCTCCAGTATGACGCAAGCCGCGCAATCGCAATCGCGAACTTATCTCCTACCAAAAATACCGCTCCTTTTTTAGTGATGCGCACAGAAAGGCAGATCCTTTTATTTATGTATATAATATATGCTACTAATTCTTGTTTTTTTTTGTACAAATACATTACATTCTACTCCATATTATCGTGTCTCTCCTCTATAAAAGCAACGAAATACAATGAAAGCCTCTTATCACTTCTAAATGTTTTTTTTTTTGTTAAATGAAATAGGAGATAATACGATCGTTTTGTGTTAGTAATTAGCGACTTCCAATACTACAAGAAGAATGAATGATGAATTATGGACGTTAAACAATGTATCGACGGTATGGAGAACGTTTTGAAGGTTGTAGTTTTTTTCACACATCTTTCACTCGACGCTGTTAGCACCGACTCGATAGACACATGGGGAATTGAGATACTATACTTGCCGAACACGTGTCCGTTCCGTTGTCTGACCTCGATTCGGGGATATTATTTAAATGGTAAGTTTTATTTGTGTTTATGAAGTACATTAGTACTTGCTTGAAATTATAATAGCTTAGTTATTACCTATGATTGTTATGTTGTACGTATCTGAGTGCTATTATGCTATGAAAGAGAGGGATGAGAAAAAACTACATGTGGCAGAATGCGAATGTTAAGGTGGATGTGTGGTGTGACTAGAATGGATAAGATTAAGAATGAGTATATCAGAGGATGTTTGAAAATAGCACCAGCGACAGAGAAGTTGAGGTGTAATAGGTTAGTATGGTATGGGCATGTCACGAGAAGAGATGCAAACCATGTAATTAGAAAAGTTTTGAGTATGTTGGTGAATAGATATACGAGTAGAGGAAAACCGAAAAAGGTATGGATGGATTGTGTGATATGTGTGAATACTGAGATGATATTTGATAGGCGCGAGTAGAACAGGAAAACATGTTGTGCTGATCCTACTTAGGTGAGATAAGGGTAAGAAGATGATGAGTTATTCCTATCTTTCGGTGTACAAAATCACTGTGCTTTTTTAAAGACCTCCTACCATATGTATATCTTTGTAAGTGTATTTGAGAGTCAGTTCTTCACTATGCTATTCTAATTAATTTCGCGTAAAGTCAGAATGACATTAACGCGAGCGGAAACACGCACATATGTTAGTATACTAAAAAATCCAAAAACAACTTTATAAACCTGAAATATGTTCCAAAGACTCTGAAGATTAGCGCGTACAAAAAACAATTGTAAACATATTTTAAATAAAGAAAAAATGTGCAGATATTTTAATATATCTATCTATCTTTCTTACTCTGTAATGCGATTAACTTAGTGTGAGTACTACCGCTAATAACTCTCAGTTTTGATTTCAATTTATGCATATACCCTGGCTATATTATTAGACACACCATAAGATCTTATATCAAACGTTAATTATCAGGTGATACTGTACAGATGTATTGTTTTTATGAGGTACAATGTATATTTACTATATTATTAATAACGTAAGTATCTGTAAATATAATAAAACATCGTTATTATAGAAAAAAATATGTATTTATTAACTCTCGAACAAAAATGAAGAAAATGTAATGAAAAGTTAATATTTTGTTGATCCACCTTTGGCTGCTAAGAGAGCTTTAATTCTGCGCGGCATGCTATCAGTGCAAGACTGTACCGTGTTCTGCATAAAAGGTAGTAATAATATTCGTCCAATAGGACAGGCGAAGGAATTAATCCATACTGCCAATTCTGAAGTTGTCAATATAGGTAGGTCTTATGTATTCTTTAAAGGCCTAATCGCCAAATCTTCTATAGTTCTTATGTATTCTTTAGTCAGTTTTATGTCCAAGTTAATGTAAAGGCATACGCGCCAAATCTTTTCTATGTCCAAATTAATGTAAAGGCAGAAACGCCAAATCTTCTATAATATATTCTTTTATCCATCTTTTTTATCTTAATTTCTTTGTTAATAGTAGCGTACTATGTTCCAGAGAGCTTGTTAATTTCCATTGTCGAGAAATTAATTCAATATTCTAACAAGATGGTGGCTCCCTTGTTCGAACTTTCCATGGAGTTTTTGTGGCATCTCAGAATTCATGGTCCGTGGTATTATTTTCTATTCACTTCACTTATGCACAATAAACAAACTATATTACATAAAACACCACCAATTTTACACAATATAGAGTCAAGTAACACAAGATTATGAATAAAAAATAAAATCCACTACATGACAGACTAAGATCCCGCCAAAAACTCCCTGTCAATAAAGGACTTCAAAAAAGGTTGTGAAGGAGGTTGCCATGCTGGACTGTATGTATTATTTTACTCTTACTTTTCAATTACCCTTTTTCATTCTACATTCAACTTTAAAAAATCAATGAACTATGGTCGAATGTCGACCACTGGGCGCCCACTAGTTACGATTAAACGAACAAAAACGCGACAAAAGCTTTGTGTATTGGAGTCTGAAACTAAAATATGTCCTATAAATTATACGAATAGTTTTCTGAAATTCTAATTTTTACTGTTAGTTAGCTCATTTATCGAGGAAAGCCATTGGCAATATATCATCACGCGAAGACCAATAGACATGGAGCACCAACAAAGTAACTATTCCACGCGGACAAAGTATATCATCTCATTTACATTTAACAAACAGTAATTTTATAAAATCTACCTTGATCACACAACAAAATTATTTAGATTTCTAGGAATAACATATGAACAAGTAATACATTTTACCTAGATTCTAGAGGTAAGGGGGTCATATATGTATAACGTTAAAGTACTAAAGGGGTGAGGGGTCTTTGATTTGGTTATTTTTGATGACACGAGTAATGGTGGCGATCTGGATGTGTAAGTATGATATGTGAGGTGCGTGGTCTCTCTTATCCACTATCACCTTAGTAACGAACCACTATAAGTTAATTCCTCTAGACTCCAAATTCCTTATTTCTATACTCATTAACTCCTGCCCATAAATCAATAAGGGAAACAGAACATATAAAAATACGTGTATAAATGTTTACGTAAGCGTTTGTAAGAGCATTGTTTACTTTTGCCAAAGACAAGGAGGGGGCGGTTGAAAAATGGAGAAATCCCTTATGGATACCCACCCTCTCGCGACAGAGAGTGGGTTATATCTGACTTGCACGGACTAAAGACTCACGCTGTACTGACAGACCGTATTCGTTAGTACGGCAAGGGATCGTACTCGCTATTCAACCTTGGATAGCCGCCCCAACTTCAACAGCCCCTTAGAGCCTGTCCAGATGAGGCGTTTTACGCTCGTGTCGACACCCGCGTACTCGAGATACTAGAGCTACATATATCCCGTCCAGATAGTGCAGCGCGTTGCATAACTCGCGCGTAAAACGCGAGAAATTAGCGGGACTCTCGACTCGCACGTCGTACGCGCGAGCCTCGCACGAGTCGAGACACTCAGGCCCCATTGCTGCGACCAGTACTACGCGCGAGTCAGTGGCGAGTCGACATAGTTCTCAGTCGTCTGTAGTAGTAGTCGTACGACGTATCCCAGCGCATGCGACGGGAGTCCGATTGTTGCGTTCGTGGCAAGCCACGAACAAGATGTAAAAAAAACACGTATCGAGAAAACTTGAGCGCACGTCCGCTTGCCACGAACGCAACAATCGGACTCCCGTCGCATGCGCTGGGATACGTCGTACGACTACTACTACAGACGACTGAGAACTATGTCGACTCGCCACTGACTCGCGCGTAGTACTGGTCGCAGCAATGGGGCCTGAGTGTCTCGACTCGTGCGAGGCTCGCGCGTACGACGTGCGAGTCGAGAGTCCCGCTAATTTCTCGCGTTTTACGCGCGAGTTAGATCCGGACTCGGGATAGTCCGTTAAATTCATTAAGGCGCGCCCACCTGCCCCTCTGGCAGGGAGGTTTTACATGTCTTCCTCCGCCCCACTCCCCTCCTCAGGCCCCGGTATGGCCTCCGATCCAGAAGTCGGCCTCCTAGAGACCGAACTTATTAGCCTCCGCGGTTTTATATCCAGCATCTGTCCTCGTCTCGTAGACGATTACGA